>CM047885.1:5781051-5852869 GCA_026212405.1 Petrea volubilis | reverse complement strand
AATATTCCAAAGGGCGACATTGATAGATTTAATGGAACCATAAAATTAAAAGCTTACTACAAATACAAGGCCCTCCCTCTCACCCCCCCCCCCCCCGCCACCACCCAACCCCACTTCGCCCCAACAATCTGGAGGAGCAAAATCGTTTATACCATGGCAAAACATTTCAGATTTTATCTTTGAGAAAAAATTAAACATTTAAAAATTGAAAAACAGGTATAAATTTATACCCCTCGGGGTATTTCTTTAAGTACGATTACTGGGCAGGATATGTAGAAACACTTGTTCAAGGAATAAGACAATCAAAGATTACCTGCAGATGTATGTGTTTTATGGATGTATAGCTACAGTCGCTGCCGGGAGAGAGAGAGAGAGATTTAAACGAGATTTTGAGCCGACGTTGACAGCGGGAAGTGGACTGGGCTGAACCGCAAAATCGGAATTTGGGCTTCATATAAGCCTAAAACCTACACTTTTGTTTGTCTATATATTCATATTTATTTACTATTATTATTACGAAAATACGCTTGAAATTAATTTTCATATCCACATACCTAAATATCTATTCCACCAATTTTATTTTAAAAATCTCAATCATTAAGTTTAACTCTATTTCTGGACAAATTTAACCTTGAATTTCTTACATTATTCTTTTTTTATTTAATTAAATCGTTTTTATTTACTTATCTATTACCTTTTCTAATAAAAATAATACATGAAGATTTTAGTTTTTTATTTAGTTCATCTAATTATTAAAAAAAATTAACACGATCTAACTTATAATATATGTATCTTACAATTTTAAGAAAATATATTCTATAATTGATAAATATTAAAAGTAAAAATACTTTTCAAAAATTTGAATTTATTAAAATTATAATTGATGCAAATCAATAAAAGAACCTTAAAGAAAAAGTTTCTATTAATGAAGAATCAATTCATTTATTTTATTAATATAACATGTGGAGGGTAATTCGGTCCAAAAATAAAATTTTGGACTTTTTGGTAGGAAAATTTGGTCGACCGAATTTTTGGAATTGGAAATGATTTTCGGGAGTTTTTTTTTTTGGGGTGTAAACAAGTTAATTTTAAGGGTTTTTAGTGTTTCTCCCTATTATTAATATTGGAAAAACCTCTTGATTTTGTTTTCACTTAATTAAAATTAATTTAATCATATATTTATCCATTTCTTTCCGTGAAAATCTGATTTTGCTCTTGTTTGGCCATTGCACTGCTTGGCAGACACCCCACCCCCACCCCCACCCCACCCCCACCCTACCCATTCAGAGAGAGAGAGAGAGAGAGAGAGTGAATGGCGATTACGGACGAAGAGACGCCAATTTGGGAAGAAATTGGGCGCGCCGAAAGGTTTAATTTCGCGCCTCTGACTTATTTTCTTATCAATTCTTCTGCAATTTCATCACGTGTCTCTTTCTTCTCGTGAAATCTCATGTATTTGCGTATCTATGTTTGCGGATTCACAGCTACCTGGTGTGCTGTATGTTCGATGAAGCGAGGTCGTTAGCTTACTCTATTCTCAAGCGATTACTCGAGAATTATAACTGCAGAAATAATGGCTGCGAAGTTTTGGAGAATTGCGAAGATGAATGCGACGATATGCGGGAATCGGCGGGCATGCTTCTTGTACAATCCATGAGGCAATTGCAAAGGTAAAGCTAAAATTTTTCGAATCCCATTTTTTTTTCTTTTCTTTTCTTTTTTCCTTTGTTTTTCCTCTCATTATTTGGTTATTTAATCATTTTTCTTCAACTGCGTGCCATTGTTTATTTTAATATTTTTTTCTTTTTAATACACAGGACGTCAGAGATACTGAGTGAGCTTAAACTGTTATTTGGTTCGGTCACTGTCATTCCTGTTCAAGTCTTCCTCACCGGGTACCAATTACCCTTTATTTTATTTGTTTATTTTTTTGGGGGTGGGGGGTGGGGGGTGCCTTTTTTTGCTTAGAGTTCCTTATTATTTTGAATTGGATGCAACAAACTTACAAATGTGATTTCTTGATTAACTTAGTTTGAAATCTTGCTTAATTATGTTATCTTAGCTAAGTGTGATTTATGGAACTGCTTGCACATGATCTATTCTGACTTTCGGATACTTGGTTGTGAGCCGAGTCTAAATACGAAATCCCATGGTCAGTAAGCTAAAGATGTTGCTTACTTCAAACATTTCTTTCTGCAATGACCTATAATGTTTCTCCAACCAATCCTGTAGTTCGGAGGCTCAACCCTCTTGTCCAAGTGATTATTTTGATTATAGCCATAGAGCAATGCGTGCATCCTTTGGAGCCTGGGAGGCTTCTCTTGTTTCCAGTGCATTTTCGTTTTAGTCAGGTGAAAATCTGTTTGTCTGACCAAAGTCGATAGCTTGAAATGTATAACATATGCTCTGACATCAGCATTTCCTTTTATTTGTGGTGTTGAGGTTGAACCTAAGAATACCTATGACAAAGTGTAGAGACGAGAATTTTCTTGTTGGCTGAGTCTGTAATATGAATGAATACGATTCAGTGTCATTCTTTCCTTAGAGGAACTATCATGAGTTTGCGATGGCTTAGAGGAAACTAGCAATACTCGTGCGTCTAGGCTATATAGAGCAGGCAAGTGGGGCTTCCGAGGATCAAGCTTTGGTTTTCCAAAGTCAAGTGGCAGCCCTGTAACGCGTTCTCATGAAATCTTTTCCATAGCATAGACATGTTTATATCGTCGAATGAGGCCCAGTTAGATATTCTTTTTGCCAACAATGTTGATTATGGTGAATATTTCTGCTATACGATACCCAAAATTTTCATGTCATGATGTTAATGACTTTAACTTCTCTTGCCCTCAGGGTGTGTTTTCAAATGGCTGAGAGCCCTTCGACTACTGTTCAAGGCTTTCTTGAGGAATTTTTGAACAACTGGAAATATGTTGATGACCGATATTATCCTCTCTCTGGTGCAGAAGCTAGTGGATCAGATACAGAAGGATCTTGCTTTAGGTTTTCTATTGGAGTTGATGAGTATTTAGAAGTTGTTGAGCTCTATGTGATAAAACTTCTTGCAATGACCAATCAAGACATGGATCTTGCTATCTCCTGGGTAGAGAAAGCCATGATACCCAAAGAGAAGCATCAGGTAAGTTAATAAATATCATATCTTGTTTTCTGATTTGATGGTACTTTGGGTTGATTCTTGTGATTATCTACTAGCTTGTTTGAATTCATTTAAACTTTCTGTAGACCAATATTGCTGTGTATAATTATTTCATACCCCTTTAGATTCAGATTTACAATGGACTTAAAGAAACCGAGGTGCACACTCTTGCTTAAATTAAGAATACTTTTAACCTCTTGGCCAATGGGTGCTTTTCCAATTACTTCCATTTGGGAGACCTGACTAGGAGAGATATTACTAAGCTAAGAATTTTGTGGAAAGTGGCTGGAGATGGCATAAAATATTGTTAGTACTCTTGGGTTTTATAATTTTATTATTACATCTTCTTGAATATCATAAAATGCAGTTTGTTGTAGGCTATCACATATTACTGCCGGAATGAAGTTCTTTGGGAAATTTGGTGCAATTGGCTTTCTTTCTAGATGAATATTGAACTTGTTTGGTTTTTCTCTTATTGTTAAACAACTACTGCTTACAAACAATACGCCCAAGTAACGCATGTGATGTTAGTGCAAACTAATTGTCTGCTGCTTAATATCTTCTTCTTGGTTTCAGGAACTTTTGAGGCGACTACAGTCGATGAATTCTTCTATGGTCACCAGTTCATCCCAAACTTTGCCTCAGCTGACAGATGAACACTCATCTGATTTCTTACGAGACCGAAAAACATATGATGTAGATCAGAAAGATATTGAATCTAAATACATTCCCAACGGAGGGAATATGACAAAAGAAGAAATTCTGAAATTGGCTCAACAAAGAGTTCCGTGCTTCTGGTGGTTTCCTACCATCAGGTTGAAGCTAGGAAATAATCGATTAGATGTACCAACTGGAAAAATACTGCTGGTGTCTCTGCTGTTGCTTGTGTATTATTTCACAAGGAAAAAGCATGCTGCACTCAGGAGGTAAGAGCATTATATTTCTTGGTGGTCCATGGAAAGTGATTAATGAGTATTAGATTCAAAAGGGCATGTTCCCTAGTTCCCAATTTTAAAGGACCCACAGCCAAACTTGTATGATCTTCTAGAAGACATGCTTTCTTCAACAAATTTACCTGGCTCACATCTACTATGCAATAGTCCCCAGAAAGTTATAGTTACTTTCGTGTCTATTGGATAGGATGAATCTCTTGTGAAACTGTTACAATAGTAAAAATTACATTGATAGAAGCAGCACCTCTAGATAAAAACCTGTTCTTGGCTAGGCCTTAGTGTCAACATTATTCGTTTGTGATATTTTTTATTTTTATTCAGTTATTTTTAAAAAAATAAATCCATTATTGGTGCTTATCAACATGGTTATGTAAGGGTCGATGTCAGATTCTGCACTGTCACCGTTTGGTTTTTGCTGCTTAGTGTTGATCATAATCAGGACTGAAAATTTGTCAAGTAGATATTTGATCTTTTAAGGTGTTCTGGAAAACAAAACAGAATGTGACATTCTAATCAAGGTACTGGTTATCATGACATTGCTTTGGTGATCCTGTTAATGCGTCTGAGGGACAGGTCAATGCGTCTTGTTATAGCTTATGCTGAGGTGTCCTGGAGTTTATTAAGGGGTTGTCTGCTAAGCTTATTATAGAACATCTTATATATTCCTCTCTCTTCGAAAATGTTTTTAGAGCTTAAGAATGTTACGATGAATCAATGCATGGATAGAAAATTCTAATATTTGGGTGTACCATCTAATATTCGTTCTCGTGTTACAGGGTTCTTGCTGAGAAAGCTGGGTCCATGAAAAGGGCGCTGGTAGACTTGTGGCAGCTTGCATTCTCATACCAAGTGAACCCTTTAGCTGCTGTTCAAACACTGCCTAGCTCAACGCATGGAAACCGCTGAAGGAAGATGCAGTTTTCCACTTGTATCTGCAGGCTACGGACATTTTTATTGATTCTTTTGCGTTTATACTTGTGTTGGAGTTGCTGGTAGCCAATCTGGATCAACTAATTAAGAACAATCAATTGCATTTGGAGTCCGCAATTCTCATCCGTGTTTCGAGACCTTACTCTTGTACAATATGATCTGGCTGATGCCTCATCTTTGATATGCGCCGAAAATGCCCTTTCCGATTGTGGATTACGAGATTGTAACTGTAATGAAGAATAGATATAATGAAGAATGGATGCTGTTGCCACAGGCTGGCTGTGGATATAGCAGGATTTTGCCTAGAGCTGAATTAACATGTATAAGGAAATAAAGGACAAAGTTTACTACAGTAATGACTAACTTGCTTCTCTGTGAACAGATATGTTTTGGGTGTGTGTGCGCGAGTTTATTTTTTCGTAATAGGAAGACATGAAGGAAGAACAAGTCTATATTCCCTGTTCTTTTTCTTGCTGAACTGAAAATATTACTTAAAACTGTGTGTAGACTAATGTCATTTGGAGTTAAAACCCAGCACAATAATTGGAAACTATAACGGCTGCTGAAGGGTTTTGATAGTTAAATTCACTTGAAATTGTTTAAACACCCTCAATCCCAATAAATCTGATTTTGCAAACTTAATATCCTCATTTTACATAAACCTCTTCAACCCAAGCATATAGAATCTAGACACATGATCATCAAAACAAGATAAAACCTCTACTAATATATGTAATCTTGCCCCCAAACAAAAATTTGGGAGTTCGCCCTTGCTATTAGTATATTTATTTAGTTCAGACTAGATTCGGAACACCCACATGCCCCAAAGCAAATATATGTAGTCCAATTCCTATCTAAAGGCCAAGCGCATACTTCTCATGCGAACTAAGTATTAGACATTGTCAACAATCACTCATCTTCTCACCATTTGTCAATTTTTCTCATCCCTAACTACACAAACACTATTATTGGCACTGTCTCTCTTCTCTCCACCTTTCCCAATCTTTCACAAGATTTTTCATAATTTTTATTATCTTCCTTCCGTCGTAATTCCCCTTTGGAAGAGGCCATTATCATTCCTACGCGCCGTCCCTTGGCAGGGCGCGCATGCATTTACACGTGCGCGCACCACCACCGCCGCCACTGCCAACAATGTGATCATCATCGCCATCGGCCTACTTCACAACAACAATGTCTCGGAAACGGGTTAATCTTCTGTCAATATCTCATGAGTCAACTCGTTCAGATATCATTCTAATATTTCTCATCATTATGTCGTGTAATTTCACCTTGTCCTCGAGTGAGTCAGATGTCGACGTATTGCGCAAATTCAAGGAGTCCTTCAAAAACACGGACGCCTTGTTTGATTGGGACAAGAACGGATCCCCATGCAATGGCAGTCACGTGATTTGGACCGGAGTTTTATGTGACAAGGAAGGTAGAGTTTGGGGCCTAAAGCTCGAACACATGGAATTGAATGGGGTGGTTGATGTGGATACACTCACAAAATTGCCCGATTTGAGGACTATAAGTGTGATGAACAATAAATTAGAGGGAACTTTGCCGAATTTGACGAAATTGGGGTCCTTGAAATCTATTTATTTGTCGAACAACAAGTTTTCAGGAGAGATACCTGTCAGCAGCTTCAATCATATGATGTCTCTGAAGAAACTTCACATGGCTAACAATGAGTTCTCGGGTTCGATTCCTACAACGTTGGCTTCTTTGCCTAAGCTTTTAGAGTTGAGGCTCGAAAACAATGAGTTTGAAGGTCATTTGCCTAGCTTTGAACAGATCAAGTTGCATGACTTTAATGCTTCCAATAATAAATTGGAGGGCCAGATCCCCGCTACTCTCAGCCATTTCAATGCTTCCTCATTTGCTGGTGAGTTTTTGATTTGTAACACTATTCATGGGATGTAATGGATTATGAAAAAATAGGGAAGTTCAAGCCCGGGTGGGGTTTAGTTGTACGAGCATTAATTTATCATATAGCAAGTGAATTGCATTTATCATCATGCAATTCTTGCTATGCCATTTGTAGGTAGGCACAATCAAGTTGAGTTCGGCAAAATTGTTTCCCTAAAATCATAAATCACCGCATGGACCCTAATTTGGATCCCACAAAAAAAAAAAATCATTTTTTTGCCCGCATTGTCACTTAACATTTGGTAACTTTTCTTTTCTTTTTCCTAGTGAAGAATAATCTACATTTTTGGCACTATAAATTTCATAAAACTCACTCCAAATAACTTTGATCGAATCCAACAAATTATATAAAACAGGCAATGAAGATCTATGCGGGGCGCCCTTGGAAGTATGCACCCCTAATAGAAAAAACCTCTCCGTTGTAACAATCGTGATCGTCTCTGTATTCGTCGCACTAGCCGTCATTGCCCTGATCATAGCCGTACTCGTCATCCTTCACCGCCGCAAGCAACCGTCCTCCCCCGAGCATGCCCCCCCTAACAATGCCACCACCGGCGCAGCCACCACCCGACGAAGCTCCGCAGCCTCTGGCTCGGACATTGAACAGGGCAGGCGATCCATGGCGTCAGCTGCGGGGTCATCGTCCCCGGGCAAGCACCTAGTGAAGTTGACCTTCCTGACAGATAGAGGCGAGAGATTCAACATGACGGATCTGCTGAAGGCGTCGGCAGAGGTGCTGGGCGGCGGGGTCTTCGGGTCGACGTACAAGGCGGTGCTGAACGACGGGAACAAGCTGCTGGTGGTGAAGAGGTTCAAGCAGATGAGCGATGTGAGCAAGGAGGAGTTCACGGAGCACATGTGGAGGCTCGGCAGATTGAACCACCAGAATGTGCATCCCATTATGGCGTACTACTACCGGAAGGAGGAGAAGCTCCTCGTCATGGATTATGTCCCCAATGTCAGCCTCGCTTTTCAGCTCCATGGTATAATCTCGTGAAAATTTGTTTGTGAAAATATGTGCTACATAATTTAGCTTACATATTACCATGATAATAATATTCTCCTTCTTTCATTCAGGAAACCGGTGTCGAGGCACAGCCCTGGGCTGGCCGGTCCGGCTGAGCATTATAAAAGGCGTGGCCAACGGCCTCCTCTACCTCAACAACGAGCTCCCCAGCTTGACGGCGGCCCACGGCCACCTCAAATCCTCGAACGTCCTCCTTGACAACAACTTCAGGCCCCTCCTCACCGACTACGGTCTCATCCCCATCGTCAACACCGACCACGCCCGCCACCACATGATCGCCTATAAGTCGCCGGAGTTCCGGGACCGCTACCGGATCACCAAGAAAACCGATATCTGGAGCCTCGGGATCCTCATACTCGAGGTCCTCACGGGCCGGTTCCCCTCCAACCTGCTCCAGCCGGGCACCGGAGGCACAGGCGCCAGCGACGTGGATCTCGCGATCTGGGTCGACTCGTTGGTGCGCGACCGAAGCATGGAGGTCTTCGACTCCAACCTGGCGGCGGCGGGGACGAGCGGAGGTCCCTGCCACGGTGAGATGATGAAGCTGTTGAGAATAGGGCTGAGTTGCTGCCAGGCGGATGCTGACCGGCGGCCGGATGTTAGGGAGGCAGCGGAGAAGATCGAAGAGATTAGAGAAAAGGATGTTGATGATGAGTTTCATTCATCGTACACGAGCGAAGCTGACATGAGGTCTAGATCATCGAGAGGATTATCCGACGAGTTCAAAGACAATTAGGTTAATTGTAGAATTGTTAGGTAGTTTAGTTTTGATTAGGTTGAGTTGATTAGCTTTTTGTTTAGATAGGATTAAGGTCTTAGCCCTTTCTTGAGCTTGCTCCTGTAATAACATTTTTGTGCCCAACTCTGGTTTTGTTGATGGGACCAGTTGCAGGAAGTGATTGTGGTTCATAATTAGCTGCTAATTAGTGATTATGATCTGTTTAGTTTAGTATGTGTGCATGTGTTAGGCTGTAGACTTGAGGGGTGAACGTTTAACTCGTGATAATTGCGCCCACAATATGTGAATTTGTTAAGGGAATCAATGGCAATTCACTTTAGGATACAACAAATTCTTGATGCCTGCGTATAACAATTTGAAAAACCTCTCTCACCAATCGATCAGAAATCAAAATGTGGTTTTTTTCTTCTTTTTTCTTTCTTCTTCTTTTTTTTTTTTTTGTAGTGGATCAAAATTGGTGGCTTTGTAGAAAATAATCAACCTTTGAATCGCCACAATGTTTAAGTGATGTGTTATTTAAAAGGTGCAATGTTTCTTGATAGTTTAAAAAAAAAAAAAACTTTCAAAGACAACTAGTCATGAATGATATGAGTACACGTACACCTTTTTATAAAGTGACACATGTCTAAAAATTTTAGCTAACATTGGGTTTGATGACCTCCTTAAGGCTATGCCCCTTCTCAACTGTTGTCTCCTCATGAGCGAATGTTATATCCCTTCTTAATTGTCGTCTCCTCATGATGGACTTGATAGCCTCCTCGAAGCTATGTTTCTCCTCAACTGTTGTTTCTTCATAATGGGCAAATGCTATATCCCTCCTCAACTGTTGTCTCTTCATGACGGGCAGAGGTTGTCCCTTCTCAATTGTTGTCTCATCATAATGGGCTTAATAGTATCTTTGAGGCTAAGTCTCTCCTCAGCCGTCACCTTCTCGTAATTGGCTTAATAGCCTCCTCGGGCTATGTTCCTCCTTAATTGTCGTCTCCTCATGGCAGGCTTAATGCCCTCCTCGAGGCTGTGTCCCTCCTCGCCCATCGCCTCCTCATGATATCCATATATATTGTCCCTTCTCGATTGGACTATTGTCTCCTCAAATCAAGAGCCTCCTCAAATAGGATCTCGCTCTCCTCGACACACTCTACTCAACATCCCTTCTAGAGCAAGAGAAAGATGCTCCGATACCCCCACTATCCGGATGATCCGCCTCCGTTCAGTGGTCCCCATCTCCATACACAAGTGCACAATACTCTTTAACCACTACTAGAAAAAATAGATTTAGCCACGGATTTTGGTAAATTAGTCACGGATTTTATCCATGGCTAAAAGTAGCGTGGCTAATGTTAGCCACAGCCATTTAGCCACGGCCTTTACTCAGCCACGGCCTAATAACCACGGTCAGGTCGTGGCCAATTTGGCCACAGAATTCTGGAAAATATAAGGCAGTGGCTAATCTAAAAAAAATAAAAAAATTCAAAAAAAATCGGGGGAAATTTTCCCCCGGAATTTTCCCCGGTTTTTAATTTAAAAAATTCAAAAAAAAATTGGGGAAAATTTTCCCCCGAATTTCCCCCAGTTTTTAATTTAAAAAATTCAAAAAAAATCGGGGGAAATTTTCCCCGGATTTCCCCCGATTTTTAATTAAAAAAATAAAAAAAAATCCGGGGGAAATTCCGCCAGAATTCCCCCGGTTTGACTCTAGAGGAATATTCTGCCGGAATCCGGCGTTTTTTCTGTAGTGATACTTTCTCTTGAGAATCCATTTACATCCCAACTGTTTTGTACCAGCTGGGAGGTCAACTAATTCCCAAGTATGATTGTGCATAATGGAATCTATTTCACTGTTTATGACTTCCTGCCATAACGGAGCATCTAGACCGGACAATGCTTCATTAATTGTTCTAGGCTCGTCGTCTAACATATAAGTTAGGAAGTCCGAACCAAAGCTCTTAGCTTTTCTTGCTCTTTTGCTGCATCTTGGTTCATCAGTTTCTTCTTGATCACCAATAGCAGCATCATAAGTTCTTTTATTTGAACTTTCTTCCCTAGAACCTTCATCTTTCTTTTCTTCAGATGGAAAGAAGTCTTCAAAAAATACAGCATTCCTTGACTCAATAACTGTATTTTCAGTTATGTCGGGAATTGTTGATTTGTGTACAAGAAACCAATATGCACTACTCAAAACCACTTTCCCCAAACCAACGACTGAGGAGGTTGTTGAGTTGCCCATGAATAGCTTGCGTCCATTGATCTGAGTATATGAAGAGAACAACTCTTTATCCGAACAAATGTGGTGCGTAGCTCTGGTGTCAATCCACCACTCTCTCGGGTTGTTGACCAAGTTTGCTTCGAATACCACTGCCGAGAGGTTCAACTCAGACATGTCAACCGGTACACCTATGTTTTCAGTCAAGTTAGACTGGTCCTTCTTGCCTTTGCCTTTCTTAGGGGCCTTGCAGTCTTTAGCCATACGATTCGGCTTGCGCAATTAAAACAGTCCCCTTTGAACTTCTTAGCACTATTGATTTTTTGACCACTGCTAGGACGTTTACGCTTCTTGCTAGCATTTGGTTCCACCAAATTCACCCTTGCCTCCATTTGCAGCTTGTTGGGTTTGATCTCAGATTTTCGATTGTCTTCTTCTATCTAAAGCCGAACGATCAGATCCTCAAGCCTCATTTCTTTCCTCTTGTGCTTCAAGTAATTCTTGAAATCTTTCATAAACAATTACACATATACCCCCTCTCTACTTTAAAAATTACACACAACTTCCTTCTAAGTTTGCAAATTTACCAAGGGTAAAATAGTCAGATCACATAAATTTTCGGCTGACGTCATCACTTTTTCGCCGGAACCCTACCGGAAGGGGGTGCATCTGTAATTTTAATATTTTAAAGGGGGTGTATGTGTAATTTTTCATCTAAGAGGCTTACTAGTGGGAATTTCATAAACTCGTAGGGGGTGTAAATGTAATTAACCTTTAAATTTAACTATTTAATCAGATTATACTCATATTTGTTTTTCACACGCATGACACGTCGAGTATGCTTGATACGCTACTATATATTAAATACATTCCATATTTAGCTATACTATTTAAAAAGGGAAGCCGTGTTTTACTCACAAAGTAGCGGTTTTGATACCATGTTATACCAAATTTATGTTTTAACAATAATGCTCTTCTTGGTACAACTATTCAAGTAAAGAAGACGGGTTATAAGAGGAATTTTATGCAACAAAAAATTCCCATAATCATATAAACTCGCAACTGCCTTGAACTCTTAGAATTAGGGGTGTCCAAAACCAACCAAACCCGATGACCCGAACACGACCTACCCAAAAAAAATCAGGTTTGGGTTTGGGGTTTTTGGGTTCGGGTCAAATCAGGTCGGATCCAAAAATTGACCCGAAAAATAAAATTGGGTTGAGTTGGGTTCAAGTCAACCCGAGTAACTCGAAATTGAATATTGGGTGACTCAAAACCCGATTTAACCCGAACCCAGCCCGATTTTTTTCTTAAAATTATTATTCACTTAGTGATTTATTTTTCACTCTCCAAGACTTTAACCTTTGATATTTTTTTTTTTATTCATTCACTTATTTTATTTTTTTCTTTTAGAACTATCTAATTTTTAATAAAATATTTATTATTACATTTAAAAATAAATACAATGTAATTCATTTTTTACTAAATTAAATAATGGGATTGAACTTGAAAAGAGTTTAATATAATTAACAAAGAGTTCAAATATTCTCTTTATCAAGAACAAGTTAATAATGTGGTTACAGTCTTGTAATACTTAAAAAAGATTTAAGAAATCGAAATAATATATTTGATTATCATATATCATTGTTTTTATTTTCCTTACCTTTTCATACCCACTAGTTTAATATTTGGCCTCACAATTTAAAATTTTCAACACAATTAAAGACATTATATGTAGTATTCTTGAACCATTTTCTTAACAAAAGAAAAAAAAAACTCAATTTATATTGATAGGAAGAATGATAATGGTATAAAAAATTATGTTATGACTTGTGATCTTCCTGCAAAGATTGTGTTAATAGTGTTGATGCGGTCCGGATTTGGTTGGTCCACGTGTCCGAGTACTGCGCACTTCCGTAATAGTATTTGCTGGTGGCCCACCTGATAAAGAGGGAGAAGCGCACGTGAGACTAGCCGGTTTTACCCCGGCGTAGGCTCTCCGACGCTCAAGTCAGTGGTGGGTTCAAGAAGAAGATGAACAGTAGTAGTATCTTGGCTTGTAAGGCAAAGAATATTTCTTACCCTTGAGTGGAGAGCCATGTGGAGCTTTTATATGAGAGTGAGGAGCCTGATGTGACATGGTTGGTGGGATCCGGTCACCCTCAGCCCTGTAGCTGTTATAATAAGTGCCTTTTGTCCCCCTTTTCCCAATCTTTTGGCGGCTATCCTCACTCATCATTATTGAAGGGTCATACCCGGCATTTAAGGGATATCTTGGGCATTTATGACCAAGGATTGTATTTATGACTTGACATTTAATGCGCCCACGTCTGATGGGATGGACCCATGTGCCAACGTGATGCAATAGGTGCCAGCGAGCTGCGTCTGTCAGTAATCTCCAGTTGTATTTGTCCCGCCAAAACTCCTATCTTAGCAATGGGATTTGGCCCTCGATGAGAGTGCCATCGAGGGCAAGTTCTCCCTTCGAGGGCACCCTTGCTAACCTCTGCAGGATTTTGTAAGGGGAACGAGGCTGGCGTGTGTAGGTGTGCCCTTTCGAGGGCCTTGACGGCTTCGAGGGCAGCAATTCCACACTTAGCAGATTAGTGACGTTTGAGAGATTGTGATGACGTGGCATGGTGAAATGGCATTTGACTCATCATTAGCCCCCCCACTCTTGAATGTGATGAGGACGTCAGCCTTCAAGAGTGCATTTATGGGCAAGATGTCAGGCGTCCTTTTATTTTTTGAATTTGAATCGGCATTGGGGCCTGGGGAGCCGCACCTTTTCGGCTTGTCCGTCCACGCGCCTAGTTGGGGGGACGTGTCGTGTCCCCAGCCATTAATTTTGGGCGGCCGAAGGGTTTTCACGCGAAAGGGCGTGCTCGGTCGCCATTATTGCAGGCTTTTTGGGTCGTCGCGCCCGAGGTGCCATAATGGTGGGTGGTTTCCCGTATAATCTATAAATAGTTGCAGGCTTCACCAAAATCCGATTTTTCTTCCACCTGCTATACTTATTCAGACGATCGACTTAAGGATTTTCATCACATTCTCGGCACTTTCAGGTTTTCGTCGCCATTTCAGGTGAATCCCCTTTTCCTTTTTAAATTTCTCCTTTTTCGTAAAAAACCCTAGCCGCCATGGGACCCAAGAGAAAGACACTGGACGACTCTGACCCCACGCCTGAGGACTTGGCGGCGGAGAGGGAGGTTCGCCTCCCCTCCCAGTCAGTTTCAGACACCGGGGCGGGTCGCGCCAGCGAGGACACAGGAGCTACGCTCGCCGGGGCGCCGTCAGAGGGCGGCACGAGAGAAGAGGCGCCGGGTAACGCGCCAGAGGATGCTCGCCCCCGTCCTAGGAGGAAGACGTCGGGGCCCAGTAGGGGGGACGCAGGACCGAGCGCGTCCCCGTCAAAAAGCCCAAAAACACGAGGCGCCGGGATGGGCAAGTTTCAAACAGCCTCCCTCCCTCGGGATATGACCAGCAACATCACCGTGGCAGAGGTTGAGAAGATCAGGGAAGAATATGGGGTCCAGTTCCCCATCCATATGCCGGGCCCCACGGAGAACATGGTGGAGCCAAGGGAAGGATGTGTGGCCCTCAATCTTCATCACTTCGAGGCGGGATTGCGCCTTCCTTTCCCTCCCGAAGTCCGGCGGTTGCTGGAGTTTACCGGGGTTTGCCCTTGTCAATTGGTGCCAAACTCTATCATGATCATCATTGCCTTCGTGGTGATCATGAAATGTTTGAAGGAAGAGGCAAGCCCCGCCAATTTTTTGGAGTTCTTCAGATCGAACGAGTCAGTTCGATCGGGCCCTGGCGAATCAGCAGATGACGGGCCAGGATTCCTGTACTTATCAGCCCGTTCTGGCTCCTCGAAGGTATTGGACGGCTTCAAATCCTCCCATGGATCGGGATGGAAGAGAAAGTTCATTTTTGTGGAGGATCGAGGGCAGTTGGGGATGTCCTCGACTTGGCGTCAGCCTCCCATACTCAATCGGAATCAGTTCCACGAGGAGCCAAGCTTTGACGAGGGGAAAGTAGAGGACTTGGCGAAGATGGGGAGAATGTGCGCGGTCTATCTAACCTCCGAGGATGTACTTCGCGCGTGCCGCCTCTCGAGCGCCACTGGCGACCCCGGCCCCGGCGAGCGTCCCGGTATGCGGTGTCAACCTTTATCGAGAACCACTTTAGGGCCTAAGTCTTCTTCTCCTCGTTTTTCCTGCATTTTATATTGTCTCTCGAGGTTTTTGTAGGATAACAATCTCTTTTTGCAGCTTTACAAATTCTCATGGACGCACGCACAGCACTGTTGGCGAAGCTCGACCGCCAAAGGCGCCAAAACCAGCCCCTGCGTCCTAGGATGACGCCGTTTCACAGACCCGTCACTCAGAAGACGAGGAGGACAAGAAAAGATACCGGGGCCGGAGAAGGTTCCAGCCAAGAGGTTGGGGCTGAAGAGACAGAGGCTGAAATTCCTCGATCAGCCGAGGGGACTACAGCAGGGGGGGTGCCACCGGCTGAGGAGGCGGCGATGAGGGTGGCACTCCGCCCCCGGAACAAACAACGCCTCCACCTGAGGCTCCCGCTACAGTGCCGACTCCAGCCCCTAGGGTGCCGGCCCTCGCTGCTACTTCGAGGCCTTCGTCAAGGCCAACATCAACTGGGGCACCCGCTGAGGCCTCGCCTCGGGTTAGGGTGAGTTCTGCTAGCCCCCCCACTGGGACGACGCAGTCAGCGCCTTCAACCCGGCCAAGTCCTAGGGATGCCGCCCCTCGAAGGGTCTTATCTCGATTCGTGAAGGAGGCACTGAGGGCTCTCGAAAGAGGGCGGCGGATGAAGAGGCTGCTCGTGGGGCCAAGAAGCAGAAGCCAATCCCCACGGGGAAAGGTAAAAGGGTGGCAAGCCCTGAGCCCCCGAAAACAGACGAGGAGGACGAGATCCTCAAATGTGTTGACGCGGGGCCCAGTAATCCTGTTCACCTCGGGCAACACCACTCTAATCTTCGTATCACTGGGATAGGGGCCAACGAGACGGATACGAAGATGAATTTGGCCTTCTCCGGGGTCTTCAGTTTTCTAACGACCATCGGGCGCTACTGAAGTGCTCCATGGCTGATCTGGAGACTAATCTGGCCAACGCTCTAATTGGGGTAAGGATATACGCCCCCAAAACTTCATTCATCTTTCCTTTAATTCATCATTTATCTCACCACTTCCTCCGTCGCGCGAGCGTCTTCCGGCGGGGGAAGAACAAGTACAAGAGGCTCCTCCGTGAGGAGAAGAAAAAGAATAAACAGGCCCCGATCGAGGTAGAAAAGCGCCTCGAAGAGGCCGAAGTACTTGCCGGGGAACTGGCCTCGGCAAATGATACTCTTCGAGGGCAGTTGCAGGAGAGTCAGCAACTCCTTGAATCTGCCCAGACTCGCATCGTAGAGCTCGAGAAGAGGTGTGCGGGTCTAGACGACGAGGTTAAGCGCACGGCCAAAGCTTGGGAGGAAACACGGGAATTGTGCGAGCAGGCCAAAATGGCTCGCGACTTCGCCAAAGAGCGCCTCGAGGTGGTCAACAACAGGGTTGCCGAGGTGGAGGCCAAGGCTCACCATAACTATAGCAAGGGCGTTAAGGCGGGGCTTCAGAGGGCTGAGTGGATATTCCCCGCACGATGCCATAAGAGGGTCAAGCGGGCCTTCTCGAGATTCTTCGTGAGCGAGGCGTTCGACTACATCAGGACGTACCTTGGTTTCCAGGATTCTGCGGAGGCCATAGAACTAGTCCTCGATCAGCTCCAAATTTGAGGCGAATTAAGAGAGGATTTCGATCGAGAGTCAGTTGGGCTCTCCTTCGACCGCAGCGGGGCGCCGATGGATGAGGCTTCGCCCTCGACGGGGAAATCCGAAGAGTTCGACTTCCAAGGAAGCAAATTCAACTTTGCCTTCTGCCGCCTCGAAATTCCACCGCCGGAGACTGCAAAGGGCGAGTCATCGGGGGAAGAGGACGTTCAAATGCCTTCCGCACCGTCTCCCGAGACCTGAAAGGAACGAATGGTCGAGCCTAGCACTTTCGATGACCCCGAGGACGAAGATGGAGAGGACGGAGCGGGGGCGTTTGCCGGTGACGGGGGCGAAGAGGATCAGGAGGATAGGCCTGTCGAACTTAGCGACTAGGCCCAATAATCCCCCCATCCCATTTTGTGGTCTTTCCCCTTTTTTGTTTTTTTTTTTTTACCCGCTTGTCCTTGTAACTTTTTTGCCCTCGAGCTTCCTTAATGAAATGGCCCATTCGAGGTTTCCCCTGTTAAATATAAGGATTAGCTTTCAAATTCATACTATTCTTTATTTTTTATTTTTGTAGTTAAATGATGCTTTGATGAAATCGAGAGGCGTTGTCCCTTCTATATGAAGTAAAATGAAATTGGTTAAATCATAATTGGAATCGAGGGACACGGGAGTTTTATCATTGCGCCAAACTATACTTCATCGAGGCTTAGTAATAAAAGTGCGAGAACACTTCAAAGATAATCGAGAGGAAAGGGATTTTTATTAAAACGTCTCGTTACATTTGCTTTCCTCGAATCAAAAAGCATCCTCGACACAAATTTCTATCAACTATCGAGGAAGGTTCGAGCAAACTTATCTTATACATAGAATTTTCTGAGATTCGAAGCATTCCATGGTCGAGGTAGTTCTCTTCCTTCCATGTCCTCGAGCCGGTACGCATTATTTTTTGAAATCTTCACAACTTTATAAGGTCCCTCCCAGTTAGGGTCTAGCTTTCCTACGTGCTTGGATACTTCAACCTTTTTCAGGACCAAGTCACCGAGTTGGAAATTTTTGGGGCGTACTCCTTTATTATATGCTCGGGCCATGGAGGCTCGATATTTTTGCATCCTCGACCAGGCTGCGCCTCTTCTTTCCTCGAGCAAATTTAGCTCCGAGGCTCGGTTCTCCTCATTCCTGGACTTGTCGAAGTATGCGACTCTGGCGGTGTCGTGCAATATTTCCGCTGGGATGACCGCCTCGGATCCATATACTAAGGCGCACGGGGAGTCTGCCGTTGCTGTTCGAGGGGTGGTGCGATAAGCCAACAAGACCCCTGGCAACTCATCCGCCCATTCTCCCTTAAAAGAACCCAACATAGTTTTAAGGTTTTGGAGAATGATGCGGTTGGTCACCTCCACTTGGCCATTGGCTTGGGGATTCCCCACGGATGTGAACTGCTGCTCGATGCCATGACTCTGACACCATTCCGTTGTGGCTCGACTCTGAAACTGGGTACCATTATCTGATATCAGCACTCGAGGGACCCCAAAACGGCAGATAATATTCTTCCATATGAAGGACCGGATCGAGGCATCAGTAATTTTGGGAACGGCCTCCGCCTCGACCCACTTAGTGAAGTATTCCACGGCTACTATGGCGAATTTTCTTTGGCCTTTTCCCATAGGGAAAGGTCCAACTACATCGATCCCCCATTGATCGAAGGGCCATGAAATCTCCACATTCACCATCTCGGCCATCGGTTTGTGAGGAAGGTTAGCATAAAGTTGACATTTCGGGCACTTCCGGGTGTAATCAAATGCATCCTTTAGAATGGTTGGCCAATAAAAACCGCTTCTCATAATCTTTTTGGATAATGACCTTCCTCCCGCGTGATTCCCACAACTTCCCTCGTGAATAGACTGCATTACCTCTCGGGCCTCCGAGGGGAGGAGACATCTGAGCGGGGGTCCCAGAAAAGATTTCCGAAATAACCTTCCCTCACTATCCAAAGCATATCTCGCACACTGCCTTCTTAGTCTCCTCGATTGGTTTTGGTCAAATATCTCTTCCCCCGACAAGAAAGCGCGGATTTCATCCTGCCAACTGGGTTCAAGGGGCTGGATAGGCATGATCGAGGCGCTCCCCTTGCGGATTACAGAAGTGTCGAGAGTCTGAAACATGACTACATGATCCCTCGTGCCTTTCAAGGCACTTGCAAACTTGGACAAAGCGTCTGCGCGCTCATTTTCTTCCCTCGGGATCTGCTCCAAAGTGAAAGATTTGAAACTTTCCTTCATCTTGGAAACATATTCGAGGTACTTTGTCATCATGGCATCCCGGGCTTCGTATATTCCCCCAATCTGATTGGAGACTAGTTGAGAATCAGTGAAGGCTCGGATATGAGAGACTCCTTCTCGAACTGCCAATTCGAGGCCAGCTATGAGGGCCTCATATTTTGCTTCATTGTTTGTGACAGGGAAATTGAGCCTGATAGCGAATTCCACCATATCACCATTTGGGCTCTGTAAGGTGATCCCAGCTCCCCCTCCATGCGTGGTGGATGACCCATCTACATGCAGGAGCCATGGGTCGGTGATAGGCGGACTTTCTTCCGGCAACCCCACTCTTTCAAGGAGGAAATCAGCCAGCACTTGGGCTTGGATGGCGGTTCTAGGTTGATACAATATATCAAATTCCCCGAGCTCTATAGCCCACTTGATAAGCCGGCCCGACGTGTTAGGCTTTGAGATGACCTGTCGGAGAGGTTGATCGGTAAGCACTACCATAGAATGTGACTGGAAGTATTGCCTCAGCTTCCTTGCGGAGTAGATGAGGGCCAATGCAAATTTCTCTATCTCCAGGTGGTTCTTTTCTGGCCCTTGCAACACTTTGCTGACATAATATACCGGTAAGTGCTTCCGATCCCTTATTACCACAATTACTGAGCTGACCGCTTTCGGAGATACAACGAGATACACGTACAGCTTTTCTCCGGGATTCGATTTTGCTAGTAGAGGCGGGGTGGCCAGATACTCCTTGAGCTCGCGCAAGGCTCGCTCGCATTCGGGGGTCCACTGGAAATCAGGGACTTTCCTCGGTTTTTTGAAGAAGAGGAGGTTCATGTCCGCCGACCGAGATATAAATCTATTCAACGATACAATCCGGCCGCAGAGCCTCTGGACGTCCTTGATTGACTTGGGGGATCCGATTTTTTGCAGAGCCTCGATTTTCTCTGGGTTGGCCTCGATCCCCCTCTCGCTGACCATATAACCCAAAAACTTCCCCCCTCGAACTCCGAATGTACACTTCGAGGGGTTAAGTTTTAAACCGAATTCCCTTAGTACTTGGAAGACCTCTTTGAGATGTTCAAGATGGTCCCTTTCCTCAGGACTCTTGACAATCATGTCGTCCACATATACTTCGACGATCCGTCCTATCAACTCTTTAAAGATAAGATTCACTAACCTTTGATAGGTCGCCCATGCATTCTTGAGGCCAAATGGCATAACCAGGAAACAATAGACCCCCATCTTTACCACAAACGAAGTCTTGGACTGGTCTTCCGGGGCCATGGAGATCTGGTAGTATCCTTGATAGGCATCCATCATACTCATCATCTCACAGCCTGCAGTCGAATCGACCAGCTGATCGATTCGAGGGAGCGGGTAGGGGTCCTTTGGGCATGCCTTGTTGAGGTCCGTGAAGTCGTTGCACATCCTCCACTTTCCTTGCCCTTTAGGGACCACTACTACGTTGCACAGCCACTCCGGGAAGTATATAGGCATGATATAGCCAGCCTTCAACAACTTGTTCACCTCCCCCTCGATAATCTTGTTTCTTTCGGCCCCGAAGACCCTCTTCTTCTGTTTAACAGGCTTGAAGGTGGGATCAACATTCAATCGGTGCACAATGACCTCGGGGCTTATCTCAGGGAAATCCGAGGGCTGCCATGCAAACACGTCCTTGTTCTCTCTTAAGAAGTGAACAAGCATCATCTCCTTAGCTTGATCGAGTTGAGTCCCTATCTTGGTTGTTTTCTCGGGGTTACCCGGCTCCAACTCGATGGTCTTGGATTCTCCGGTGGGCTCGATCCTGCTGTCCTCGAGCTTCCTAGTTTTTGTCGGAGGCAGCTCTACCCATCCAGAGTCGCTATCCGAGCTGGCCTCGGGTGATTTCCTTTTCGAGGACCCAGGCTTCATCCCAAGTGAGACCGAGTAGCAGGTCCATGCGTCAACTACATCGCATCTCACCTGTCCGATCCCGGTCTCGGTGGGGAATTTCATCATGAGGTGGTAAGTCGAGACCACTGCTCGGAATGCATTAAGCGCCGGTCGGCCTAGGATTAAATTACAGGCAAAGGGGGCGTCCACCACCAGGTAGTTCACCATCAAGGTCCGTCGGTGGGGCTCTTTGCCGAGGGATGTTGGCAATTTGATCTGCCCCAGGGGGTGAATCTGGGATCCCCCAAAGCCTACCAGGGGCGTCCTCACCGGCTCCAAATCGATTTTTCCCATGTCCATCTTTTTCAAAGTCGAGTAGAATAGGACATTGGCTGAGCTTCCGTTGTCGATCAAAGTTTTGGTAATGGCGAAGTTAGCTACGTCGGCCGTTACCACCATAGGATAGTCGGGTTGCTCGATCAGACCTTCTGGGCTCTGGACAGGGATCCTGTCACTTTCGGTAAACTCGATCGAGCATCCCTCGATAGCATTAACCTGCTGGGGGTAATCCGGATCCTCGAGGGCAAACCGGTCATACCGGAGCTTCCTGCCAACTTTCTTTCGAGAGAATCTGGTATCACCCCCGGCGGGTCCTCCCGCGATCATGAGGATCGTACCCTTTGTGGGGTGATTGTTGCTCAGGGGCCTCTTGCCAGCTCTTTTTGAAGTTTCCAGATGCTTTTGAGGGCTCGCCTTTCTGGGTGACCTCGACATATCTCGATGGATCGGGGAGGCCGGGCGGTCATAATACTCCAGCTTCTTAACAAATTCCTGGAGCTTCCCACCACGGATCAGGGCTTCGATCTCGTCTTGTAGGTTATAGCAATCCTCCGTATTGTGCCCAGGTTGCCGGTGGTAGGCACAGTATTTTCCACTCCTCCGGGCCTTCCTCCCTTCGGGCATCCTCTTAGGCGTTGAAAACGCGTGGCTCCCGAGGAGTGAAAAGATCTCAGCTGGGGTCTTGGTAAGGGGAGAATACTCTTTGTACTTCCTGACTACCTCCTTCCTTTCCTTGCCCCTTGATTTGTCTTCCCGGGGTTTGGTGCTACCTTCTCCTTTAGTCTTGGGCGGATGCTTTATGAGGTTGAGCTCCTCAACCTCCATGTACTTGGAAGCCAGCTGCTGAATCCCGGCTATGGTGCGGGGGGCCTGCATAATAATGGCTTCCGCACATTCCTCATTCTTTAGGGCTTGATACAACGCATGCCGGACAAACTCGATCCCCACATCTTCCACTTTGAGGAGCTCATTGTTAAATCGTTCCATGAAAGCACGCAGGCTCTCATCTTCTTTCTGGACTACTCCATACAAATGAGTATGGGACAACTTAGTAGACATCTTGGCAGCAAAATGGTTCAAAAATTTGTCTGCTAATTCTTCGTAGGAAGAGATGGACTGTGGCTCCATCTTCTTAAACCATGTAAGGGCGATCCCTTGGAGGGTGGTAGAAAAGAGACGGGCCCATACACGGAGGTTGCTGGTTGCCACCCCGACTACGTCCTCATAATGAGTCAGGTTTTCCAGCGGGTCCGTAGTACCGTCATAACGGGGCAGGCTGGTGGGCATGCATTCATCCGGGGCCAACCGGGACTCGGCAATCTCCAAAATAAATGGAGACCTTTCTAATCGGTGGTTGTAAGGAGGGAGTTGTCGCGTTACTTCCACCCTTACGCTCCTCTCTCCTTCACGTCGCCTGGACAGGCGTTCTATCTCGTCCTGTAGATCACTGACCTGTTGGCGCATACGTGCCAACTCTTTTGGCTCCTCCCCCCTTCGAGGGCGCGGACGATGACCGCCGGACCGGGACCTGGCGGGAGCCCTAGACCCAGCGGGTGCATCCATGGCGTTTCGGCCAGGAGGAACCCTTCGAGTGGCTACATTACCTGATTCAGCGACCTCTTCCCTGGGGTTGTGTCTATGACTCCCTTCACGTGGGGACTGGCTCCGGTGGGGCTCATGATGCTCGCGACGGCGAGATACGGCTGGGGGCCCTACCTCATTAGGGGATGGCGATAGCCCCCCGGATAGTAACCGAACCAGGGTTTGGTCATCGCAGGCCCCCAACAGCTGTCTGACCCGGCTGATGGGGAGGGTGACCGTATGCTCAACCTGCTGCGTCCCTGCGGCTTGAGCTGGTGCGGGATCGTGAGAGGGTCCTGCCCCCAGCCAAGCCGGTAGTGCGGGCGCAGCAGGTTCCTTTCCTCTGTTTATGACGTTGACGGCCTCCTCTGCCCGTTGAGTCACTTCGGGAGGGTCACGGTGGCTCCTCTCCGATGTGACGGACATATGAGTTCGCCGGGTGTTCACCATTCTTCTTTGCTTGGAAAAAATCATCTCTTGAACAGGATTAGGCCCTTCCTCTAGCGCCAAATGATGCGGTCCGGATTTGGTTGGTCCACGTGTCCGAGTACTGCGCACTTCCGTAATAGTATTTGCTGGTGGCCCACCTGATAAAGAGGGAGAAGCGCACGTGAGACTAGCCGGTTTTGCCCCGGCATAGGCTCTCCGACGCTCAAGTCAGTGGTGGGTTCAAGAAGAAGATGAACAGTAGTAGTATCTTGGCTTGTAAGGCAAAGAATATTTCTTACCCTTGAGTGGAGAGCCGTGTGGAGCTTTTATATGAGAGTGAGGAGCCTGATGTGACATGGTTGGTGGGATCCGGTCACCCTCAGCCCTGTAGCTGTTATAATAAGTGCCTTTTGTCCCCCTTTTCCCAATCTTTTGGCGGCTATCCTCACTCATCATTAATGAAGGGTCATACCCGGCATTTAAGGGATATCTTGGGCATTTATGACCAAGGATTGTATTTATGACTTGGCATTTAATGCGCCCACGTCTGATGGGATGGACCCATGTGCCAACGTGATGCAATAGGTGCCAGCGGGCTGCGTCTGTCAGTAATCTCCAGCTGTATTTGTCCCGCCAAAACTCCTATCTTAGCAATGGGATTTGGCCCTCGATGAGAGTGCCATCGAGGGCAAGTTCTCCCTTCGAGGGCACCCTTGCTAACCTCTGCAGGATTTTGTAAGGGGAACGAGGCTGGCGTGTGTAGGTGTGCCCTTTCGAGGGCCTTGACGGCTTCGAGGGCAGCAATTCCACACTTAGCAGATTAGTGACGTTTGAGAGATTGTGATGACGTGGCATGGTGAAATGGCATTTGACTCATCAAGTATATATTATTGAAAAATATAATATTTTTTTCAAAAATAATATAAATATAGTTTATGTAAGATCAATATGTTAATAGTATAAAAAGTATAGTTTTTTCATTCTTATTAGTTTACTTAAATTTTATTATGATTTATTTAAAAAATTCCTACTTCATGAATCACAATTTTTCAAATAATTTCATATAAAATAATCTGGAATTTAATGATGACATTTATTCTAATGTGATCTAGAATTTGATATTTTGGTATTATGTTAAATGTTAGGAATGAGTTTAATCTTTTGGTATCATGTTTAATTATAGGGCGAATTATGTTTACCTCCCCTGAGGTATATCCTATTTACAAAAAACACTCCGATGTATGGGAAATTACAATTACCTCCTTGAATAGAAGGGGTAATTACAATTTACACCTAAAAAAATAAATTTTCAAAATTATCCCGAAATAATTTAAGCAAAAAAAAAAGAAAAAATAAATAAAATAAAAACCCCAAAATACCCCTTTATCATTTTTTTTTTCTTTTTTTCACTTTTTTCTTTATTTTCTATTTTCTTTCTCTCTTCATCATCTCTTTTTTTTTCTTTTCAAAAATCAGAATCCTCTCTCTCTCTCTCTCTCTCTCTCCCCCCCACCAACCCCTCCCCCTCCCCCTCCCTCCTTCCCCCCCCACCACTCCCTATGTGGCGGAGGAAGGTGGTAGGCGACGGGCTCCCTCTCTCTCTCCTACCCCTCATCTCAATCTCTCTCCCTCTCGATCTCTGCTCCTCTCCCCTCTCGATCCTGCGGCGGTAGGCAGCGGAGAATGGTAGTGGGCGACGGTGGCCCTCTCTCTCTCTCTCTCTCTCTCTCTCTCTCTCTCCCCCTTCTCCTTCTTGATCCCTTCCCCCTCTCCTTTCTCGATCTCATCTCTCTTTGTAGGGGAGGCGGGTGGGGTGGCGGAGGGCGGTGGTGGGTGGCAGCGGGCCTCTCTTTCTCCCTTTTCCCCCTCCCCCCTTCTCCTTCTCTATCCCTTACCCCTCTTCCTTCTCGATCTCATCCCTCTTCGTGGTGGGGGGGGGGGTGTGGCAGAGGACAGTGGTGGGGCGGTGGCAGAGTTGTACCCTTGAAAAGGAAAGAACATAAAAGAAAAGAAAAGAAAAGGAAAGGAAAAAAGGAAAGAAAAAGAAAAAAAAGAATTTATAATATTTATAATTTTTTATATTTATAAAAATAAAATTTATAATATTATAAGATTTAATTTTTTAAAAAAATATTTAAATATTTATAATATTTTTAAAATTAAATATAGGCTTAATTATACTTTTGATCTTGTAAATGAGACCCCTTTTTAAATTTGGTCCTATAAGTTTTATGATTGCACATTTAGTCCTATATGTTGGTTCAATTTGACACATTTGGTCCTAAATTTTCAAATGTAGTCCTGTCTCATTTAGGACCAAATGTGTTAATTCAGGACTAAATGTGTTAAATTGAACCAACATGCAGGACCTAATGTGTCAATTTAGGACCAAATGTGTCAAATTGAACCAACATACAGGACTAAATGTGCAACTATCAAACTTACAGAACAAAATTTGAAAAGAAAATCTCACTTACAGGACCAAAAGTGTAATTAAGCTTTAAATATATATAATATAACAAAAAATCCTCTCAAGGGCAAAATTGTTATTTCAATATGGTCAAACTTTATTCTTGCTTTCAGAAGGGTATTTTTGGCACTTCAATACTATTTAGGTGTAAATTGTAATTACCTCCTCAATTCAGGGGGGTAATTGTAATTTTCCATACGTCGGGATTTTTTTTTTGTAAATAGAGTATACCTCAAGGGAGGTAAACGTAATTCGCCCTTAATTATATGACATTATGTTAATGTTAGGGATAAATTTGATTTTATGTTTCTTTTGGAATATTATATTTTTTTTCTTATTTTTTGATAGTATTTTTAGAAATTTCTTTTGGTTACAAAAATCTGAAAAGTTGAAAAAATATTTTTTTGGGCCAGGGTTGGATCGGGTTATTGGGTAATCTGAAAATAAATTAGGTCAATCCGAGCCCAGTCAAGTTGTGTTCGGGTTGATCCTTTCGGGTTGAGCTTTGGGTCGGGTTTGGGTTGGGATTTTTTATTTTATACCCCTAGCTCAACCCGACCCAAACTCATCCGAATTAACACCCCTACTTAGAATCCTAATGCAACGGCAAAAAAATTTATAGTTTTCTCTAACTCAAACACATCTTCTGCCAACTCCCCACCTTCTCTTCTAACCCATGATGTATTCAACTCTCAACAAAATCTCTAAAAACCACCATCAATTTGCTACATTATACGTATTGATCATTGTACACCTTTTACTTTTGATATTTTATTTTAATCATTCATTTACTCCTCCTTTATTAGTCAGGTACTCATATTTTATATAACTCCTTTATAGTATAGATGAAATGTTGTTACGTAATCTTGCATTAACCATTCTTATAATTTTGGAATTTGTTAACCTCAACTAATTATCTCATATATGTTTCAAAAGCAAACTATCACCAAAAAGGGACGCCGAAGCAAACTGAAAACATTTGCTCATCTAAGAAATTAGAGATATACATAGTAAGATGCATGAATTTAATTCATGTTTTATTTTGTTAATTTTTATTTAAATATCTTTCGATTCCTCGAAGCCCATATCAAGTTATGCTGTCACTATGTCGAACACTGCCTTGAATAATGAATTGTGCACAGGGAATTGGCTTTATTCCTTTGGTGGCAGATGTTCAATGGGCTTTTCAAGTGTGGCGAAATATTAGGGAATGGGCATTTCTTTTCTCTCATCTCCAGCAGGGTCATTGTCCCTTAGTTGATTGTTATGGAGAGAGATTTTGGCACAAGCAAATGTATCAGAATGCTACAAAAATGCAAGGAGTTGCAAATTTGTGATGATTTTGTTCCAGTGATTCTATAAGATTTAAAAATTTGGATGAGCAACAATTGCTAATACAAAGTTCAAAGAATTAAAAGAATTCATTTTTTTTGTTAAGAAATTTTCTTTATTAACTAATTAAAATTTAATATTATTTTGCACTGCTTTACCGTATAAATATGTTATTAACCTCAATAAGTAATGCACACAGGACCGGCGTGCCACCGCTACTCGTATTTAAGATGAAAATACCCTTTAAAAAATCCCACATGAATAAACTCCCAAAAACTAAAGGTTCATTACGTAGTTGGACTCTCACTGGCATTAACCACCAATTGCACGTCTTTTACACAATGCAAGCGCGAATCTCACATCTTCTACACGATGCAAATACCAAATTGTTGGTTGAATTCAACTCTCTCACTTATATATTAATGGCTAATCTCATGTCTTTGCAAATTCCATTAAGTAGAATTAACCCAACGTCAAGTACTGTCTACAATTGACCCACTCATCACCGTTCAAGCACATTGGGCGTAACTTTAATTATTGGTAAGATTTTCTTTTTGTTATTTGTAATTTAAAATTTTTTGTCAATTAATTGTTAGAGTTTTTTGTAAAATAAATTTGAATCTCTGATTAACTTCTCTTTTGTTTTGTTTGTTATGCTTTTAGTTGGATATGTAAATGTTTTGCATCGGAAATCAGTTAATTGACATGGTTTGTAAAATAAAATTGAATCTCGAATTGACTTCGATTTTGTTTTCTTGCAATTTTGTATGCTTTTAGTTGGATATTTAAGTGTTTCGCACTAGAAATTAGTTAAATTGCTTGGTCTTTAAGAGTCCAAGTCCTCAGTAAGCTTCATTTTCTTTGTATTCTTTGTTCTATTCCAAAGTATATGTTTGATTTTGAGAATTTTAAATTTTTAAACTTTATTTCACATGTTTATGCGCATAACTTCAATATATGCTTGTAAGAAGAATCTTGGCATGCCAATATATCACAGAAAAAGGATGTTGTAATAATTTTTATAGCTTTTGAGTCTTTAAACTAACTTTGTTTCTGCTTTGGTATAAAATCCCAAATAGCTTTGATGTAGTCGGATCTCGGTGATTTTTCTTGAGTTGATGTGGAGTTGCCGCCCGACGAATGCTGGTAGCTCCTTGTATTGCTAAAATGGAAAATACATGAGTTAGCCAGAAGTATTTCCGATGAAAATCCTCTGATGCTTAAGTCAGCACAATGTAGGAAGATATAATCTTTTCTGGAGGGAATCAAGCAGCATTTCAATGTATGAAATGTGAGTCACCTTTTGTGAGATTTATCCAAGCATGTTTTTAGTTGGGTTGAGATCTTAGTCAGCTTCTTGGGATTACGGTTGAGTTAGTAGACTTAGGAATTCCTAGGACAATGGAGCCAATATTACCAAATACCAAGGGACATTTTGCCTATGCTTGGTGGTTGCAGGGTAGGTATATTCCCTGCCAAAGTCAGTGGCGAGTGTCCAGAATAACAGCGACAGGGTACGATCTTGTACTCCTTGCTCAATGTGCCAGACTCTACCACCAGGCAGGCAGCAAGTAAGCCGCCCTCGAGGAGACATGATTCTCCTCAACGTCAAAGTATTGAGGAAGGCGTTTGTGACAAAGAGGGTCGTGCTCTGTGTGGTCCCGGTTGACGCGTGGATGCCAAATGACAGGCAGATGGTAGTTCATCTGGACACGTGAGATATCTATATCAAACTCTACATGAAAGACATCCTTCGAGTGAATTGTCTTTACGCCTTTTGAGTCTAAACTCTCTTGCTGCTCTGTTTTCGCCCTATATGCCTGACGTATATGACCCAAATTAAACAATATAGTACAAACCAAATCAATGATCAAACTACAAATTTGGTAGATATATCATTTTTTTTTTTAACTTCCAAACACCAAAAGAAAACAAATCCAATCTTTTTTCTACCCCTTTATTGGCTTTGAACACAATAGTCGAATGCTTCGCAATGTTTTGTGTTTATTACAGAATAGTCAATGACAATCATAAGTCTGTTGTCTACTCCTTCCCGAGAATTACTAATTTTCGTACGAAAAATGTGTTCTTGTGTGTGTTTTTTCCAGAGAACTTGCTGCTCTGTTTTTGGTCTGTACTGTAGTCTGTATGCATACATATTCGACACAAAAATAAACAATATAGTACAATCCAGATTGATAATGAAAACAAATCCAATCTTTTTCTATGCCTTGATTGGCTTGAACACAATAGTCGAGTGCTTGGCAATGTGCAAGCTGAATTGCCCACCCTCTTCACTCACATCAACCTTCCCCACTCCCGGCGGGGCCTCGATTTCAAAATTCATCACCAGCCGCGCAATCACCAGGCCGAGAATCGGCAGCGCGAGAATGATCCCGGGGCAGCTCCGCCGCCCCATACCAAACGGCAGGAACCGGAAATCCACCTTTCCGCCGGCGACCGCCGCCTCGGTGCCGCTATCCTCCTCCAGGAACCTCTCAGGCCGGAACTCCTCCGGCTTTTTCCACCACGCCGGGTTGTTGGCCAGCCACCAGGCGTTCACCACCACCTTCGATTCTTTAGGAATTTTGTAGCCTCCCAATTGGGCTTCCTCGAGATTCATGTGGGGCACCAGAAGGGGAATTGGGGTGTGGAGCCTTAGGGTTTCGTTTACTACAGCTTGGAGATAGGGGAGCTGGTGCAGATTGGATTCGGTCACTGCTTGTCCGCTGAGGACCGTCGCGATTTCGTCGCGGATTTTGTGCTGGATCGACGGGTGGTTGGCGAGCTCGGCGATTGCCCACTCCATGGACCAGAGAGTGGTTTCAATGGCGGCTACGTTGATGTTCTCGACTATGTAGAGCACGTTCTCTTCGCTGATTTCTCCTTTGGTTTGTGCGTCAATTATGTGGTCCATTGCGCAGCTGATCTTGTGTTTTTCTCCATTTTCGGCCATTATTTTCCTATACAACCAACATTACAGAGACCAGAAACATATAAAATACTTTGCGGTTTATACAATTTAGGCCCGTTGTGATAGGTTTAAGAAGAAAAATGATTTTCGAGCGACAGAGTGTTTTTTTTTTTTTAAAGTTAAATAATTTTGTATTTAAATAAAGTAAATTAAAAATATTTTGAAAATTATTTTTACTTGAAGTTACTATAAGTAACTTTATAAAAATAGAAGTATTTTTTGGCTTTTTCCTGACCTGTTTATTTTTCTAAGAACCTATACAAACATAATTTATTTATTTATTTATTTTTTTAAAATATTTTTGGACCCCTCTCAAAAAACTCATCCAATGATGCACTTAATCACTAAATTAATCTTTATTATGCGTTATCATACAAACAACATAAAATCTGCATTTTATCCTGTAGAGCTACTTTTCGAATTTCAATCAAAAATAGAAAAAAACAATTGTCGAGCTGCTGCACCATCACCACTGGAAGTATTTCTTTACTCAATCAACAGACACACCTCACCATCCCAATCAAAAACCCAAAATAATTTCGAAGCTATAATTTACAATTTCTTACTGATTTTTACCTTTAAAACCATTATATCGCTACTTTTGACCAATTTTCGACAAGTTTTTGGGTTATAAAGTAGCTTTATGGGTAAGGTGCAAATGTCGTATAATTTATGTAATAGTGCATTGCATAATCATTTAATAATTAAAATATAAAAGTAATCATAATTTGGGAGCGGAACATTTTTACCCCTTAATTTTTTTTTAACAAATCTTGACTTTGCAATCACCTTCCTCGGCAATCAGTACATATAATTTAATCATATCATAAAAGAAAATTGTAATAAATCAATTCCTAATATCTCAAATTTAGGAGTTAATTTATTACATTTTATAGTTCCAGCTAAACACCACATATTAGGCGCATAAAATGTAATTAACCGTTTTTATTAGTTATACTGTGATCCCATTAAAGCCTCTTTACAAATTTATCAATTTTTATTAAAATTCGACGGCCAAAGCGAAATATTCATAATTTTATAAAGGGCAATTTACACTTTGCACCCTAAAAATACCTTAAATAGCCACTTTATATTCTTAGGGAAAAAAAAGAGCATATTGCACCCTACAAAACCTTTAATTTTGACATCAATGCACCCTCACCATTTTCAAACCAAAAAATCCATTAGAGTTGACTTATTGTAAAGGGCAAAATGTCAGCTTCAAAAATAGAATATAATTTTTGCTCTTAACTCCAATATCTAACGTGAAAAGAGTTATAGACACCAAATCCTCCAATATATTAGAGGTATGACTTTTGCCTATTGAAGTTTATTCTTTTACAATAATATGTCAATTGTTAAATTATATCACTATTTTCAAACACAAATATTTAGATTTAAAATACAAATAAAAAAAGTTATTTACTAAAATAATAGGTGAAATTAGTTAAGGATAAGAAAACCAAAAAATAGGACCATAATCAGTAGCAAATGAAAACAATAGATTTTAACTTCATGTCATAATCAGAAATGAAGCAATATATTTTGACTTCATGTTAATGGTCTCACAAAATTTATCATTTTGCATTTTAATATAGATTAACGCAATTATTATTCACTATATCTAAACAAAGCTTTTCGAAAAAGATATTTAATACAATAAATTGCAAATAAAATTTCTTCTTACCATAACAAAGAGCCTAACAATCATGTTTAATAAATAAAGAACTTTGATGTACTTATCTCAATTTTCATACTATTGCTTTAATTGCAGTTGAATCTTTGGGTTTATATTTGAAATTTTCCTAAATTTTACTCAAAAAATGAAAAATATTAGTTGCAAAAAACTCTAGTCTTGCTTTGGAGATTTTCACTATGTTTTCCCATTTCGTGGAAATATAAACTACCTCAAATAAATTTTGCAAATCACGTCTAGGATTTTGAAGAGAAATTGGTATTTTTTGAATTGATAATTTTGCCCTCATAAGAAGTCAATGCTGATGGACTTTTTGACTTGAAAATAATGAGGGCGCATTGATGTCAAAACTAAATATTTTTGGAAAATTCTTGCCCAGACCCGGCTTGGCCGCACCCAACCAATCATATGGCAAGTGTTAGTGAAATTTGCTATTTTTATTTTCTAAGAGTGCAAGGTAACTATTTAAAGTGTTTATTGGGTGCAACGTGTAAATCGCTCTTTTAAAAATTAGAAGAAAAGTTTTATATTTTTGCAACAAAATGTATAGTTTAATTCACCAGCTATATGATAATATGAACTTGGTATATATGGTGAAATTCAAGTTAATTACCTTCTCTTATCAACGTAATAATTGTTGAAGAATGCAAGTCTCCTCCTCTGCAAGTCCCGGCATTTTTTCAGGTAGCCTGTCAAGAAAGGCCGCAGCAATGGAATAAAATCGCCATAGTTATACTCAAAGCTCTGCGCCAAACGGCTCCTCTCCGAATTAAACTTGGTAGCCTCAATAAATAAGGGATCATCAAGGGAATCAAATTTGGCATCAAACATCATTCTATACATGATATTATATAGCATCAACTGTAGCCTTCTCCTGACCACAATACCCTCTTTTCTCACTCGTTCATCTATTTTCAAATCATCGACGACAGTGTCCATTTCGTTCTCCCACATGTCACTATACTGGTGCACAACTTTGTTGGTGAAAAACGGGAGCGTCATGATCCGGCGCATCTTGCGCCAGTGCTCGCCGTAGACTGTGAACACCATGTCCTGGCCGTTGCCCGTGAATATGTCGAACACCACGTTCCGCGGGCGGGACCCAAATTCGACGCCCTGCGCGTGGAGGACTTGGTTGGCTAGCTCCGCATTGGAGACCACGACGAGGTTCTTGGAGCCGAGTTTGAGTTGGAATATGGGGCCGTAGATTTGTGACATGGCGGCCAAAAGGCGGTGGTTCAGGTCGTTGCCGACTTGGAGCCAGTTCCCGAATATGGGGACCGGTGCCGGGCCCGGCGGGAAGGTGGAATTGTTGGGGTTGGTGGAGTGAAAAAAGTAGATTATGAGTGGGATTAGAGGGAGAACGAGTGTGCATTGGTAGAGTTGGAGTTTGGTGTATGAAAGGATAGCAATTGTGATCAATGTGCAAAATAAGGTTGTTTTGAAAATGCCCATGTTTGTTTTGCGTGTGTCTTGTGTGTGTGTGTGTGTGTGAATATGGGATATGGAACATTTGGGGCAAATGGGATGTATATATAAGGCAACTTATATTGCATGGTTGGGGGAGTTGGTGAGGGGAGTCCAATGGTTTTTTCCGGAAATCTATGGGCGTTTCTCTTGAAATCTAGGTAGGAATGTGACATATTTTTTGAGTCAATTTGTGGTTGGTGGCGAAATGTTAAACTGCGGCTATCTTAGCTAAATCTTTCAATTTTCAGCTAACTAATTATATTTTGTACGTAGTCATCAACTTTTTTGTATATCTGATATAGTATGGTACTGAAATTGATGTTTAGATATGTGCTCTAAGTCTTTGGGCTCAAGTGAATGCCGAGAACTTTGTGGTGTGGGGGTGGATCTTCTGATACTATTTCTGTATTTTGATTAAAAATGGGGATGCAAGAACTGAAACTTCAATTCTTTTTTTGAATAACAGCCAAAAGAAAGATTAATTTGAAAGATAAGAAATTTTTTAGGTCACTTTTGTTTTTTCAAGTCTTCATATATTAGTTCATTTGGAGATCACTTATTGATGTTGTGATATGGTATATGAAAAACTAAATCTATATTTTGTAGGTCATGGAAATTGTAGCCAACAAGAACTTAGATTTAATAGAACACACTGACCTATCAGCGTAAATTTATGAAGGTTGCAAAAAGTGTACTTCAAAGCAATGGAAGATACACAAGATGCATATGAAGAAAGTAAAAAGGTGTTCATCATCAGATTTAGAAGCTTCAATTGAAAACTAGCAGGTTCTGGAAGCAAATACAATGATGAATTCGAAGGCAAGATATGTGAATATGGGAAGTCAGTCTTGTAATTGTGGAGATGTGCATGTGTAAATGCTAGCAGAGTAGCAAAACAATTTAGAGTTACTGATCGTGGTCCTTTCATGAATTCTATCTTGAATGTGACCACAAATTGCTTGGTTCTTGATATGACTAACACTCCTCTGCAACCTTTCAAGAATCAAATAATTGTTCCCACATTGTGTTTTGTTAATTGATTGATATCTGCTAAAGTGAACTAATAAGTGTAAGTCTTGTGCATTTTATTTGCTCAACATACTTTCATGTATATTGCATGTGCTTTGTAGTCAGTCCATTATTAAGCCAAAACATTTACTCGTTTTGAATACGAGAATGTGTTCCGTTAAAGTTCTTTTACTTCTTTGTTTCAATATATTTGTTTTCCCCTTATTCTAATTTTCTCTCTCTGCATCAATCTTAAATTATGGGTATTAATAGAATATATTATCGTGTTATGCAAGGCCACCAACTCTTTACACCAAAATGTTCACTTGTCAAAATATTTGCAACATTGATATGCAAATGTTAAATAATTGAAACTTGGGCGTAGGTTCCACTTTTTTGTACCAATATTAAGATGCAACTTTTGTCAAATTGGACTACATACAAATGATATATATATATATATATATATATATATATCAAAAGAGAATTGTTAATAGCACTTCAATCTCATTTTCATTTTAAAAATTACACTAAAATGCCCATTCAATTGAAAATAGGATTAAACACACTTTATCCCTTTAATTATAGATTATATATCGTTTACCTCTACATATTTTGACAAAATTATTCTTAAATCTTTACAAATGTATATCTATGTACGTAGTTCACAAAGTATTTATTCCAATTCATAATATAAATTTGGTTTTAAAAATGTCTTTAACTAAAAATCAAGTTATTTACTTTTCAATCAAAAGTAAACTTTAGACTCTTATAAATACATTAATAATTATGTTTTTATCAATTACTTCAATTTGTGTATTTCTTTTCTAAAAAGAAAGATGAATGTATATTCTCAATTTTTAAATAATTAAAATTAAATTAAATATATTATAATTTAATTTAATATAATAAACATATTAAATTACGGTTAAAAAATGTTTATCTATTTTTGTTCAAAATAGTCAAACTTAAATTAGAATTTATACTTAAATAAATCTATTAAGTAAAAATAATTAGAATAGTTTTTGCATGTTTTATATTTAGGTATTATTATAATAACTTATTGACTTTGTTTTTATTTCTATTTACTTAAGGGGAAATTCTAACCCAAACCCGGCTCGGTCGAGCCAACTAATAATATTATGCCAAGTAGAATATGATTTTTCATTAAAAAAAGTGGCCAAAAATATAGTTCTTCCAACCATGGTTAAAGTTTTATTTCTCCCTCCTATAGAATCGTTAATAATGATATTGAACAAGGAGATAATTTAGACAGAATCCAAGATTTCCATCATTTCTGTATCTTTATTCACGCCAAAATAAAATTAAAAAAAAAACAAAAAACTTTTCTTTGAAAAATAATCAATTCCATTATTCTTTCACCAATCACTAAGTATTGGAATATCAAATTTATTACAAGATTGTTGAATCTCCACTCAGTCTAGAGATACAGACAAGGTAAAAATTACTGAAGCCATGAAAATTAATTTATTATGTTTTTGTAGTACTCATTGTTTTATGTTATAAATTAATTATGTATAATACCATTTGTATAGTGTTTGCACGTATATATGTTGTGATATTTGAAGTAATATTCAAAGCTCAATGTATGTGTGAACATTGAAATACATGTTTGATCAATTATTTGTTTCATCCTTCCTGTTTTGAACAACCAAAAGTTTTTAATTTGATCACGAGCTAGTGCTGCTAGAATTTGTGAAATTATTGATCTAAGTGACTGCCCCATTCACAAAATTAATGTTTTGCAAGTAAATGTAACTTATGAAAAAATAGAGAGTTATTCTTATGCTCGTCAAAACTCGTGAATATTGATAGAGTCATGTTAATTTGTGAAAAGATAAGGGATTATTCGTAATTTTACCTAAATTTAATGGTATTAGACATAATTTGCCAAATAATTGAATTCCATTTTAAGTATAAGATATTTGTGATGGACATATAACGAAATTAAAGCAATACTTAGTAATAATTATTTACTAACAAATTTGATCATAATGAGTTTAACATAATTATGAGAGTTTTCTTTTTTTGCATGTAAGAAGAGCTTTGAAGATGAAAATCTTGGAGTTTGTCTAATTTAGGATTCTGCCTAAATTACTTTCTTGTTCCATATTATTATTAGGATTCTATAGGAGAGAGAAATAAAAATTTAACCATTATATAGGAGAGAGAAATAAAACTTAACCATGGTTGGAAAAACTATATTTTTGGCCTTTTTTTTAATAAAAAACCATATTCCACATGGCACAATATTATTGGTTGGCTCGGTCAAGCCGGGTTCAGGTTAGAATTTCCCTTTACTTAAGCTATAAATTATTTTTCAAAATTAAAATTAAAATTAATATTTATGTTAGATGCAGAAAAAAAAGAACTAAAACTATATAAATAGGAGTGGTGTAATGGCAATTTTAATTACTTTTTTAATTAAATGACGCATGAGTTGTATTTTATACTCAATGAGAGAGAATGAAACACACCATATAATTGAGGGGTAAAAAGTGTCCAATCATATTCTAAAATAAATGAATAATTTAATCAATTCTTCAATACAATCCCCACCTTGAACCCCCCTGCCCTCCAAATTGTTGTGTGCTATATGCAAATTAAAAAACTAATCATCAATTTGTATCTTACTAACTAATTAATAATCAATCTGTATCTTACTAACCTTCGCAGGCACCACGCCTCGTGCGGTGCAGCCCTCCCACTAGTGTGTGTGTGGGTGTGTATAAAAGTATATATAATTGGGATAGGGGAACTTGCATTTGACCGTGGACACAAAAACAAAAAAACCCCAACAATTAGGTTTAGTATTTTAATTAAGTCCTTTTTTTCTTTTGTTGTAAATAACTCTATCGATAGTTTGCTACGTGTAACAACCTCATATTTTTTACTATGCTTATTAATATATACTATGTGCAATGCATTGATGTGCGATTGAATTATGAAAAAAAACTTTTGATATTTTTTTCAAATTTATATATTTTTCTCTTTTTCCATCTCAATCGTCCATTAATATTCGTAACGTGTGGTAATGAGAGTGATGTAAAAATATTGTACGTTCTTGCAGTTTAAAATCCGAATTTCCAGCTTGGGTCGCCTTATACAGTGCACTAGATAACTGGGCCCTACACCTTCATTAATTATGGGCCTACTGATTCGAAAGGCCTTGTCTCCTGCTGGGAGGGGGTGGGCCATTTAACAATTGACTAAAAAATCAGGGGCCAATCTGTAAATTTAATCTGTTGCATCGGTCGCCAGTGCGGCTTCGGCTACACGAAACTCTGTTTTTATTCTTTCAAATTTTCACCCCCAATTTAGTAGGGGTTAGGGATTCTAAACTATTACTTTCTCCAGTTTAAGCTCAATTCTCCATCTCCACCGTAATCAACCATGGACGTGACTTCAGGCGATCTCAATGCTCCACACTCGATGGGCACTACCATCATCGGCGTCACCTACGACGGCGGCGTTGTTCTCGGCGCAGACTCTCGGACCAGCACCGGTAATCCACCGGCTAAAGATTCTTTTTTTCTTTTGAATTTTTGAATTAAGTTTGTTAAATGCTACGGTTTCTCGTTTTGCGAAGATTAAAGAACATGTCATTTGTAGGCATGTATGTTGCGAATAGGGCATCCGATAAGATCACTCAGCTGACCGATAATGTCTACGTTTGCCGCTCTGGTTCGGTAAGAATTTACTTTGATGGCCGGCCTTTTTTAATGGGAAAGATAGATTGTATTTATTTGATTGCTGTATTGCAAAAAAAAAAAAAAGTTTTCTGCTTTTCGCATGTTGTTTTCTGAAGTGGTCTCTGACCAGTAATTTATATGAATAATTTTCTTGGTAATGAGAGGGGATTTAATAATGAGAAATTTGTTTATGATGGTCGTGTGGAACTTTAATTGAATTGGGATTTTTTTTTTCCGCAAGTCTTGTTTAATATATGTTGGTGTTTGAGGGCACTCACCGAGGGAATTCTCACAGCATCTCTTGCCAATACTGAAACTGCCTTACAAGTTACCTGGGATTAGAGATTTTTCCTTGGTGGAAGTTCCGAGTCTGATATGTTTGCATTGCATAATTTGATAAACCATGTGTCTGTTTCAACTTACAAAAGCTAGTTCTATTTTTTGTTTTTTTTAACCAAATTGTGATTGAAGATGTTGATATTGTCTTGCTGATTCAATTGACAAAGTTTTGGAATTCATATAACAAGGAAGTAAAGCTGATTGTGGGAAATGGAATGAAATAAAGAGACAATCAATTTGTCTTTCTTCCATAGTTGTTAAAGGCGAAAGGCAAGAGGCAGGCTGCAGGTTAGAGGTGTGGCTTTAAGGCGAGAGGCGGGTGACCAAAAGGCGAACAAGGCAACATAATTAAAAAAGTATTTGAAATATATATAATGCTTGTAAATAATAAACATATATATCCTGAAAATGCTCTTTTCTAATACTGGGGAGTTCTTTCAATTCTCTAAATGTACATATTTCCAATAAGGGATTTTTCTAGTAGAACTTGAGGTGTTTGTCATAGTGTAACCTGAATAATATAAGAAATAATGTAGAAATACAGAAACAAGAGACAGACGAAGAGAAAAGAAAAGAGAAGAAAAAAGGAAAATAGTAAAGGCTGGGTGCAGGTCACTGGGTTGCAAGCTTTTGCTGGACTCTGTTGAACATGAAAAACCCTAATATTCTAACATGTTGCTCATGCCTCTCGCGCATTTTTCTTGCCTCGCTTTTCCCCTAGGTGACCAAAGGCGAGCGCCTCTCCTCGCCTTTCAAATTCACCTCGCCTGGGCTAGTTCAGGCAGGCCAAGGTTGCCTTTCTGCCTCGGGCGCATTGGGCAACTGAGGCGCTTGCCTTTGATAACTATGCTTGCTCCCCCCTCCCCCCTCGCTCCCCCGGTAAACTTTCACTTTCTTTCTTTTGGAGTTTCACTTTTTTGCAATGTTCTTTGATCAGGCAGCAGATTCGCAGATTGTTTCAGATTATGTGCGCTACTTTCTTCATCAACACACGTAAGTGTACATAAGAGCAAATGGTAATATCCTGCATATAACTTATGCCGGCTGTCGTATGCCAGCGATTGATCTTTCCAAATCCCAGACCTTTAATTTCTCCTATATCTTACATTTATTGTCATTTTATGCTGGATAGCACTGTGCCATTGGGGTTTGTGATAGGGTTGGCATGGTGATGAGGCTAATCTACTTTGTCTTTATTTATAGAGGAAAAGCTACTCAAATCAAATTTCACCCAAGATTTACATTTATTTGCACTATGCTGAATAGCACTATGCTTTTATATCTCAAAATGTTAATAAAATGAAACTCATGTTATGATGCAGGATACAGCTTGGGCAGCCTTCAACTGTCAAAGTTGCTGCAAATCTTGTCAGGTTATTGGCTTACAATAACAAGGTTAATATCAACTTCTTATCTTCAGTTGTGATTTTATGTAATTTTTTGAAGTTAAGTACTTCCTAGAAACCGAAGAAATTTTGTAAATTAGTAAAATAAGTAAATATTTCTATTTTCATCATAAAGATATTGGTAGCTCTATATGGAAAAGGGGTTGATCTTCAAGACAATAGAAAAAATACAATATGACCCGTTCTGGTTTACATTCATTTTCTGCTAACTCAGTTGTAAGTCCATGCACAATGGGACTATATGATGAAGATATGTCAAAATGCATCCTGAGAAATATCAATACCTTGCGCGATGGTGTAGGGTTTTTTTCTTCAGATAGTATTCTTGAAGGTTATCTCTTTGAAAGACAAGTGAATAAGCTTTGACATGTTAAGTTATAAAATGTTCCTCTTGTAAATGTAGTTTAATTTGTGAATAGCTTACAACTTCCTAAAGAAAATTTAAATTTCAGCTACATTTGTATTCAAGAGCATAAATTAGTTAACTTTTTCTGCTTAAGCAGTTACTGTAGCTTTTATACTAGAATTAGAACTTTTTAAATAAGCCGTTGGAGTTTTAATTTTGAAAATCCTATCTACATATGCTTTACTCGCTTGACACTTGTCTTCATCTTGTCTGCCTCCTTTACTCATTTGTTCACATGCATGATATGCAACAATATTTACATTTTGGTCAGACATACAAAATTTCATCAGATTCTTACTCTTGGAACTATTAATGAATCTTAAGTATGTTATTTATTGGAGTATTAGAAAGAATAATATACGGGCAAAAGTTTCTCCTACCAAACTATTTTTTATTGGTCCGGCTGAATTTTATTTTAGTTTATATTTATGGTATAAACATATTACACTGCATGTTCTTAATCGTATAAATCAAGTATATATCTCCCTTTTCCTTTGTGCTTTCTAATATGATTCTGAGCAATGTGTTGGAGATAGCCACCGTGTTGTTTTCGTGTCACTAAGTTACATGATAAGATACTGATTGTGCAGAATATGCTACAAACTGGCCTGATCGTTGGTGGATGGGATAAGTATGAAGGGGGTAAAATATATGGAATACCTCTGGGAGGAACAATTCTGGATCTGCCTTTCACTATTGGAGGTGCATTTCTTAATTTATGTTTGCCTTGAGTCTGGATTTTCAGCTATTGCCAAGTGTTCCTGGTTGTATGGTCTATCTTTATAAATTCCAAGCTAAGCTTAACCCGTTTAGAATCACAAAGATACCCAATTGTTTTTTTAGCTAATTACCCAATTTTTTGCTTGGCATGAGTTCCAGTATGTATATGGGAGAAAGAGAACTGGGTTTGAGCATTATTTCAATTTCTCTTACCAAAATAAATTGGTTATTGAGCATTTTGACTTACTTGATGCAGCGTATTTGTCAAAGCCTTTGCAGTGTTGCTGTAGATCATTATTTGAATCGAATTTGCAGAATCCCACTTTAGTTTATTCATTGAATTAAGGATAAGCCAAAACTGTAACTCTAACTAGATAGGGTATTATAGCAATGGGTATGGGCTTGAAAGGTGAAGCCTATTAGTTTTACTGCTGAATCAATAAAGTATTCATGAACCAATTTAGATTTGTCTCCAGATCTGCAGCAATACCAATATTGAGAGAGCCCTATAGTCCCTTTATCTTCTGTGAAGAAATATTGTTGTGATCCTTTAGCCTATATTTGCTATTGTCTACAGTTGGAATTTGATTAGGTTCCTCTGAACATCTCAATCAACCTATTTGGCCTTGGTTTACCATCTTCAGTTTATGGTAAATTGGTGAAATATTTCTAACTCATTTGCAGAGGCAAATATATGACATATCTTTATTGGATCTTAGGATCTGGCTCGTCCTATCTTTATGGTTTCTTTGATCAAGTATGGAAGGAAGGGATGACCCGGGAAGAAGCTGAGGTTTGTTTATTATCCATTAATATCTACAAAGTTATGGGATTTGGTAGCTTGTCCTGTTTATTTTCAGCTTTTTTCTTCCTGTGAAGGTTGGGGACTTAAACCAATTTTCAGAAGTAGGTTTAGTCTAGAGATAAACAAGGGGTTCTACTTGCATATATTAACCATTCTCAAACATATTACTAACTCTTGCTTTTACCTTTTCCAGCAATTAGTTGTGAAGGCAGTCTCTCTCGCCATTGCTCGGGATGGTGCCAGTGGCGGTGTCGTGCGAACAGTGACTGTGAGTTGCTTTCTCATTATGAACTAGATTATAGCTAAAAATATTAATGATGCCCAACATAAAATGGGAATTAAATGACAACTTGCTTATGATTATGAATTTCCTTCCTTTATTTGGCCGAAGCTAAATCCAGAAGTATTTGCGCATCGACATAAAATGGTAATTAAATGTCAACGCGCAAATAATGATACGTTATTGTCCAAAAGCTTCCGAAATGCAAATCTGGTCATTGACTAGTTTGTTTCATGGACAGTAAGATTTCATTACATAGTAGTAACTAACTGGCTGTAGAAACCAGCAAATGGTATATGTGCAGCTGTTGGGAAAATCCGTGTCAAGTTTCTCCCATTTCTTGGGTCTTCTTCAGAAACTTGATTGTTATGACTCTATATTGCAGATTAACAAAGATGGGGTTTCTAGAAAGTTCTATCCAGGGGACACCCTCCCTCTATGGCATGAAGAACTGGAAGCCAAGGATTCTCTGTTGGATATTCTGTCGGCCGCCAGTCCTGAACCGATGATCAGTTAAATGAAGTCATTTGAGACATCTGCGGCTTCCCAGAAGTATTTGCGCGTTGAGTAATATGTCAAACTAGACTTCTATTGTTGTGTACTGAGATAGAATTAAATTGCTTTCTTGGTTTTAATCTTCATACTTCCAGCAATACTCTGTTATTTAGACTTGTGTTTGTACCTATGTTGCCTTGGCTGCTGCTATCACCATTTTACCATTGCATGCAAAGTTTAACATTCTAAAACTCATTCTAATTCTACACTTCAGAGGTTCCAAATTCTGAACAACTTTTTCAACAGTCACCACTCTTACAACCATCGACCATTTCCAATGGGGTAAGGTTACAGATAAAACTGATGTTCATCACCAAAATAATAGGGAAACACTTGACATACAATTGAAATATCATTTCGGTTTGATAGCTGGCTCTTGGTTATCTATATCAAACTAGTCTCACTTCCGTTCAAAGGCCAACTGAAATATCATTTAATTGTCTATACAATTGGGAGCTATACCAGCATGCATGTTTCAAGCTTACTTCCTACAGTACCACTTGGTAGGAATCAAGTTTTTACACATTAAACAAAGAGTAACATAGAAAGACCTAACAACTAACAAATCTAACCCCAAAAGCTAGAATCTATAATAATACACTAGTCCTAAAATCACAGACCACAGTTCCTTTGCTTCAAAAAAGACTAGGCAAACATGTTTTTGCCCGTTGTCTACTTCTCACAAGCTACTTTGTCTGTGGTCCCAAGGCCAAGCAAGTAACTCTGCCTGTCAAGGAATCATTTTATGGACCGAATCAATCCCTAACGGCTGCCCTTTTCATTCCAAGAATTGATCAAGAAATCAGAACTGGGCAATGGCAAATTTGTTTTGCATGAATACATGTATACGACAATGAGATTCGACTGATCGTCCATTGGTAAGCTTTCAGTAAGGACGAAGTGATCAAAACCGTTGTCGGATTAATTTACACCGTTATCAGAGCTGCTGCAAGCTTGGTTTGTGAGGACATTATTTCCAAAATCCCCATCCAAGCTCATTTGTTGGACCTCCTGAGGAGAGAGGATCTTGATGCAACGCACACAGTTCACGAATTCCCTGAGTACAGAAACATGATAAAAATCAATATACTAGCAGACAGCACTGGCGTAACGCATAATAAAAACAAATGAGGTCCAAGACTTACTCCCAAGGATCATCGCCAACTAACAAGACATCATTCTCATGATCCACGTACACAAGTTTCCAACCAATTCTCTGCCAGTCCTCCAGTTGTCCCTCTATACCAAACCTACGGGCCAAATCTTGCTTGAGCTCGTCATAACCTGAGTAACGTGTAATATCGATTGATCTTCCTACAGCTCCACGTTTGTACACCTTCAAGAAAAACACTTGCCAAGTTAGAGTAGCAGAAATTGAATCAAAAAAATAAAATAAAATGCAACAATTACACAGCCCTGCCCTGTTATTAGTTACATTTCCACAAATTATCCACCTTTCAAAATTATACATACATCTCTAGTGACCTATTTTCGACTTACACTCATCCCCTTCTGTTGATTATCAGACACAACTAATGATGGTGCAGTTTACATGATGTAATAATTTAAATGTTACTAACTTTTTGAATTGTCCTCGCGCGGATGCACGATGTTATCTTTCTTGACAATCATTTTCAGCTTTGATCAAAACTTCAATGACCGAAAGGGATAATGTTGAAACTAAGAGGGGAAGTTTGTCTGAGTACAAATAATTAAGAGGGGAGATCAGTGTAACATATCATACTTCATAGACAACAAACCTTTGTATACGTCCGCAACCTCGGAATCGGTGGTGCAGCCCCCCAAGCACCTCTATTCATGAAGCTACCATCATTTATGGTGGAATCAATGGAATTGAATGCCATATCTGGAACTCCGAATTGCTGGGAGAGCATTGATGATGATAATTCAGGTTGAGTTTCCTTGTGGCTCTCATAGGTGGAAATCATTCCTCCTCCAGATGAGATATTAGTTGAGAAATCTTTACTTGATCCCACCAAGTTTTTCGTGATCAATGATGTGTCGGTCATCATGGGCATCCCCAACTGATTGTCCGTGTTAGCACCAAAAGGAGCATTGCACCTCGGATCACCGTGCACTTCCCTATCTTGGCTTGCATCTCTGAACAACATTGACTGAGAATTAAAAGACATGGAGTTGTTTTGCTGAGGTATTTGGCCGTCGTTCTGAGAGATGACGGATGTTGCTGAAGACGAACTATCCAAATAGTCAATCTGTATACCACCAGCAGCATTAAGGAATGTTTGTGATGATGCGTAAAATCCTTGCTTCTGATTTTTGGATACATTCAATGAGGGCTTAACATCAGATTTTTGGTGCAAATCTTTGACTAAGTTACCATCAGAACTATTAGGCTCCAGTCCTCCACTTGAATTTAACACGGTGACTGAAGACTGAGCAATCTCGTCCCCCATCACTGTAGCAGCACAGTGGTTACTGCCATTCATTACAGACTGAACTGCATTGGAGCAGTTGTTTGTGGATGGCGAAGTTGAACAAGATGGAATGTCATCAGTAACCACAGAGTGGACCCCAGCTGCAGCTCCAGTCAACATACTGCTGGTTCCTGGCAATCCTGACGCAGCTACTGATGGCTGAAGTTTCAGTTGCTGAGATGGTTGTGCAAACCGAAGATGTGACTGAGGATGCATGCTGGATGTTGCTTGAGAGGTGTCCAACAGTTGGCTTGTTGCTGTAGACCGACACAAGTTTGATGGGATATCAATGAGCTGCTTCTGCGGATCTTGAAGTTGCGTTAGCTGGGATGTATACTGCTGCTGTGCTAACAGCGATTGCTGCTGCTGCTGCTGGAGTTTCTGTAGAAGTTGAAGCTGAATTTGATTGTCTGTCGTGTGCAACGGTTGGTTTGCATGATCATTTGGCTGGGACGGCATCAGATTTTGCTGTTGCTGTTGATGAGGCAGATTTTGGGAGAGATTTCTCTGAAGCTGATGGTTTAGAAGAGATTGTTGAACATGTTGAGCTTGGACAGTACTCTGTGACTGAACTTGGCTTGTAGGTAAAGTTTGACTCACTAAATTTTGTCTAGCCGGCTGAGAAATGTCGGTCAGCAGCTGCTGCTGCGGCTGCATGATTGAGCCTAAAGGGTTCAAAGCAGAGGATGTCAGCTTTTGGAGCTGCTGATCTAGCTGTTGGACCGGTTGGGTCGGCCTCTGCCCGTTGAACTGTATGCTGTTGTTATGCTGAGAAATCTGAGTTAATTGACGGGAAATATCTGTACCAGCAAAGCTTTGCACAACAGAACTAGGCAACGGGTTCATGTAGTTTGATTGCATGGAGTTAGCCAGGGAGGGGTTTTGCTGCATGTTCATCCACTGGGCTAAGCTGAAGCCAGGCAGAGCTTGGGGATCTTTTAAGCCGTATTCGTCACCAAGCCACGGCATTGTCCTCCTAAATAGACCGTCTAGATCAGAAGAGTCATCATCTGCGGGTAGAAACATGTTGCAGATATTTAAGTTGCCTTTAATTCTCAAATCATTGCAAAAATTGAAACTTTTGGCATGGAATATCTTCAATGCTTTAATCATAATAAAACATGCACATTCAAGGGCCTAGACAAAGATACCTCTGCAGGTCAAATATTGACCAAAGACGGGACAAAAAAAAGGAGCATCTTTAGCCTATAAAGCCTGTCCTATGTTCACTCACTACACTTTTTTGAAATGGATACGTTTTATCATCTTCTCCACCATCTTACACATTTACTTTAAATTTTTCGCCTTGCCCCACTTTCTTCAGGATAACTGCTCACGAGTCAATAGAAAAGATCAACTGATATGATTAGACGTCATGAAGAGATTCCATGGAATGTGAACCAGAAAAAAGCCAAAAGGGGCTGGTAGGAGACTGCCTCCACTTATATAGAGCTATAGTTTATATTTGTTTTTATAAAATGCAAAATTTTACCACTCAAAATGATAAAAAAAATATATATATCTTCTCTTTTGTGAAAATACACAATTTTGCTATCTCAAATAAAAATTTGGATTAATTACAGCCCTCCAAAATATCTATTTTGAGGACTCTCTCTTTTACCTGGCATTCCTGGTTGCCTGGGGCGCTTTGGGCGAAAGAATGGTGTAGGGCAGATGAAAAATGGAGCGGTTGCCGGTTCGATCTCCCAAATGGAGACACGATTACGCCTTTCACTGGTAGTTGATTCATCCCACCCGACCTGCCCATAAAATATTGAGTGAACTTCCACGCAATATCCAGCTTTTTAGACGAAAAACTTTTTAGCAAATGGAATATATTTCAAGAATCTTACCTGTAAGTTGCGCCACTGGGAGTTCTTCCATCTGACCGGATCCAGGTCGCTAATTCCAGTTATTGTACCCATATATCTGCATATTGTTACAGTTTTTATATTTTTTTCTGGATTTACACAGGAAAAAGAGTAGAATATGAGCATTAAAGGCAATGCCTTTACCTTCTCGTCCCTGATTCTTCCGTCTCAAACATCATGCGGAAACGCATACCAAGAGATATCTGGCTACTGCAGACAGCTTTATAGTACTTGGCTAAAGGAATCACAAATTCTGAAGGACTAGCCCTGATCAAATTTTGAATAAAAATAAATCAGAATACTTGGAAAGAAGCCACTGGATACCAAAGCTTAACAGATATCCATCCATACAGAACCATCACAACAACAGCACGAATAAATAACAATCTATGACCTTGGATTGTAGAATACAGTGAACGGGCTGTTGTTCGCAGCTGCATGGGCAGCGGCAGCAAGAATACCAATGTGCATGCTATCACTTGACAACACCGATGATGACAGATTTGTTGGTTGTCTGTTAGCCCGTCTTATGCCTAGAAGAAGCTGCTGCTTTTCATCCCTGTTTGCATACATGAATTGTCAAGATTATTGTCATTATAAATTAATAGTTCTTTGAAAAACAAAACTAAGAAATACAAGTCTTTGAGCAACTCGCATCATCATTACCTAATAAATAAGACTGAGTCACCTGCAATCAACCTCTTCCCACTAACAAAGAGGCTCCATCCAGTTGTAAGCAAGTGACGCTTCGGTTGTCCTAAATCACAACCATAAGAGTTTGAGCATCTCATTGAAATGTGCGACCACAAAAAATGTAAGCACAGAATGAAGTTTACCCCGATAAATATGGCGAAATGTCCACACATTGTCATGCAAATCCCTTGCAACAAGCTCTTGTGCAGGTGGTTGCATCGTGAAATCCTAGATAACACAAGCATTATCAGTGCAAAAAGACATTTCAAGAATTTAAGGAATATAAAAGTGAGTACAGATTCTTGTTCTGACTAACCAGAGGAGGGAAAATCTTTTCTGCAGCCCGGCGCGGCACAGAAAACCCCCCATGAGTGCTGGTATCACTTGCTGTCAACGTTTTACAGAAAAACTCCGTTTGGGGTTTATTTACTTTCATTGACAAATCCGATCTCAGTAGAGCATCCTTGTCAAACTGCACATCAAACGGACATAAGAGCCAATTAGTTCTTCCTTTTTCCTTTTTTTAATTGACTTTTGCTGAAATATACTTAATCAACGCAGAAGTCTACCGAAGGCACAGGTTGCAGTGTCATCTGGGCATATACTTCATCCGTCTCTGGATCAGCCTAATAGATACCAAACGTATATTTAGAGTATATTGACATGCAAACAATCTTTTTAGGGGCCAAAAAAGAAAAACACCAATGCTCCTGAGGAACATTAACTGAATCCGGCTTACATGCAAAGTGACATTGTGAAGGAGGCATAGCAGTTTTGATGGAAGATTTGGGTAGTTTGGTATTTGTGCATCCACATCCTTTTTCATGGATGCAGCAACCTGAAAAATCGAACTTTTAAGTATTAGTACAAGAAAACTTTTGCAGCCAATTTAAGATCATCCAGTCATTATCTGCAAACTCAAGTCTAAAAGATCAAATTTTTACAACATTTTACTTTAGCAGGATCATAGTAACACTCAAATTTTTAAGATTTTATCGTTATATTTCAACTGGAATATACTATAAATGTAGATTTACCCTCATTACATCCAAGTAATAGATATCTTAGGATGCAACATTAATTGTATCTGTAAAGCAAAGGTCGACCACAAACCAACATATTCAAAAAACTCCATATTAGTTCCAGTAAATGTCATCCCGTGATTAAGAGGCACTTTTCTCATTGGATATGCAAACTATTAAAGACAATTATATGATACTTACCATGATGTTTAGATAATGACAGATAGGCAACATGTTGCCCCTCTTCTTAACTAAATAAATAAAGAGGTAATTATATTGCAAATACCACAATTATGTTTGGTCATGTGTTACACATAACTGCAGGTGGGATTTCTAAATCAAAGCCAAAAAATTAGGGGGGGTGTTTGTAACTTTCATACTACAAGGAGATATCCGTAAATGGCCAAATCTCAAGGATTTTATTTATTTATTTTTTAGGTAAAATCAAGAGTCTCTTTTATAATTAACCCTTGCAGAAGTAAAAGAAAGAAAAAATGCCCACCGGCCTCATCAACCCCCCCCCCCCCCAACCAAAAAAAAAAACGTGCATAACTGCGCAAGTTAGCATGGTCCATACAGTGTTGTCCCTTTCACTCTTCTTTTTTTAAGTATTAACCAACAGCTCATAATAGCAGGGATTGCTCCAGTCTTCAGAAAGATTATAGATACATATATAGATAGATAGATAGATATATTATTAAGGAAGACGATTATGGAATCCATGCATGTGACAAAATCATGCTGCTGCAATTTAGCCACTGACGGCAAGGGGGCGGGGCGGGGCGGCTGAGTTTAAGCAAATGACAGCGTAGCGGCGCAAGTTAGCAACTTCAACCCAAGAAAATGGACGGTCTCGAATGTATACATACAAATAGATTCAGAATGGTTATATAAGAAAAAGAAAAAAACACCTGTTCACTGTGGCCTTGAGGGAAGTAGACGACGTGGGTCCCAGCGGCCGGCAGATTAACCAGTGGACCGGCGCACGCTTGCCATAGCTCACCATTTATGCTTTTCTTATTCTCACCTGCCATTACCCCATTCATTTTCACACTTGCCAGAAAAATTTTCTACCTTTTTCTTTTTCTTACTAATATACAAGAAAAATTACAGATACACCTAGTGATAAAGATCAAATTCAAGAAAAAAGAAACAAAACCCAGAACTTTTTCATAGTTAATCTTATCTTGCGAATGACAAAACACGAAAAAAAAATATATATTGAAAGAAAAAAGTAAAAAGTCTTGGCTTTTAGATTCAAGATGATGTAGATTTGTTTTCTACGTGTATTGAACTGAACAATGAAGAAAAACAAATCTGGGTGTGGAGCAAAAGAAGCAAAAAGAACTCACCTTCACTAGGCGGAGGCGTTCGCTGGCGGAGCTCCGGTGCTGGAGGTTGGGGCTTTCATTTTTTGCTTGTTTATTCTTGTTCCAGCTCAAATGAATGGCCGGAATTTTTCACCAGATTCTCATCTCGCCGGAGAATATCATGCGACGAATGGCAGGGAATCAATAGCAAAATCAAGAAAGCAAACTTTTTGGACTGGATCAAACAGCTGGCACCTTTCTTGTCTCCTTTTTGTCAGATAGCTCAAACAGATTGATTTGTTTCTGTTTAAAGAAAAAAAAATGGGAATGGAAGAAGGGATAAAAGTTTTAGTGGAAGAAGGGATAAAAGTTTTAGTGGTCGGCGAATTTCTACTGTGGCCGGCGCCGGAGATTATTTTTCCGGCGAGAATAAGGGGGCGAGAGAGAGAAAGTTTTGATTGTGAGAGGGGACAAGAAGAGCTTTGGAAAGGGGAAGGATGTTGAGGATAGCACAGACCAAATGCTGCAATTTTACTTTTGGTTGCCCCCTTTTCCGCACTACACCTCCCAGACACGCACCCTCCTCTCTCTCTCTATGTGTATATATAAATATATTATATATGTATATACTGCTTTCCTTCTCTTGTTGGTCCTCTCAAAGCCCTTTCTGCAGACACCCTGTTTTTACTCTCTGACGCTTGTTCCGAGGATATCACTGTCTTTCTCTCTCTCTCTCTGCGCTTCTCTGTCTACTCAAAGTTAACACCTTTTGTTTTTAACTTTTAGTGTTTATCTACTAGATGTCATTTTTTTTAATTTTGTTTTTAATATATGCATGTGTTCCCATGTTTTTATCTCTCTACATGATTTCTTTATACTCTCTCCCCCCCCCCCCCCCCTCTCTCACCGTGTAGGTGGTGTCTCACCGTGGCCTCACAAAGTTGACCACTGAGGTTAGAGAAATTAAGAGGGTGTTTGGGCTAAGTTTATAAACTCCTTAAAATATCTTATAAGATGTTTGAGAGCTTATAAGATAGTGTAAAATATTTGGTAAAAATTTTGGAGGTGGAGCTTATAAGCTCTTCAAATAAGATGTTTAAGAGCTTATAAGCTCTTTTTAAAAAAGTAAGGAGGTAATAATTTATTTTTTAAGATCTACCAAGCTTTTCTATTTTTTACCAAATTAATTACAACATTGCCATTACTAACATCTTACAAGCTATACCCTTCTTATTTATCCAAACACTTTAATAACTTATTTTTAAAATAAGATCCAACATCTTATAAGCTTCTAAAACATCTTATAAGATATAGGAGCTTACAAGATATTTTAAATAAGCTTAGTCAAACACCCTCTAAATCTTGAGTTGCCAATATTACCTAGGATAATACATGTAACTACTCTTTTACGTGTGTATTCAAGCCTTGCCCTACTTTACATGTGACTTATTTCCTTCTACATTCTGAGAATTCCAACTTTTAGTCTGATTTTGTAAAGTTACTGTTACTTATGTAATAAATCTTTTACATTTATTTTGTTCTTAATGAATAATTTTAAGAGAGTGACAAATCACTTAAAATTTCTGTAGTGCCAATGAAAATATCATATTAATTAGAAATTAAAACAAAAATTCTTGGAAATGTTAACATTATTCTTTGCACATTTTTACTTAATTTTGACTTGAATATTGTATCCAAAATTGATCAACAAGTACCTTCAATAGAGTTTACACGTTAGTGTCAATCTGAATTTTATGTTACACATAATATATGTTGATAGGTATAATGTAAAATATGAAAGTGTAATAAAAAATTTAGATTGGATAAGTGATAACCTAACCCTAAAATCAATATATATTGCTCATAATAATAAAACTATGATGATAAATGCAGTACTTATAAAGGTAAAGGTGATATGAATCTATAAGATAATGTCACCTTTCACGTATGGAAAACTGAAATGATGGATTAATATTGTCTCACGAATAGGTTGTATCCTACCTGTGGAAAAGGATGCGATTTCTTGACTTATTTTGGAATTACTTGACAGGATAAATGTCTATATTTTTATTTTTATTTTTTATATACTAACATGAAATAATATTGATAATAAACTTTTGGTTTGTACGATATTGCCCTCATTAATTTTGGATTTTTTCTGGGGGAACGCGAGGTGGTAGTTAGAACAATTGATAGCATCAATAGACTAATTACTAGTTAGTTTAGCGAGATGAGATATTAAATTCATTGAGCAAAGTTCGAGTTCAAATTCTGAAGTTGTGAATAGAGTAATTGGATTGAGATGATCGCTCTCTTAATAGGCATTTGCATTACCCGAACCGACTTAATCGGCGAATGAATTGAAATCAAGTGATTAAGGAAAAAAAAGAGTTGATAACATCAATACCAATATGGCAATATACCATGTCGTGCCATTGCAAGCAATAATGCTGGAAAAGAAATAAATATGCAGACCTCATAAATTGCCAGCACTAATTAGGAAAATTTAAAGGCAATTTTAATAATAGCCACTTTAATAACATCTTTAATAGGTGACTTTTCGCGCATAATACATGCAAGATCTTTGGGCAAATTACAATTATCTCCCCCTAAAGTTTGTTGAAATTACAAAAAGCCAATCAAGTTTGGAAAATTACTAAAATCACCCTCAAGGTTTGCAAATTATGTAATGGTTAATGTAACATGAGAAATCTCGATATTACCCTTAACATTTAATTTACAAATGCCTCCCCCGAGGTTGTGTAGTGTTTGGCTCGTTTCAATGTTTACCATACTTCTGCATAACCACATTGTTCTGGAATAATCATTGTTTTATATGATGATTCTATGCCAAAATATTACATTAGTATCAATTTAATTGAAAAACATTTCCACTACAAAATGGGTTAATTCATGAATTGTTGATTTACATATTGTAAGCACGACAAACGCGCATTGTTTCATTTGAGTTGGTCATGACAACCATGGGAGGGGGTTGGAGGACACAATCGCCAACCCTCCTGAAATTTATATCAAATTAAATTTTGCATGTATATTTTTAAAACTTTTAAATGTTGCTCTCTAAATTGTAGAAATATTTTTAATATTTTATAGAAGCTTGATCTCGCTTTAAACAAAATTTCCACCTCCGTCCTTGACGATGAACTAGTAGCTCCCTATGGATCCATTTTCTTGCAACATTACATGAATATTGAGCCCAATGGAGGCAATAATTTCCTTTTGGTTTCTCCATTAACAGACTAAAAAAAGAACTATGAGATAAAGAGAAAACAACACAACTTGCAAAGTACTATCAATGCAAAATATAGAGTTGAGTTAAATGTAAAATATAAAATGGAGTACAGAAATTTTAAGTTGAAAGTTTGTTTTCGCATTGAAACTAGAATAGTCAACTTCTTTTTTGTCATCCCAACTAAAAGGAACAAGAAAAGCGACTCATTAATAGATCGTGGTCTTTGAATCAACGATATTAATTAGGTCTAATTGAAAGATTAGAAGGGGGCGGGGGAAGCTAATACCTAAAATGGAAGATGCAACATTAAATTATTGTTTTGGATTAATTATACTTTGCACTCATAAATTATACCTCATGTCATGTTTATTTTCTTAAATTATAAAATTTACAAATTAGTCCCCAAATAACAGATATTATGGGCTAATTTGTTACTTTTTTTTCACCATTTATAAATGGTTGATTATTAAACTTTGTAATTCAAATGGAGGAAGGTAAACACAATATAAGGTATAATTGAAGAATATAAAAGTATAATTAATTCTTTTTTTTAATACAATCAACTCGAGACACCCTATAAATGTCAACCGAAACGCTACACACACACACTCGAAAGGAAAAGGGAGAGGACAAAAAGGAACGAACTCAATACCTCAATGATGTTGGTTCAAACCCCACCACTAGATTACAAAACCATTGGCTAATTCTTTATTATTATTATTATTATTATTATTATTACTATGATCATCATCACTATCATTGTTATTATTATAAGCGAACCTCGTGGGAATTTTATTATAGATCACTACATCATAATTTGGGCCATTTAATTAATTATTTCAGTTATCAAATGAAGTTCCAAAAATATAATGTTGTAAAATATGATGTGATAATCGCGGTTTAGTGATGTCAAAATTAATCTTTAATAATGCATAGAAGGGATAAAACGAACCAAACTGAGCTTTGGCCCTTTTTTCAGTCTCGAGCTCGAATCAAAAAAATCAAACTCAACCCTGAAAAATTAGGAAAAATGGGCTAGAACTCGACTTGGCTATTTTGATTTGAATTTATGAATAAATTATGGTCAAGTCCAAGTTTGAGCTCGAGTTCAAAAATTATCAATTATTTTCTTGTGTTCGAGCTGCAGGCTTGAGTTCGAAATCAAAATTAAATATACTATTTATAATTATATATATAGGTATATAAAAATAAAATAAATATTAAAAAGGAAAACCCATGAGTTTACGAATAAAAATTACTTAGCTCGAGTTCAGCTCGAAATTTGTACGAATTCAACACGGCTCAAATTATTTGAATTCGAGTACGAATCTTTGTTGAGCAAGCTCATTAAAGCTAGCAAGCATATTCGATTCATTTGCATCTCGAGTGCATAGTTCACATATGTTCCTTTGATTAAAATTTTAAGGTTAAATTCCATAAAAGCCCCCTGTATTTTGTTTAAAATGCTAAAAAAACCCCATGTTTTGAAAGTATGAGAATATCCCCTTTGATTTATTAAATATGGAATAAAACCCCCTCTCCGTCCAAAATTAACGGAAATTGTAGCACACGCGTTTGATGTGTCAGTATGAGTGATTTTTTCATGTTTTTCACCTTAAAATGTAAGCATATTAACTAAAGTACCCCTTTCTCTCATGAATTAAAAATATTATTTTTGTTTCATCTAAAATGTCAACTAAACCCCGTTTATTTTGTGAAAATTTCAAAATACTCTAAACTTTTGCATTATATATATATATATATATATATATATATATCTTCATCATAATATCCTAAAAATTGAAAAATTAAAATTATTAACTCTTCTATTTTTTAAATTCAAGCACTAAGATAATCAAAATTAGAATTCTCAAAAAATAAAATTGATTAAAAAAATAAAGATCACCAAGTAATTAATTTAAGTAATTATTTTTAATTGAAAATTTGTTTCTTATTTAAATATGAATATGTAGAATATTTTTATTTTGTATTTATTCAATAGATAGTTACATGGGTTATAGAAATTGAAAAAAAAAATGTTTTTTTGAATTTTTTCTTAAATTCATACACTCAAAAAAATAAAAAAAAAATCTTTCCTTTTCTAACTTTTTCTCTATGATGCACGGACACGTCTAAAAAAGACCTCGTGCAGTGTCGGACACGGACACGGCTCCGACACGCCTCCGACACAGCAAAAATGTGTTCAAAAATTAAAAAAAAAAAAATTCCGACACGGTGTCGGACACGGTTGAAGGACATGTCCGACACGGCTAGGACACGATTGGGGCTTTTTTGATATGTTACAAAGTTTAAATGAGGTCTTTTTAAAATTTTAAAAAATTTAGTGAAAACACTGAAAATAACAAATAATTTTTTTAATCTTTAAATCTTATAACCCAATTAATAGGTGTTTGTTTTAATGATGAATATTATTATTTATCTTTCACATATTTTTATTTAATAAATTATAAATAGATAATATAATATAAAATATTTTTTAGTAACCGTGTCAGAACCGTGTCGTGTCCTAAAATTTTGAGATTTTTCGTGTCGCCGTGTCCGTATCGTGTCGTGTCCGTGTCCTGTCCTGTCCGTGTATTTATATGTTCATATATAGATCTTTATGTAGATGTATCTACATGAATATGTGTGTTGTGTGTGTTTGTGTATATAGATATATTAATATATACACACTTGCGTGTATGTATCTCAGTGTGTACTGTAGATATGTTTTGTGTGTTTGTGTGTGTGTGTATATATTATACATATTTCATTTATGAATTTTTAAAATATTATATATATATTCAAAATCAATACAGCCGAGCTGTTTGTCATTCAAAATAAGATCTAACGGCTCTTCAGAATAGGGGCATAACTAGAATTTAATAAAATACTATCGCCTTTAAATTTGAACTAATGGGAAGAAAGAATGTGTTGAGTTTTTCATAACAAGGGGGGGGTTTTAGGCTATTTTCTTAAAGTAGGGGATTTTTAGCTTTTTAATTAACCAAATTACATGGGGTTTTATGGAATTTAACCAAAAATTAATAACATACTTATTACCTTATATGTTACTAATAATCGCAAAATTTCGTCTAGTTTTTTTATGCAGTGGCCAACAAATTCCTTAAGTTGGACACAGTCTTATTTCAAGAAATGTTACTACAGTTTATTAATAAAACCCACATCCTCTTTTAATTTATTTATGTGTCTTAGCTTAATGGGAAATAATATAGTTATATAGACAAAACCAATTATGAATGAACTGATGATGTTTCATCATGCTTGAATACATAAATAATTAGTTTAGATCATGAGCAATGATGATGCAAAGACATGGAATTATCTAATTATGACAATGGCTCAATCCTCAATGCATTGACTAATCAAATTTTGAAAATAAAATAATTAACTAAAACAGTTTTTTTCTTGACTTGATCGAAAATCCACAAGGATAATTTTGTCATTTCGGAGATGCTTTCATCAACCTTTGAAGTTAATTATTAGTTTAGTGCCTAATTCTTCGGGTGTTAGTTAAGGGTCATGTAATGAAAGTCAGGATTAAGAAAGAAAGCTTAATTGCTTGTTGCTTAACATGCACGGCCTAATAATACAAATCTGCTGACGTGGCACGGCCCGTCGGCTCGGCCAGGGATGTTGACGGGCTTTACTTTTTGGGGCTGTTTGATATCTGTCCCTATCTGTCGTTGCAATTTTTACTTTTACAGATTTGCGCCTTGCATTTTAGATCTTTCTCATTTTTAACCCCACAATTCTATCATTCTGCTGCGGTGTGATCCTATGAATTTTGAATTAGAGATTTGAAATTTAAATAATTTAGATAAAAAAAAACTCCTTTCAAACTTGAAAGAGAACTCAGACTTCAAAAATATGTGAAGAGAATTTTATTCTCGAAAAGAATGTAAAAAAAATACTTATTATAATATATATCATATAAAAAATAAAGAGACTTTATACGCTTAAAATGGTAGTTTTGATACTATTATATCAAATTTTGATATATCTTTCATGACCTTAATTTTTTTATTTTAATAGAAAAATCTTTCAAGGTTTTGAAATGAACTTTCTACTTCACATCTTTTCCTTTTCTTTTTCCATATTGGCCCATTTTTAAGGGAGTTCCACTACATTTTTTTTTTTGGTAGACATCAATGAAATCCCACTTATGGAGAAAAGGTGGGTGTCAAGAGATACAATTATAATTTTCGGATTTTCTCTAAGAATAAAAACAAAAAAAACCAAAACAAAAAGGAGGAAGAAATTCATCTCATGGTGATAATTTGTGATCTTCTATTTATATAAAGTGCACATGATTTTATGAAAATAAATTTTAAATTGTTTAGGACTAAATATAATGATTATTTATTTGAAATTTATATTGATACACTTTAAATTGTAATAATTTTATCCTTAATACATATAATATATAAAACAATTAGTTACAATTTGTATAAGTATATGCACATAGAGACTGCGTGCCTCAACGATTAGTATATATATAAAATTACATAATCCTCAAAAAGGTCAAGGAGCTTAAGACCGGCACATTTTTTAAACTAATTAATACAAAAAAAAATGTAAAACTTGATCCAAAATCATTAAAATATATAAACAAGCATGCCATAAATTGTCAAACCAAAGACATAACAATTGAAATTTCACATATATATATATATATATATATATATATAATTTAATAAAAAGAAATTAGACGGGAATATTGACGTTGAGAATTGATTCCCAAATGGTCGTAATTTTCTCAATGTTTCATTTTTAATTAAAAAGAAATATAATTTTATTTTGTATGTTTGCTTTTTATGTGAAAATGAATGTATGATTGGGTGATAAGAGTAGAAAACACAAATTATTAGATTAAAAATAATATTTAATTTGAATATAACAATATTATTTTATTCTGAATTGCATTGTATGATAGTGGTAATTTGTTTATTGCATTATTTTAGTTATGTCAAATCAATTAAATAATACTTCAATGAAACTTATTATTATTATTCAAGTTTTGCTGATCCCATTATACGAATGAAAAGACATTTTGTTTTTTTTTTTTTATAAAAAACGAGATAAACAAAAAAAGATTAACTCAAGAATAAATAAAACATGGAAAATGAAAAGAAAAAACAGAATCAAAGCCTTATAACAGAGGCATGGATCTCACGCTATATTTGAAATTTTAATTATTTGTAAGGTATATATTTAAAATTTTTTATAAATTTATTTGATTTGATATTTTTAAATTTTTTTAATTAAAATTATTCAATGAATACTTGTGATAAATCATTTTTATGAATTTAAAATTGAAAATGAATTTCAAGTCGTAATTCGAAATACAAATTATTATAATTAAATAATTTTACATAAACAGTTGAGAATATTAAAATTTCACAAATAAATGAATTAAACTTTTTGTGAATCATTTACATTGGCTGACATCGAAGCCCCACGGGTACTGTATCCAGGAATTGGTGCATGGTGGGTCCCATGATTTGACCAAAATGTTTACGGTTCACGAACACTGGCCAAATCTTGCTGACGTGCACCAATTGGGGGGCACTGATCCACGATTCGCTACAGCACAGGAATCGAATCTGGGCCGTCAATCTGCGGTCGGCGAGTTTTTAGGTTGAGCCGTTATTCATCGACGTGGCTCTCTGGTCGGCGCTGCGGCTCCTGGCTGGCTTAAAATGAGATTTGTAAATTAAAGAAGTGGAGTAGTTGGTGAACCGTGGCTTTTTGCAGCCGAAAACCCGCCTTCTTTACTGGAGTTGCTTTTACTTTTCTGGCTTTGGCTTTTTTCTAATTTAAATTCCACATTTAATTACCACACGCCAGCAGCCAAAGAAGCGAGTTATGAATAAGTTAATAATGAAAAATATTTTATTGTTATTTGTTTATCAAATCGTTCAGCTCGACATTTTGAAATTAAATGTTGCTGCGCTAATCGGGATGTATTTCATCCTACATTCGGTACAATATATTGGATAGATGAAATTGATGACATATATAATAATTTTAATTTAATTAATAAAGAAAAAAAATAATTTAAATACTCACATTTTATGCATGTAATTGTTAATGGCTTCTAGCCGAGTAGATATGTATACTGCTTTAAAGGCGTGAGAAGTTTAATATTGGGATTCGAATTTTAGTAGATACGTATGCATGAGTAATGTTGTATATTGTTCATGCTACCAATTTAGCGTATAATACTAACGCTTTGTTTGGTTGGATGAAAAATGGATGGAAGGAAAATATAATGAAAGAAATTGAACGAAAAAAGCACATTTTCATTTGTTTGTTTATAGAGGAAAAATAAAATAAAAGAAATTAAAAGTAAAAAAATGGGTATGACGCCTACTTTTTTTTTTTCCCCTCCCAAAAGTGGATGGAAATAGAAGGAAAGGATTGTGGCCATCACCCTTAAGCAAAATTTTTCAAAGTTGCCCATTCTATGTGTTTATTTATTTATTTATTTTAATAACAATTATGATTTATTTATTTATGGTGGATAGCAAATATAACATGTTTATTTTGTATATTACGTTAAGTACATATTTCATATATATATATATATATATTAATTTCTTTACAATATAATTATATTTATAATTATGTAAGGGTGCTATAGTTGTATTTTAGCACAAAAATTATTATTTTTTCCTTCTACTTTTCCATCAAAATAATCAAGAAAAAATAATTTTTCTTTTTATTTATTTTTCTCTCATCCAAACGTGCTTATAAAAAATTAAAATTCATCCACTCTCTTTCATTTCATTTTCATTTTCATTTTCATTTTCATTCTTCTCTATTTTCTTTTCTTTGTCAATCATAATGCACATTTATAATCTACAAGACCGATCTGCCTCCAATTAATAGGATGACCATACCACGTCCAATCAATGGACTTTCACCATCCACATTTACTAAACTTATGTCCATGGCACACCTGGCAATCCACCTAGCTTTAAGCGGCCCTAGCGGGAGACATGGCGCAATATCGGCTTCGTTTAATATTTATTTACACATCTAATTTCAATAAATACAATAGCTAAAAATAATCAAATAAATGCTTAATACAAATAAAGTAGCAAAAAAAATTAGTAAACTTATCGATATTTTCAATTGTATTACAATGACTGAAATATCGGGGTGAACCAGTTAGCATTAAAGAAATATTTACTCTACTAATCGGTGCAATGGACCAGCGATACTCATTCCAAAATAAGATAATCTAGAGATGCATTTCAAGTTGCACTGCTACTTTAAATCTCACTTCGAAAACTAATCCACTCTATATTATTTATATGCAAACATCTACACGAATACAAAAGTACCAAAACGATATTTTATTCTCACAAGATCATGGGTGCACTCAAAAGGTATATCTCACACTGATCTACTGAAAGAGAAATGATATGCGAAATGTTTCTTCTGTATCTTGTTGTGTGTTTCTACATGACAAAATCATGTTATTTATAAGGGAAAAAAATAAAGGATATTAATGCCGGGAATTAAATATGAAACTGTAATTACTTGTAATATTTCAGACAATTAAATCTAAATTTGTAACAACAGTCCGTTATTCAGCAATCAATATCGCGCATTAATATTTTGTAACCATTAACGGTTTCAGACAATTAATATTGCGTATTAATGTTTTGTAACGAATGAAATTAAGTTTGAATTTAAAATTCAAATGATATTCCAGAACTAATTTAATAAAAGATAAGATCAAGATCGTGATAATTCGCCCCAACGCCCATGGCGTGTGTGGTACTTGATTAATTTACACTTAATCAACACTTACCCACATTTATACAAGAATTGTCAAAATTAAATATCTCATGTGGAATATCTGCACCTATCCTAATTTAATACACAAACAATATTTAACAAGACTTTGTATATGAGTTTACACCAAAAATGGCTTCGTTTTAGATTAATTTCTATAAATATTATCACAATTAAGCCAATTTTCAACACATTATTTGGGCAAAATAACTAACAACAGAAGAGGAAGAATAAGAACCCTAACAAGAGGGAGACTCATGTTAATTTTCCTAACACAGGGATCGACAATTAATAAAGTTCCGAGAAAATTATTGCAATTCTCCTCTTCTTTTCTATTTAAGTTCTAGCCTTCTAGTTCTAGGTTTAAATTAAAAGTCATACATTTTAGTAAATACCTATAATTATAATGAATTTTGGTAATTATATAAGGTTAATAAACTTTTAATTAAATACAATTTTGATGAGACTTTCTCAAAATTATGTTTCTTTCTATCATTTACTTAAGACGACTATAATATTCACATGAACTTTATGGTTGCAATTATGGATCAGTTAGCTTGAATTATGTTATATTATAAGTTGATAATGCATGAGAATATCAACTACATACACCTAGCTAGGGTGTAATATTCCCATGCACTGGCAATTTAATAATTCTAAGTGCCATGTCAAGTATTGATACCTTGTAATTAACACTACTTAATAGTTTTAATTTCGTGTATATAGTTGCCTGGATCGAGATATCAACTTATTATAATCGGGACCCTACCCCCAAAATGATAGCTACCATAATTGTAGCCACTACTAAAATTGCCATCTTGTTATATATATATACATATATATATATATATAAAGACATAATCAAAACACTTTTTTTTTTAAAAAAAATAGCAAGTTATAATATATAATTAAGACATAATCGAAACACTTTTTTTTTAAAATAGCAAGTTATATATATATATATATATTAAATTTCATTAGAATTTTTAATAATATCATAAAATATCAAAATAAGCTATTACCATTTACCACACACAATTGTACAAATATGTGAAGTTTTGACTAATATTTTTAAATCGACAATGTTACAATATCAATTTAAAGTGACATTCTCGCAATAGTCATTATTTTTTAATAGTGAGTTAAATAGTTGGATTACAAAATGAAGATTATCTATACTATCGTTTATACTACTATGTATTTTGGTCTGGCATTTTTTATTTTTGACTTTGTCTCTCATCTCTCATCCTCTTATACGTTCTTTTTACTCCCAACCCCTCCCCCCAAGATTTCTATCCTCTTTCATCTTCCATAATCTTCAATATCATTTCTTTTGCTTTTATTAAAATTGTTTCCTTAATTTTTTATTTTAAATTAATTTATTTTTACTTATCACTATTTTCACAAATTTATAAAAACGTATTAAGAATATTTTGTTAGTATAAACTCTATAAAATTGTAGTATGTCATTAAATTATATATACGCATTGAGTATGCTAATATTACTAATTATTATTACTGTTGTTCTTGTTGTTGCAGTAGTCATTGCTATTGTTGTTGAATTTTGGCTTTTATTTTAGTTAAGTGATTAAGTAATGAGGAAATTGCATCTCTTATTTAAAGTTCTTTTATATTTTGTTACAATAAAATTAAGGTGTAGATGGCCGATGAAGCTTAGCTAGCTCAATTGATGAAACAGAGGCTTCAAAACTTGAAGGCCTTGGGTTTGATTTCTTACTGATACATGTGTGAATTTTTATTTCTACTTTAATAATAGTTTATTTGTTTACTATGATGGAATGATTTTATTTATCAATAATTTGTAAATAATTTAATTTGAGATATGATTTAATATGATGATTTGTATTCCAATAAATAAATTTTACATCATTTTATATGATATTAATTACTTAAATTCTGGTATAATCAATAAATAAATAAATAAACTTAAATTCTGCTATTAGAGTTGTACTTGAATTAGTCTGACCTATATTTCCCAATTTCCACAAGGGATTACGAATTTAAATCCACTAGTGGCAACAACCTCATGTGGAGATGTCATTTAGGCGATAAAAATGTTTTAGTAGATGTGACATAAGTTGAAGACTCGTATAATCATGTCTGAGGAAAATTGCAACGGCGATCGCCCCACGCTAACCTTTTAATTCATAGAAAAAAATAAGAAAAAAACGAGAAAAAGAATTTACACCCTAAAGTATAGAGCCATCACTGAACCGTACGTTCGAATTCTCGTAAATACAGATATTATATTAATTTATTGTTATACTATATAGTAGTAATTTCTTTGTAATTATTTGATATTTACTGATATAATCGATGAATTGAATTTGAATCGTTGATGAAATTGATTGTAACAGACAGTCTTATACTAAATAAAAAGAAAAAGATGGATTGGTTACAAAATGTTTGGACATAAACAATTTCTAAGACAACCGCAAAATCCTTCTGGCCAAATGACTTGGATTAGTGCCCAAGATCTAATACTAGCTTTCATTTCTTAATATCTACTTATCGTTAATCCAACTACCGGTGAGAAACAAACTAAAATAAATTTAGGCAGCACGGCCATGGCCCCCAGCTAGCCTATTCTCTCTCTCTCTCTCTCTCTCTCTCTATATATATATATATATATATATTTAAAGTTCTAACTAGGAATTAAATTAATATCCTAATTTGTTTTGTCGACACTATCCCATGTGCTTGCTCTAGTTTTAAAACCAAATAATGTCCAAATTCTCCAGCATTAGCCGCAGAAATCTCAAGCAAATACGAATAATCATTAAGTACAAGAGGAGTAATCCAGAAAAAAAAAATTGAAAACCAAAAAATAAAAAGATTCTGAGATTAATTTATAAAGCATGATGAGACATTAATGTAATCAGTGTAATCCTATGTTGTCAATATGTGCATAGCAATATAACAGGTAAATTAATGTGGTTCCTTGTACAACTTAGATCAGATAACGTTTTTGTAGGCAATTAGCCTTTTTCATGATGTTCTTAAGATTACACATTATTTGTACGATGATGAAAAATTAGCCAAGAGCCACCAAAATGTGTAGGAGATTCCTTAAATAATGGTAGGGCGATTTTAGGGTCTTTTATACTCGTTGAAACAGTTTTAACTTGACCGTTTCGTTGTACATATCAAGAATTTTTGACGAAATAGCCAATGCCGTTTCTGCGGTTGCCAACCATTTTCTAAGGCCTTCAATCCTTTATTCGATTGTTTCACTTCCCAATAATTTGTGGTAAAGGCAAGAATTGAATAGACTTGTGAACAATTTGGACAATAAAACTTGAAATTTCATGTTTTTAGGAGAACTTTTTTAATAATCACACTTTTTATTAATTTGAATTAAAGTTTTGTTAAATTTCACTAGATTTTCTTCTATAAAACCTCAATAAATTTAACAAAATCATTCAAATTATGCACATAAAAGTGTGTATGTTTTTAGCATATCAACCATGCCTATAACGGTATAACCGTAAGATGTTACATGAAAACTGAAATTTATGTAGGCTCCATGTAATTATAGTTATATGCTATTCATTATTTATAAATGCTCATATGTGGTACTTACTCGATCAGATTAAAAGAAAGCGGCAAAATTATGAATCATTTTTACTAACTACATATTATTTTTAATAAATTTTAAAAATAAAAATGAATGCTATTTTGGACAACTCAAGATAATAAGTATCGTGGAATTATAAAAAAAAATATCTAGAAAGACTAATAATTTGGAATGGAAGGAGTATTGATGATACCATATTTGTGTTTTACATCGTAAAGAGTTTAAGGACTTGGTAAACTTATAAATTACAGTCCCTCCCTCACACCTTGTGAGACGATTTTTCATCAAAGGACAAAATCCCACCGTCTCAAGGTACAGGATAATACCTTACGCACGCATGAAAAAGTAGTGGAGGTCCTAGGTTCGATTCCTAGGTTTGACAATTGAAAATTTATTTTAATAATAATAATAGAATTTCGGCGAAATAATAGATATGATTAATGTGCTTCAAAAATATATTATTAGGATACAAATAAGTGTCCTAACAAATAAATATTTTAGGGATAATTAATAAGTGTCTCATAATTTATTATGACGCACAATTATACGACATATATTTTATTTACTCCAAAAAATATAAATACCTCAAAAAAATATATATAAAAAAATGTATATTATGACACATTTTTGTGTTGAAAAAAAGGGATTTTCGTTGTAGTGCGGAGGTCCATGCATATTCGAGTCAGAATCAGTGCGGCCCATTTTGCATTGAGTTGTCTCCACTTAGTGGGGCAATGTGTCCCCTCAGATGTGGACGAAAAATTTCAGGTGGGTCTTCTCCAATGAAAATTCGCCACGTGTACACGTTGTGGGGTTAGTGCATGTGCCCTGTCGTGTGGGATTATGATGAAATAATCTGCATCCGGCTCGGGTTTCTTTGACTGTTGTTAATATTTTACAAACATTGACGACGACGTTCGATGTATGTAATTGGCCTCGAATTTATGAGCCCAACCCTACTAAATACAAATATAAAAAAAAGTACTAAATATATGAGCAAAAGATAATATGGTGAATAAATTGATGTCATACAAAAAATTAAAATTAAAATTAAAAATAAAACATATAAAGGCTCTAGCACAATGGATCATGCCTCTCAAGCTCTTACTCCATGGGAAATAGCTAATTTGGACTAAATTCGGTCGCATTTATCCTAATCGGGTAATGAGTGAATCATATTAATTATATGATGAATGTATATTTTAGAAAAATGATCAATTATATAATAATAGTGTGTAGCACTTATTGTAAAATCAAATCTGATTCGAATATGAACTTTTTCTTTATATAATATTTTTCTTGAGTTATAGGATTAAGGGTTTTTAAATTAATTTATAGACGAAATGACTTTAAAATGATTAAAAAATAATATACTTTGATCCCACTCATAAATTAGCGTTTGTTTAGATATTGCCTAAGAGATATTATGAATTTAAGTACACATATAATAATATCAGTATTTTATTTTTATTGTAATATTCTCGAAATTATGTAAATATTTACTAGCTCTAAAAAGTAGGCAGCATCTAGATCTTATCATGAGGGAGTCCAACGACGCCAAGGTGATTGATTAGGCTTGATAAGAAATAGTGATTTAACAAATCAAAACAAAAGTGGCAAAATGACTTTGATCTATCCTATTACATATGCATTAATGGAGCTTGAACACGTCTAATCACTGGTCATTCATGTTTAGTTTGGGAACAATACTCAACTCCTTAAGAGGTCATGCACCACAAATTAAAGAGGTGAGAATTTTTTAATGAGATTCCTATATCTGCCATCCACTTTTATTTATATTTTATGCCTGACTTGACTGACAAAGAAAGCCACATAAATTAACACAATTAAAGGAAGTTTTTTCATATGTGCTTAATTTGGGTCTTTTATATGTGTGTGTATATATATATATACACATACATATTAAATATTTAAATGTAATCATATTTTTAATTTATTGTAAAATTTTAATAAATAAATAAAATAAAATATTAATCGTTAAGTGCATATATAAAATCAACCGTTGAGTTTATATAAGATCGTTTTGTGTTTGGATGAATTTTTCTTGATAAGCGAATCAAGAAGGAGGGGCATGTTTAATTTGTGACTTGAGACTATTGCATATAGGATGGTAAGTGGCATTGGGATATGAATAGTAGTTAAATGTTGATGTTTGAATTGAAATACAATGTTGTATGACTTAAAAGTTCTTAACTCCTTATATAAAATTCCGCGGTGGAAAAAATCCATTGTTTTTTGTTCCTTCCGCCTCCGAAAAGTTTGAGAAAATTGCTATTTTTTCTTATAGCGTATGAATTCAATGTTTGGATCCCATATATGAACCAAACGGTTCAGATTATATCATCTTTTTATGTTGATATTTTTAAATAAATTGACTAATGTGATATAATTTGAACCATTCGATATATGTGTAAGATTTAGATTAGGAGTATGGAAAAATTTTCCCATATATAAGGTTGTTAATATTAATATAACAAGGGTGTACAACACAAATAAACAATGCCCAAGTAATCTTGAAACATAAAAATATTATGGTCATATTTTTTATAAAATTTATAAAAGTACCGGATGAGCCAAATTTCATTAATGCAAAAAACTTGCCAACTCAATGTGTTTTCCTTGATGGCGATCCCACAAGCCAGCTAAATAGATAACAAAACCCAATAATTGCTAGACAAGCCCCTCCTAAGTAGGGTACCATAGAATTTAGGGGTGTTGATGGGTTGTGTCCATCCTTCATCTCATAAAGACAAAACTATTATTATACCTGAAAAGAACAACTCCGGCATTATACTATGAACAGACACTTAGGTTCTAAATCTTTGATTTAGTTTGCCTCAGGCAATTGTGATTGATCCTCAACACTTTGTCTAGCTTTCTCGCAAAGGAGGTGCATAAGAACCACAGGGAGGTGACATTCATGTTCTTTTGTTTCTCCATGTCAAATTCTAACTCAACTTAGGTTCAGCTACGCCTAATCAATCGCATAAGTGGTATTGTATTTGCCATTTAAGTAATTAATCTTTTTAAAATTTGATTGATTACATAACAAAAATAATTTATTTATTACTTGATCAGTACTGAGTTGACTATAATGTTGAGATTTAAACCAAGCTGGAAAAGGGTTAACATAGAGTTTTTTTTTTTTTTGTAGGGAACGGGTGCATGTCTCATTTATACACCCAATGATCCAAATTTAACCGCATTTTTAAATTATTATTTTTTAAATATAAAATACATGCAAGAATGGCTAAATTTGAATCATTGAATGTTTAGGTGGGATCCAAATACTCGATTCATGAAAGAACTTTTCTTAATCTATATGAAGGCAATTGAGTACCCAGTTTGAAAATCTCTTACATATATAAGTGAATTAACTAGACCGGAGGAATTATAAAAAAAAAATTCCACTTATTTGTTATATTTAATTAATCTAGAAGAGCTTTGAGCAATCAAAGTTTGATGATCTTTGTATGATTTTTTAGCCAATGATTATGTGAGATGGGGACATATATGGAGAATAACATGGACCTATCTTGGACCAATTTTAGTGGGCATTGCATTGATCATCATCATGTGGAATGTCACAGTTAAGTCAGCTCCTTACAACTAAGTTTTTATGATTAGTGTCTTAATCTAATGAATAGGAATGATCACAATAGATAATGAACACTTAGGAATTTTGAACAAAATCCCTAAAGAATTAATTCGTTGGAGGGTGAAATGTTACTTTTTCTGCGAAAAGCATTTATTTATCATTCTGGCTACAAAGGCAATAGCTAGGATATGGCCTAAAGCTTCTACTACCCTAATTTCTAGTGCCCTAAAAAGTGGATTTGGGTCATGATGTCCTAATATTCAAGATATATTACTTAGGAAGATTCTATTTCAACGAAGATCGATTAAATATGTTATAACAATTTAAAAATAACAAATAATATGAGCTAGTAATCATAAAATCTCAAAAATTGACCCACAACGAAAGAAACAATAAAATCTCGAAAATTTTAGGACCTCAATTTTCCACTAGAATATTAGCTTTTTATTTGTTTGGAGTAGGAGCCAAAATATTTTATGTAGTTATTGCTCAAAATTTGTTGCCCATAATATTGGGCTTCTCTAAGCAGAAGGGCTATAATGTTTTCTGGGCCCAAAGCCATGAAGTGCAGTATTGTACTTCAAAAAGCCAAAATTTAAGGAACATAAAAAGCGACGAGGGTCTATTCTAAAAGGAAATAAACAATGATACTTGAAATAATTGCGCATGGAAAATGCTCCACTACAATGCTTAGACTTTAGAACATAGTGGAAAATACAAATAATCATACTTATCATTTTGTGTATCATGATGATTCCTTGATAACCATCTTTATTCGATCAATAGCTCGTTTGTACGAGTTTTAAAAAAAAAAAAAAATTGTCGTATCGTATTATTTTTATGGTAGAGGGTTTTTTTGTTAGAAACTACTCTAAATAATTAAAAAAAAACGATTTTTGAGTTTTTTTTTTGCTTCTATTTATTTTAAAGTCCAACCAAAACAATTCTTTTTTCACTAAAATATTTTTTTTCCCCCCAAGAAATAAATTTTTCTCTTCTAAAAAATGTTCGTGCATTTGCATGAATGCATGAGCCTTTCTTAGAAGATAAACACTTATTTTTTGAAAAATAAGCATTTCAATAAAAAAAAATTATGTTCGACTGGACTTTTTAAAAAAAATGGAAACCGAAAAGGCTCAAAAAATAGTTCTTTTTAGAAACTATCTAGGATACTTTCAAATGAAAGTAAATTTTAAAACATCTATAATTTCAAAAAAAAAGCCCTACTACAATAGCACAATTCAAAAAAGGACCTCTTTTTTTCTTTTTTTTGAAATCATGAAAATCTAGTTTTCTATTTCCGTTTTTCTTTTTCCTTTTCTTTTCCCTCTTCTTTATGCAATCGGAATTATGGCAAAGGAGAAGCTTGCTTCATTGGCCAGCTTAAAATGATGGGATTTGAGAAAGTAAAAAAGCAAAAAAGAGAAATACTTTGATCACACCTCCACTTTCATTCACAAGCAATCAAAGTTCCATCGAAAATAAATTAAGATTTTTTCAATGAAAATCATAAGGCCACCATCTTAGCTGCTGAATAGTCTAGCAAAACAACCCAAAAAGTTCTGCTTTACATCTAATTCAATTGCACCAATCAGCATAACCGCTGATGGAATACTACCCACTTCGATAATGTCCAAATGTTATTTTCAATTGTTGAATTGAGTATGATAATGTAATAATTTTTTTTGAACACTTGTTAATATTATTATATTCAAATCCGACGACTAAAGATATCAATTGAACAATACACAACTAAATAGCATGCAATTTTTCCAGCATAACAAATGAAATTGCATATGTCCTTCAATCATTGATCTTTTGCAGCCAGGATTGGGCTGGGTCGGGTTTTCATCGGGTTCCGGTTAATATGGTCAGATTACCAAAAAGTCGGGTACCCTAAATAATTACCCGAATTTGGTCGGGTACTCAAACCTGGACTATGAGGGAAAATGTCTTCCAATTTGAGTCGGGAAATGGTTCATATGAGGAAAAATTTGTGAGGTACCCAACCTACAGATATCCACGAGTATGGGTACTTACCCCAATCGGGTTTCAGGTATCGCGTAACCCAACCAGAACACCCACCTCTATCTGCAGACAACTAATCACATGCAAGTATAAATTCATTTTTCTTGTGAAATGAAAATTCAATAAATGATAATAACACATTTTGAAAATATAATAAAAATGATAACTTGCCATTTTTAAACGACTGAGTTGTTATTTTTGGTATAATGGTACAGCAATACATATGCGCAGACAAATGAGAATCACTGAATCAGGTATCAAGCTGATGAAATATACGTGCTTTACATGAATATATTTGGACATGTGAATAAACATCAACATTCGATATAACCTGGACATTCATGACATTCAGGTCGAACGAGATCGGAGGCGTATTTTCAGATAGCCAAACTTGCCAGCACCGGGCGAAGAACCCTCAAAGACATATGGCAAGAAGCCGGTGATCGCTTTGTACTGCTGCTGAATCTGCGTATGAAACGGTGTCGTACCACTTTACAACATTTTCCGAGACTTGTTATAAATTAGAGATGAAAAGTTTGGTTACGTTACCTTTAGAATTTGTTCGCTGGTTCTGAAGAGGTTCTTCCCCATGACACAAACTGTTCCACCGGAGCCTCCACCAGTAATTTTAGCCCCAAATAAAGTCCCACTATCGGACTTTGATGATTTGCTATGCTGCATTTCTTGTACCAGCTCTACCAACTTATCCGTTCCATCTGACCCGATCCCGCAAGCACTATAGCTGTAGTGACACTAAAGTGTTTTGACATGTTAGTAAGAGAGCTTGGATAATTTCATCTTCAAGCCTTTTCTTTGTGCGGGGTTAGTCACATAAAACCCCTCAGATTACACCCGTTTTCAGAAAACCCCCTGCAGAATGAAAAGTCACAAATAGCCCCTTAATGTTTGGTTACCACATTACATATACCACCCCCCGCCCCACCACACTTGAGGTGGGACTTATAATTCAAATACAAGCATTAGGGGTGTATTTGTAATTCTTCACATCACAAGGGATTTTGCAGAAAAGGGTGCACTTCAAGGGTGTTTTTCTTTTTTGTAATTAACCGATTTTTGTGTTTTTACTTTTATTCCTTCAAGAAGAGGACTTACTTTTCTTTTCCCAGGGGGGTGGTGGTGTACATTTGTGGGGAAGTTTTGTAAATTTGGAGGAAATTGATAAATGTACATTGGTTCCAAGCAAAAGTACCTGATACATGAGTTCCCCAAGGGCAGAGAGTTGATCATCTGACGGAGCAGCAGATAATAATGCTTTGAAAGCCTAGATAGCAATAATAAAGTTGCAATATATCAATGTTAAGATCATACAATATTTTGTTAGTAAGAGTAACAACTTAGACCATATCTTTTAGCATGATGGGTAAACATTAAAACAATAGCATTAAATATAAACCCAAATAGACCAATCACGTTGATGTCAAAGGACAAAATTATTCACAACTTACTTAAGACTAACTTGTGGGATCAGAAAATGTTGCAAAAGTTTCGACAAGTTTGATGCAGGCTCAACTGCAGTACATTTTTGCACATGGAAAAAAAAATCTGTTTTGAATAGTACTACTGACATGTTGGTTTTAAGCACGTGTTAATGCTGGATGAAATTCAATGGATGTTTCAAGAACCATAGGGTGTAATTGTATTTTCACAATTCCAAACGGAGGTAATTTGTTAGGCTTTTGGATACTCTGATATGTAGATCGAAGTAAATAAATCCGAATTACATCACTTTGCAAGAAACTCA
>CM047885.1:5764342-5780551 GCA_026212405.1 Petrea volubilis | reverse complement strand
GCAGCACTAGCATGAACCATGGAATGAAAAAAAATAGAGTAACCAATATAACTAACACAACACTATTGACCTTCATCCATTGCGTCACCACTGTGAGAAGTCTTAGATTCATGCACAGATGCTTCAGACTCTGATGTTCTTGCTACAGAATCTTCAAGGGCCTCAAGAAATGATGGAACAGTGAACTTGTCTGGAAGAAAGTAAAACAATGAAGTTGACTTTGTCATACAGACATAAAGCATAAGATGCAAGAATTCTTAAAATAAAATATATGCTAATACACCACACGGTGTATATTTCCCTTGATTAGTTCAAGTAAATAGAATTTGAACAGCTAAGTTTGCTTTATTAAAGATGCTAGCAAATACTGGAAATCTTAGAGCCAAGAAAACCAACAACATTAAGCAAAAACAGAATCACATCGTTTGCTAGTGTTGCTAAAGTCAACTTCTATGGTAGAATTTCTTGGCACTTACATTTGCTTGGATCAATCCCAAACTGAGTTAGGTCCACCTGTCCAGTGCGCAGCACCTAGAGTAATAACATAAACCAATTAAATGTGCCAACACACACAGACCCCAAAAAGACGACTAAGGAAAAGAACAAAATCAGATGTGGTTGAGCCTTACATAAGTAAACGAATCTAGTTGTTGGCGGAATGGGGGGCTCTGTAGCAATTCTATTAACTCTGCAGGAGTCCATTCACCCTGTAACCACAGAAGAACCTTACATATCAGAGGAGATATTAACAATTTGATGGCTGAAAGAATCATATATTGCAAATTCTTTACCTCAGGTAAATATGATGTCAATTGTTGATCTAAGGGTAGCTCTTGAACAAGTGGCCATATAAATTCTGGCTTCAAAATATCACCTAAACCCAAGCCTACAAAACCAGGAAGTCACAACAATTTCAAGTAGGAGAGAAGAACCATAATCAACTACCAACAACCAGATGGTTTAATGAAAACATCTCAATTGAATTGAGGGTAACAGTAGAGTTCTGCTGCTGCAAGTCCTATTGATTTTGAACCTCTAACATTATAAGGACAAGTTTTCAACTTTATTTTTCTTTTAAAAAAAAAAAATCCACACACACACATGCACACAAGATGTCTTAAGGTAATTCAATGAAGGCAAAGGTGAAGCATTCTAATTAAGATCTTTACATAAGTTGAGAACACAAAGGTGTAGCATAATAATAAAATCAAGACTTTCACATAAGTTGAGAAATTCTGATCTAAATAATTGTTTGAATTCTCAATACAGGTTTGAATCAATGGCATACAGAAAATCATTCTAAATATTCAACATCTCATACAGGTTTATTATACTATATCAAAACAGGTAACCCGCCAGATAACAATAGATGCTGAGCACAATAGAACCCTGTTCTGTGCTATGAGGTATTTGACAATTTAAAAATCAGTTGCAACGCAAACACACAATGCATTGCAACATGATAAGCTACCAACTTTGCAATATTCTAGGTTAATGACATAGTATATCAGAATGAGGAAATCTCGTACCTGCATCCGGGTCTTCTGCTTCACCTACATCTGGAAATAAGATTTATGAGTTTCCATCAGCCAAGAAGCAATAATCACCCAACATGAGTACTACATGAAATAATTCAAGAATACCTGCAGATCCTATGTTACTTAGGATTCTCTGCAAATCAGCCAGCTTTACAGGTCCTGCAGAAGTTACTTCACTTGTTGCTTCTGCACCCATACTTGGACCAACCAAATTCCCAGCCCTGCAAAAGTAGAAATGACAACACATTTACAAGATGAATATCAGAAATCTTTTTAGATATATCAATCTTCATCATATCCACTTTAAACATGATCACTTGAAGATCTTATCCATGGTCCCCATTATCGACAGGCCTCTGCACTTTGCTAATACCTCGATGAGATATCATCCTCAACCATATCTTCTGAGCTTTGTACAGGAACTGAAGCATCAGGTTCTTCTTCTCCAGGTAACTCTGTTTCAGTAAACAAAAACTAAATTCAAGTTGATTCATACAACAAAGATATAAAGCAGGAAAAAAGATGATAAAACTTCAAACTTATATTGTTTGCACAAGTATGTATCTAATGGCAGTACTTCCAATACCTAGAGGTTGATTCAAGTAGAAATTGATAGAGTTGCACAGTTGTGTATCATTCTCAGCCTTGGGCTCCTAAAACCAATCCAAGCAATAAAACAAATACATTTTAGACAATTTTCATACCCAACAACACAAAATAAACCCAACTAATGACTTAACCTGCATCCAAAAGAAAAACTTCCTGTCATCTGTACGAAACTTCAGGATGTAAACCCTTCCTGAAGATTGATTAACCTGAGCAATGCAGATGAAAAAAGATAAATAAACAAATAAATAAAACTTAGATGCAAATATTTACAAATGAAAAAACAAAGAGATCCTTATATACAAAACTACAAACAAGACCAAGGGAATATACCTTTTCAAAGACTGCCTCATCAGGAAAAACAATTTGGTCCTACGTTCATATTATGTCAAGGAAAAACCACCAGCCAATAAAAAAATAGAGTGTGGATGGAGATGGTCAAAAAACTACAATAAAAGTACAGGCATTCAACTTAATGAATGCAAACTAGGATACATCTTCTACAACATTTAGAGATCTGTCCAGCCACTGAAAATGGACTAACCCTTCTTCTCCCTGAGATAGATAGGGGAAGGTGGTTACAGTGAGAACACCGAATTTCAACATATATAGCATCAGTTTCATTAAACATATTTTAGAATGGAACTGAATACTTATTTTTGGGAAAGAATATTAAAATCTAGAGAAACAGAACATGACAAAAAATGTCACAAGGCATTTCAGTGTTTTGAATCATACCCTTCCTATACGAACAAGTCCTTTCCGTGAATCAGGGATTACACGTGTTCCATCCATAAGCATTTTCCCTGCCCGAAACTCGAGCAAAACTTCCTGGACAGTGGAATAAAAGAAACGGTTATTTTACACAAGCTTCCAAGATAATGCTATCATATCCATAAGGAAGAATCTCAAGTGCATAAGAACCAACTCTTCTCTCCCCCTGATCCCCCAAAGTAAAGTACTATATTTGCCTATACTCCAGGTTAAACACCAGCATTTGCCTGGAATGTCCCTCCTGCTATCTCAGAATAGCAAATGAACACATCAAGAACATGACAATCTTCCAAAGATAAATAACGCAGCTAAGCAATGAGCCATAGTCAATTGTTAGTACCATTTGTTTCATGCACAAGTACCACAGGACTTCTATTTGCTCAGTGGTTAGATGAAACTGTGTTTTTTACCCAATAGTAGCTTAGAACAAGTGCAAACCCTTTAAATATAATGGAATCCTAACTAAGTATCAACAAGCAAAGAAGAATAGACGACCTGATCCAAAAAAATACTTGCCTATTGTGATCTCGGGTGACTAAAAGAAGAACAATGGCATAGAAAAATGAGTAGTCTCTTGTCTCTCCATTACTAAGATTAGAAAAATATAATCTCCAACGCAGCAAAACATCAAGAAGGACAGATGATATCCAGTTTCCTAAAATATCAAACGTTTCTAACATAACAATCCCCAAGGGCCTCCTCATTCAATCAAGTACTCTAGCCACACATCTGTTAACGGCAAAGCATTTAGTAAAGGATTATGCTTGACAATCAAGACCAAATGACATCCAAACTAATTTAACAACCTTGATGACTTGTCTATTCTCCAGATCCCTCACCCCACCCCCCCAAAATGCATATCTAGGATTATTCCTTTAGTTGCATGACAATAAAAAAGATGCAATTCCTCAAAGGAGACATTCAAGTATTGATCTCCATAGCAGACGCTTCTAGGAGCCCATATGAATTTGCATCGTCATTGTAGGAAATGTGCAGTTGCTGCAAAAGAGATTTTCTCAAGATGGTAATATACTGACCGAGACCTCAATCATGAGATGGATATCACTAAGATCCCCTCAGGAAATTACCTGTCACAATGAGTCAATTATATGGGAGAAGCAACCACAGCAAAAAAATTAGGGCCTCAAGGCCTTAATGACTTTATCTTCACCAATTAATCCCATTGACAACAATTCTCTCTAGATACCAATCTAATCTTCAAAGGAGTAACACATGACCTCCCATAGTCGAAATGAATAATAGTCATCGTACCTCATAATTTAGGGATGAAATCACTAGCAATCAATTCACTGTGGTGCTAGTATTCAAATTGCCAGATCAAGTAGTTTGACATACTACATGGTAGAAATACAAAAACGTGCCAAGCAAGCATGAACCACAAATTCTTGCACCATATCAAGCAATATAGTACAGGGTCTGAAAAAGATCTCATCTAGCTCATCACCTACTTGACATACGCATTGGCCTATCTACTCATAAAGGGCTTGAAAATATCTCATCTTGCCTATCAACTACTAAACCGCTGATCACTGCAACTAAATAAGAACTGAAGAACCAAAGACCGAAACTATTTCAGCCACTATTTCAGTCACCAAATTATTTTCACCTGACAATAATATTAAATTAATATAATTTCCAGAGCTTAAACATACCTGAATATGAGGAAAGGCGTCAGTTGCAGAAGAACCCATGAGTGAAACCCTTCTTTATCACTGTTTTATGTTCTTTTATCCAAAATAACTGCCGAATAGACAAAGGAAAGAATAAGAAAAAGAAAAGAAAATAGTCAATATTCCAAAGGGCGACATTGATAGATTTAATGAACCATAAAATTAAAAGCTTACTACAAATACAAGGCCCTCCCTCTCACCCCACCCCCGCCACCACCCAGCCCCACTTCGCCCCCCAACAATCTGGAGGAGCAAAATCGTTAATACCATGTCAAAACATTTCAAGATTTTATCTTTGAGAAAAAATTAAACATTTAAAAATTGAAAACAGGTAATAAATTTTTATACCCCTCGGGTATTTCTTTAAGTACGATTACTGGGCAGGATTAATGTAGAAAACAATTGTTCAAGGAATAAGACAATCAAAGATTTACCTGCAGATGTATGTGTTTTATGGATGTATAGCTACAGTCGCTGCCGGGAGAGAGAGAGAGAGAGAGAGAGAGAGATTTAAACGAGATTTTGAGCCGACGTTGACAGCGGGAAGTGGACTGGGCTGAACCGCAAAATCGGAATTTGGGCTTCATATAAGCCTTAAACCTACACGTTTGTTTGTCTATATATTCATATTTATCTACTATTATTATTACGAAAATACGCTTGAAATTAATTTTCATATACACATACCTACAAAAATAATTTCTAATATAAAAATCTATTCCACCAATTTTATTTTAAAAATCTCAATCATTAAGTTTAACTCTATTTCTGGACAAATTTAACCTTGAATTTCTTACTTTATTCTTTTTGTTTATTTAATTAAATCGTTTTTATTTACTTATCTATTACCTTTTCTAATAAATAATACATGAAGATTTTAGTTTTTTATTTAGTTCATCTAATTATTAAAAAAAAATTAACACGATCTAACTTATAATATATGTATCTTACAATTTTAAGAAAATATATTCTATAATTGATAAATATTAAAAGTAAAAATACTTTTCAAAAATTTGAATTTATTAAAATTATAATTGATGCAAATCAATAAAAGAACCTTAAAGAAAAAGTTTCTATTAATGAAGAATCAATTCATTTATTTTATTAATATAACATGTGGAGGGTAATTCGGTCCAAAAAAAAAAATTGGACTTTTTGGTAGGAAAATTTGGTCGAACGAATTTTTGATATTTGGAAATGATTTTCGGGAGTTTTTTTGGTTGTAAACAAGTTAATTTTAAGGGTTTTTAGTGTTTCTCCCTATTATTAATATTGGAAAAACCTCTTGAATCTTGATTTTGTTTTCACTTAATTAAAATTAATTTAATCATATATTTATCCATTTCTTTCCGCGAAAATCTGATTTTGCTCTTGTTTGGCCATTACACTGCTCGGCAGACATACCACCCCCACCCCCACCCTACCCATTAAGAGAGAGAGAGAGAGAGAGAGAGACTGAATGGCGATTACGGACGAAGAGACGCCAATTTGGGAAGAAATTGGGCGCGCCGAAAGGTTTAATTTCGCGTCTCTGACTTATTTTCTTATCAATTCTTCTGCAATTTCATCACTTGTGTCTCTTTCTTCTCGTGAAATCTCATGTATTTGCGTATCTATGTTTGCGGATTCACAGCTACCTGGTGTGCTGTATGTTCGATGAAGCGAGGTCGTTAGCTTACTCTATTCTCAAGCGATTACTGGAGAATTATAACTTCAGAAATAATGGCTGCGAAGTTTTGGAGAATTGCGAAGATGAATGCGACGATATGTGGGAATCGGCGGGCATGGTTCTTGTACAATCCATGAGGCAATTGCAACGGTAAAGCTAAAATTTTTCGAATCCCATTTTTTTTTTCTTTTCTTTTCTTTTTTCCTTTTTTTTTTCCTCTCATTATTTGGTTATTTAATCATTTTTCTTCAACTGCGTGCCATTGTTTATTTTAATATTTTTTTCTTTTTAATACACAGGACGTCAGAGATACTGAGTGAGCTTAAACTGTTATTTGGTTCGGTCACTGTCATTCCTGTTCAAGTCTTCCTCACCGGGTACCAATTACCCTTTATTTTATTTGTTTTTTTTTTTTTGGGGGGGGGGGGGGGGGGGGGGGTGCCTTTTTTTGCTTAGAGTTCCTTATTATTTTGAATTGGATGCAACAAACTTACAAATGTGATTTCTTGATTAACTTAGTTTGAAATCTTGCTTAATTATGTTATCTTAGCTAAGTGTGATTTATGGAACTGCTTGCACATGATCTATTCTGACTTTCGGATACTTGGTTGTGAGCCGAGTCTAAATACGAAATCCCATGGTCAGTAAGCTAAAGATGTTGCTTACTTCAAACATTTCTTTCTGCAATGACCTATAATGTTTCTCCAACCAATCCTGTAGTTCGGAGGCTCAACCCTCTTGTCCAAGTGGTTATTTTGATTATAGCCATAGAGCAATGCGTGCATCCTTTGGAGCCTGGGAGGCTTCTCTTGTTTCCAGTGCATTTTCGTTTTAGTCAGGTGAAAATCTGTTTGTCTGACCAAAGTCGATAGCTTGAAATGTATAACATATGCTCTGACATCAGCATTTCCTTTTATTTGTGGTGTTGAGGTTGAACCTAAGAATACCTATGACAAAGAGTAGAGACGAGAATTTTCTTGTTGGCTGAGTCCGTAATATGAATGAATACGATTCAGTGTCATTCTTTCCTTAGAGGAACTATCATGAGTTTGCGATGGCTTAGAGGAAACTAGCAATACTCGTGCGTCTAGGCTATATAGAGCAGGCAAGTGGGGCTTCCGAGGATCAAGCTTTGGTTTTCCAAAGTCAAGTGGCAGCCCTGTAACGCGTTCTCATGAAATCTTTTCCATAGCATAGACATGTTTATATCGTCGAATGAGGCCCAGTTAGATATTCTTTTTGCCAACAATGTTGATTATGGTGAATATTTCTGCTATACGATACCCAAAATTTTCATGTCATGATGTTAATGACTTTAACTTCTCTTGCCCTCAGGGTGTGTTTTCAAATGGCTGAGAGCCCTTCGACTACTGTTCAAGGCTTTCTTGAGGAATTTTTGAACAACTGGAAATATGTTGATGACCGATATTATCCTCTCTCTGGTGCAGAAGCTAGTGGATCAGATACAGAAGGATCTTGCTTTAGGTTTTCTATTGGAGTTGATGAGTATTTAGAAGTTGTTGAGCTCTATGTGATAAAACTTCTTGCAATGACCAATCAAGACATAGATCTTGCTATCTCCTGGGTAGAGAAAGCCATGATACCCAAAGAGAAGCATCAGGTAAGTTAATAAATATCATATCTTGTTTTCTGATTTGATGGTACTTTGGGTTGATTCTTGTGATTATCTACTAGCTTGTTTGAATTCATTTAAACTTTCTGTAGACCAATATTGCTGTGTATAATTATTTCATACCCCTTTAGATTCAGATTTACAATGGACTTAAAGAAACCGAGGTGCACACTCTTGCTTAAATTAAGAATACTTTTAACCTCTTGGCCAATGGGTGCTTTTCCAATTACTTCCATTTGGGAGACCTGACTAGGAGAGATATTACTAAGCTAAGAATTTCGTGGAAAGTGGGTGGAGATGGCATAAAATATTGTTAGTACTCTTGGGTTTTATAATTTTATTATTACATCTTCTTGAATATCATAAAATGCAGTTTGTTGTAGGCTATCACATATTACTGCCGGAATGAAGTTCTTTGGGAAATTTGGTGCAATTGGCTTTCTTTCTAGATGAATATTGAACTTGTTTGGTTTTTCTCTTATTGTTAAACAACTACTGCTTACAAACAATACGCCCAAGTAACGCATGTGATGTTACTGCAAACTAATTGTCTGCTGCTTAATATCTTCTTCTTGGTTTCAGGAACTTTTGAGGCGACTACAGTCGATGAATTCTTCTATAGTCACCAGTTCATCCCAAACTTTGCCTCAGCTGACAGATGAACACTCATCTGATTTCTTACGAGACCGAAAAACAAATAATGTAGATCAGAAAGATATTGAATCTAAATACATTCCCAACGGAGGGAATATGACAAAAGAAGAAATTCTGAAATTGGCTCAACAAAGAGTTCCGTGCTTCTGGTGGTTTCCTACCATCAGGTTGAAGCTAGGAAATAATCGATTAGATGTACCAACTGGAAAAATACTGCTGGTGTCTCTGCTGTTGCTTGTGTATTATTTCACAAGGAAAAAGCATGCTGCACTCAGGAGGTAAGAGCATTATATTTCTTGGTGGTCCATGGAAAGTGATTAATGAGTATTAGATTCAAAAGGGCATGTTCCCTAGTTCCCAATTTTAAAGGACCCACAGCCAAACTTGTATGATCTTCTAGAAGACATGCTTTCTTCAACAAATTTACCTGGCTCACATCTACTATGCAATAGTCCCCAGAAAGTTATAGTTACTTTCGTGTCTATTGGATAGGATGAATCTCTTGTGAAACTGTTACAATAGTAAAAATTACATTGATAGAAGCAGCACCTCTAGATAAAACCTGTTCTTGGCTAGGCCTTAGTGTCAACATTATTCGTTTGTGATATTTTTTATTTTTATTCAGTTATTTTTAAAAAAAGAAATCCATTATTGGTGCTTATCAACATGGTTATGTAAGGGTAGATATCAGATTCTGCACTGTCACCGTTTGGTTTTTGCTGCTTAGTGTTGATCATAATCAGGACTGAAAATTTGTCAAGTAGATATTTGATCTTTTAAGGTGTTCTGGAAAACAAAACAGAATGTGACATTCTAATCAAGGTACTGGTTATCATGACATTGCTTTGGTGATCCTGTTAATGCGTCTGAGGGACAGGTCAATGCGTCTTGTTATAGCTTATGCTGAGTTGTCCTGGAGTTTATTAAGGGGTTGTCTGCTAAGCTTATTATAGAACATCTTATATATTCCTCTCTCTTCAAAAATGTTTTTAGAGCTTAAGAATGTTACGATGAATCAATGCATGGATAGAAAATTCTAATATTTGGGTGTACCATCTAATATTCGTTCTCGTGTTACAGGGTTCTTGCTGAGAAAGCTGGGTCCATGAAAAGGGCGCTGGTAGACTTGTGGCAGCTTGCATTCTCATACCAAGTGAACCCTTTAGCTGCTGTTCAAACACTGCCTAGCTCAACGCATGGAAACCGCTGAAGGAAGATGCAGTTTTCCACTTGTATCTGCAGGCTACAGCCATTTTTTATTGATTCTTTTGCGTTTATACTTGTGTTGGAGTTGCTGGTAGCCAATCTGGATCAACTAATTAAGAACAATCAATTGCATTTGGAGTCCGCGATTCTCATCCGTGTTTCGAGACCTTACTGTTGTACAATATGATCTGGCTGATGCCTCATCTTTGATATGCGCCGAAAATGCCCTTTCCGATTGTGGATTACGAGATTGTAACTGTAATGAAGAATGGATGCTGTTGCCACAGGCTGGCTGTGGATATAGCAGGATTTTGCCTAGAGCTGAATTAACATGTATAAGGAAATAAAGGACAAAGTTTACTACAGTAATGACTAACTTGCTTCTCTGTGAACAGATATGTTTTGGGTGTGTGTGCGCGAGTTTATTTTTTCGTAATAGGAAGACATGAAGGAAGAACAAGTCTATATTCCCTGTTCTTTTTCTTGCTGAACTGAAAATATTACTTAAAACTGTGTGTAGACTAATGTCATTTGGAGTTGAAACCCAGCACAATAATGGGAAACTATAACGGCTGCTGAAGGGTTTTGATAGTTAAATTCACTTGAAATTGTTTAAACACCCTCAATCCCAATAAATCTGATTTTGCAAACTTAAAATCCTCATTTTACATAAACCTCTTCAACCCAAGCATATAGAATCTAGACACATGATCATCAAAACGAGATAAAACCTCTACTAATATATGTAATCTTGCCCCCAAACAAAAATTTGGGAGTTCGCCCTTGCTATTAGTATATTTATTTAGTTCAGACTAGATTCGGAACACCCACATGCCCCAAAGCAAATATATGTAGTCCAATTCCTATCTAAAGGCCAAGCGCATACTTCTCATGCGAACAAAGTATTAGACATTGTCAACAATCACTCATCTTCTCACCATTTGTCAATTTTTCTCATCCCTAACTACACAAACACTATTATTGGCACTGTCTCTCTTCTCTCCACCTTTCCCAATCTTTCACAAGATTTTTCATAATTTTTATTATCTTCCTTCCGTCGTAATTCCCCTTTGGAAGAGGCCATTATCATTCCTACGCGCCGTCCCTTGGCAGGGCGCGCATGCATTTACACGTGCGCGCACCACCACCACCGCCACTGCCACCAATGTGATCATCATCGCCATCGGCCTACTTCACAACAACAATGTCTCGGAAACGGGTTAATCTTCTGTCAATATCTCATGAGTCAACTCGTTCAGATATCATTCTAATATTTCTCATCATTATGTCGTGTAATTTCACCTTGTCCTCGAGTGAGTCAGATGTCGACGTATTGCGCAAATTCAAGGAGTCCTTCAAAAACACGGACGCCTTGTCTGATTGGGACAAGAACGGATCCCCATGCAATGGCAGTCACGTGATTTGGACCGGAGTTTTATGCGACAAGGAAGGTAGAGTTTGGGGCCTAAAGCTCGAACACATGGAATTGAATGGGGTGGTTGATGTGGATACACTCACAAAATTGCCCGATTTGAGGACTATAAGTGTGATGAACAATAAATTAGAGGGAACTTTGCCGAATTTGACGAAATTGGGGTCCTTGAAATCTATTTATTTGTCGAACAACAAGTTTTCAGGAGAGATACCTGTCAGCAGCTTCAATCATATGATGTCTCTGAAGAAACTTCACATGGCTAACAATGAGTTCTCGGGTTGGATTCCTACAACGTTGGCTTCTTTGCCTAAGCTTTTAGAGTTGAGGCTCGAAAACAATGAGTTTGAAGGTCATTTGCCTAGCTTTGAACAGATCAAGTTGCATGACTTTAATGCTTCCAATAATAAATTGGAGGGCCAGATCCCCGCTACTCTCAGCCGTTTCAATGCTTCCTCATTTGCTGGTGAGTTTTTGATTTGTAACACTATTCATGGGATGTAATGGATTATGAAAAAATAGGGAAGTTCAAGCCCGAGTGGGGTTTAGTTGTACGAGCATTAATTAATCATATAACAAGTGAATTGCATTTATCATCATGCAATTCTGGCTCTGTCATTTGTAGGTAGGCACAATCAAGTTGAGTTCGGCAAAATTGTTTCCCTTAAATCATACATCACCGCATGGACCCTAATTTGGATCCCACAAAAAAAATTAATCATTTTTTTGCCTGCATTGTCACTTAACATTTGGTAACTTTCCTTTTCTTTTTCCTAGTGAAGAATAATCTACATTTTTTGCACTATAAATTTCATAAAACTCACTCCAAATAACTTTGATCGAATCCAACAAATTATATAAAGCAGGCAATGAAGATCTATGCGGGGCGCCCTTGGAAGTATGCACCCCTAATAGAAAAAACCTCTCCGTCGTAACAATCGCGATCGTCTCTGTACTCGTCGCGCTAGCCGTCATTGCCCTGATCATAGCCGTACTCGTCATCCTTCACCGCCGCAAGCAACCGTCCTCCCCCGAGCATGCCCCCCCTAACAATGCCCCCACCGGCGCAGCCACCACCCGACGAAGCTCCGCAGCCTCTGGCTCGGACATTGAACAAGGCAGGCGATCCATGGCGTCAGCTGCGGGGTCATCGTCCCCGGGCAAGCACCTAGTGAAGTTGACCTTCCTGACAGATAGAGGCGAGAGATTCGACATGACGGATCTGCTGAAGGCGTCGGCAGAGGTGCTGGGCGGCGGGGTCTTCGGGTCGACGTACAAGGCGGTGCTGAACGACGGGAACAAGCTGCTGGTGGTGAAGAGGTTCAAGCAGATGAGCGATGTGAGCAAGGAGGAGTTCACGGAGCACATGTGGAGGCTCGGCAGATTGAACCACCAGAATGTGCATCCCATTATGGCGTACTACTACCGGAAGGAGGAGAAGCTCCTCGTCATGGATTATGTCCCCAATGTCAGCCTCGCTTTTCAGCTCCATGGTATAATCTCGTGAAAAGTTGTTTGTGAAAATATGTTCTACATAATTTAGCTTACATATTACCATGATAATAATATTCTCCTTCTTTCATTCAGGAAGCCGGTGTCGAGGCACAGCCCTGGGCTGGCCGGTCCGGCTGAGCATTATAAAAGGCGTGGCCAACGGCCTCCTCTACCTCAACAACGAGCTCCCCAGCTTGACGGCGGCCCACGGCCACCTCAAATCCTCGAACGTCCTCCTTGACAACAACTTCAGGCCCCTCCTCACCGACTACGGTCTCATCCCCATCGTCAACACCGACCACGCCCGCCACCACATGATCGCCTATAAGTCGCCGGAGTTCCGGGACCGCTACCGGATCACCAAGAAAACCGATATCTGGAGCCTCGGGATCCTCATACTCGAGGTCCTCACGGGCCGGTTCCCCTCCAACCTGCTCCAGCCGGGCACCGGAGGCACAGGCGCCAGCGACGTGGATCTCGCGATCTGGGTCGACTCGTTGGTGCGCGACCGAAGCATGGAGGTCTTCGACTCCAACCTGGCGGCGGCGGGGACGAGCGGAGGTCCCTGCCACGGTGAGATGATGAAGCTGTTGAGAATAGGGCTGAGTTGCTGCCAGGCGGATGCTGACCGGCGGCCGGATGTTAGGGAGGCAGCGGAGAAGATCGAAGAGATTAGAGAAAAGGATGTTGATGATGAGTTTCATTCATCGTACACGAGCGAAGCTGACATGAGGTCTAGATCATCGAGAGGATTATCCGACGAGTTCAAAGACAATTAGGTTAATTGTAGAATTGTTAGGTAGTTTAGTTTTGATTAGGTTGAGTTGATTAGCTTTTTGTTTAGATAGGATTAAGGTCTTAGCCCTTTCTTGAGCTTGCTCCTGTAATAACATTTTTGTGCCCAACTCTGGTTTTGTTGATGGGACCAGTTGCAGGAAGTGATTGTGGTTCATAATTAGCTGCTAATTAGTGATTATGATCTGTTTAGTTTAGTATGTGTGCATGTGTTAGGCTGTAGACTTGAGGGGTGAACGTTTAACTAGTGATAATTGCGCCCACAATATGTGAATTTGTTAAGGGAATCAATGGCAATTCACTTTAGGATACAACAAATTCTTGATGCCTGCGTATAACAATTTGAAAAACCTCTCTCACCAATCGATCAAAGATCAAAATGTGGTTTTTTTCTTCCTTTTTCTTTCTTCTTCTTCTTCTTTTTTTTTTTTTTTTTTTGTAGTGGATCAAAATTGGTGGCTTTGTAGAAAATAATCAACCTTTGAATCGCCACAATGTTTAAGTGATGTGTTATTTAAAAGGTGCAATGTTTCTTGATAGTTTAAAAAATAAAAATAAAAAAACTTTCAAAGACAACTAGTCATTAATGATATGAGTACTTTTGATCAATCCACGTATAGGGATGGCAATGGGTCCGGGTTTGGCCCGGACGCGACCCGCTAGGACGGGTTTAGACCCGTTTAAACGGGTCTTGGGGCGGGTCGCGGGTCCAAAATTTTGGACCCGTCCGGGTTCGGGTCGGGTCTCGGGTCCACTGAGACCCGGCCCGAACCCGACCCGTATATATATGTATTATATATTATATATATTTATAATATATAAATAAATAAAATTAAAGAAATTAATTTATATATAATATATATTTATAATATATATTATATATATTTATAATATATATTATATATATTTATAATATATAAATGTTTCACTTGAACATATTTTATTAGGCTTTATAGTTATGATTATGGTAATTTTTCCTTATGGTTGGACATTTAAAGTTGGTTATTATTATTTTACTTGAATATATTTTATTAGGTTTTATGTACAATTTGAATATTTTCAATTATTAAGTTTCTTGTACAATTAAAAATTATTGTTTCAAAAAAAAAATTAAAAATAAAAATTTCAATTATTGAAGCGGGTTTGCGGGTCGGGTTGGGAGGGGTTTCGGAACCCGGCGGGTTCAACGGGTCCAACCCGCCGGGTTCGGGTCGGGTCCGGGACCCGTCGGGTCTGGGACGGGTCCCGGGTCCAGAAAAACCTCGCGGGTCGAGTCTCGGGTTTGGCCAAACCCGTACCAGACCCGACCCGTTGCCATCCCTATCCACGTACACCTTTTTATAAAGTGACACATGTCTAAAAATTTTAGCTAACATTGGGTTTGATGACCTCCTTAAGGCTATGCCCCTTCTCAACTGTTGTCTCCTCATGAGCGAATGTTATATCCCTTCTTAATTGTCGTCTCCTCATGATGGACTTGATAGCCTCCTCGAAGCTATGTTTCTCCTCAACTGTTGTTTCTTCATAATGGGCAAAGGCTATATCCCTCCTCAACTGTTGTCTCTTCATGACGGGCAGAGGTTGTCCCTTCTCAACTGTTGTCTCATCATAATGGGCTTAATAGTATCTTTGAGGCTAAGTCTCTCCTCAACCGTCGCCTCCTCGTAATTGGCTTAATAGCCTCCTCAGGCTATGTTCCTCCTTAATTGTCGTCTCCTCATGGCAGGCTTAATGCCCTCCTCGAGGCTGTGTCCCTCCTCACCCATCGTCTCCTCATGATATCCATATATATTGTCCCTTCTCGATTGGACTATTGTCTCCTCAAATCAAGAGCCTCCTCAAATAGGATCTCGCTCTCCTCGACACACTCTACTCAGCATCCTTTCTAGAGCAAGAGAAAGATGCTCTGACACCCCCACTATCCGGATGATCCGCCTCCGTTCAGTGATCCCCATCTCCATACACAAGTGCACAATACTGTTTAACCACTACTAGAAAAAATAGATTTAGCCACGGATTTTATCCGTGGCTAAAAGTAGTGTGGCTAATGTTAGCCACAGCCATTTAGCCATGGCCTTTACTCAGCCACGGATTAGCCACGGCCTCAGGCCGTGGCCAATTTGGCCACAGAATTCTAGAAAATATAAGGTAGTGGCTAATCTAAAAAAAATAAAAAAAATTCAAAAAAAATCGGGGAAAATTTTCCCCCAGAATTTCCCACGGTTTTTAATTTAAAAAATTCAAAAAAAAATCGGGGAAAATTTTCCCCCGGATTTCCCCCAGTTTTTAATTTAAAAAATTCAAAAAAAATCGGGGGAAATTTTCCCCGGATTTCCCCCGGTTTTTAATTAAAAAAATAATAAAAAATTCGGGGGAAATTCCGCCAGAATTCCCCCGATTTGACTCCAGCGGAATATTCCGCCGAAATCCGGCATTTTTTCTGTAGCGATACTTTCTCTTGAGAATCCATTTACATCCCAACTGTTTTGTACCAGCTTGGAGGATAACTAATTCCCAAGTATGATTGTGCATAATGGAATCTATTTCACTGTTTATGACTTCCTGCCATAACGGAGCATCTAGACCGGACAATGCTTTATTAATTGTTCTAGGCTCGTCGTCTAACATATAAGTTAGGAAGTCCGAACCAAAGCTCTTAGCTTTTCTTGCTCTTTTGTTGCATCTTGGTTCATCAGTTTCTTCTTGATCACCATAGC
>CM047885.1:5601869-5763842 GCA_026212405.1 Petrea volubilis | reverse complement strand
AGTGAGTAGTCACTGATAGACCATGTTACAAATGACATTCTCACTTTCAGATGACAACCTCGGCCTAATCGAATACAAACATAATAACTGATTAGCCTTCGCTAAATCTCACAATTTTCTCCAAACAAAGTTCACACAAATTCCAAAGTAATGCAGAAAAATCGAATCCGCCGTCATTGAAAGTCGAGAGTACAGGTGATGTTATATGCTTCAACCACATATTTTGATCAGAATCTAAAGATGGTTAAATACTACACGAATGATTAAGCACTACTCTCAATTCCCACTTGAAGCAAGATCCCAGAAATAAATACACAAACAAAAAGAACTTTTACGGATGAAGAGAAAGAACTCAAACTCAAACGAATTAAACAAACTAGTAAGATCACAAACAGTGTCAGCGTATAAAATCAACAAAACCTGGTCTGTTACTTGAAGATTTGTTCTGTATTGGCAGTTGCTCAACTTCCTCAACACTTACACAAGAACCCATTTTATTAAAAACCCAGCTTCACCAGATTCACATTTCAACTTCCACGATTCACACAAAAATCAATGCCAAGATTCTGTCTTTTTTTCTTTTTTTTTTTGTTCTTGGCACTATTTTCAATACATTTCCTTCATAAAAACAAAACAGGAAACGTCTAGCACATTGAAAGCCCAAATGGGCCGCCGGCGGCGAGCAGAATCTGATCTGGGTGGCCGGAATATTCTCAAGATGAAAAGCAGTTGTTGCATAAAGATTATCTACAAAGAACACGAGAGAATGAATTGGGAACACTGACTGGGGGCATTATTTAGGGGGAAAAGGAAGATTTTGATTGTAACGTTGTTCTTTTACTTTTTTTAATTTTTTTGGGGAGGGGGGGGGGGGGGGGGGGGGGGGGGGGGGGTGTTGTTTGAGGTTGAGGCGTGGGTGGGTGGTGGGTGTTTGGGTCTTCACGCCAGTTAAACGTTATAAATTGGCTTTGGAGAAAAATCCAAAACCAAACAATTTAATTTGGGCCCATGCTCTACCAACGCCACATGTTTTTACTACAATGTCCTTCCTAATAAGAGAGAGAGAGAGAGAGAGAGTGTTGAAGTGGAGGGAAATATCATTAGTCTCACATATATATTTTTCAATAAAATAATCTACATATAGATGTTTATAGTTTTTGTAATTTTTTTTAAAAAATTGAGTTATATAGTATCATGGTATAGACTGAAAGTATAATATATATACCACATGTCTGAATAAGTTAATGATATATATTGCTAAGTAAAAACCTTCTTGCATCAACAAAATGAGAAATAAATTTAAAAGTATTTGGGGTATATATTTATTTCAAAAACATTAGTGTCAATCCTTTTGGAGAAATTCCAATGACTCAACAGAATTTAACCTTTCATAATCTGTGTCATAAGAGTATTTTTGACTCTTTAGTAATTGTGAAAAACAACACGATATGTGCACCTATATTTGTGAAAACCCTTCGCATTTGTTACTATAAATACCTCATTTTGTTCTTACTTTGGGCGAATTCACCATTCACATTCACTACTCAAGCTACATGTTAGATGTATTTTATAAAAATTGAATACATAACATATGTTTGAATTTGAATCATAGAGTGTAAACACCCGATCCATTGAAGAAAACCCTCTCATTTTGAGTGGATGCAGTCCATGGAAGAAAAAATCCCTCATTCTTTATAAAAAATATTAAACACACTTCTGATAAAAAAAACATCCGATCCATAGACGAAAAACCCCTCATTCTTTATAAAAAAAAATGATGTAAATCTTAATAAGTTTTCAGGAAGTTTAATTATAAAGACGTAATTTTACTTTTACATAATTATCCGAATTCCAAACATGATGGCATTTTTGGAATGTGGAGAGTAAGTTGTTGAGAGTTGTTATATGCTTGTATATACCTGTTTGCATATGTAAATCAACAGTTGACCAGACGCGCTTCGCACCACTACCACAGGTTTCTTTTTTCTGACTTTTTCTCCCCTTTTTTTTTTCTGAAAAAATTATGAACGCTTCTGATAACTTATTTCATTTTCTCAGTCAATTTTATATAGAAAATTTTCTACGTGCAATAATCACTAACAAGATTTCAAAATTATGGGTTGACTGAAATATATTTGTAATATTTTTTTTTGTCAATAGTCATATAAAAAAGTTGAATGAAATAATTGCTTGCGTTATTACATTAATTTCCCAATTAATTATTTCAATCCAAACAAATTATCGACCATTTAATTTTCCTCAAAGTGATCTCGAGTCAAGGTTTTGTTGATTAGTCGTATTTCTGCATTGGAGAGGCATTGAATTTGTTTTTTTGGGCTACAAGGATATAAAAACTAATCATTTTCCACTACTTAATCATTTATTGATCATTAATCTAGCTCGTATACTTAATATAAGTAAGTTTTATGAATTGACTATATTTGCCTTGACAATATTTTCTTCTTCAGAAGGCTTGATGATTATTAAAATGATATAGCATAAGCTTATTGTGGGATGAATGTAAATGTTCTTTTTCTTTTTTGGTTTTTGAATACTTGTGAAAATACATACTCAAGAATGTTTATTATTAAATCCTAATTTATGACCAACTACCAGTTGGTCTAACGGGATGAGGCGCTAGATCCCTTCAACAACGTTCAAATATGGAATTCTGGTGTTGTGAATGGAACAACTAGGTTGGAAGGGTTGGCCCAATAATTGGCATTTGCAGTACCCGATTCGGATTAGTAGGTCAACGTGTTGGAATCGGATTGTGAAAACCAAAAATAAAAAATAAAAAAAAAATCTAATTTATGGGTTAGTTAATTTTTTTTTTATTCTATTTTTCTGCAAGTTTGTATTTGGCCATTTTCATGCACAAGTTTTTATTATCGAACAGATTCTTTTTTTTTAGCTTATATACATTAATTTCTCCAAAATGTATGACACAAAGTGTGAATATAACTTTTTATATCTTAAGTTTTCAAACAAAACATTTTGATGCGGTATAAATCTTACGCTAGGGTAATAAATTACTTATCTTTTTGTATCTAATATGAATTTTCAAGTGATGTTGAATTATTGTCCGTAACATGCACACACGTAAGAGGCATCGAGAATATTCTGGATGATAACGCTCTGAAAGTCAAATCAGTCATAAGTGCAAAAATTTGATCTTACCAAAAATTGAACGATGTTGAATATTTATAGTGTTATTTCCTATATATGAAGTATCTAAAATATCTCTATAATTTGTATCAGGGTCGATCACATTTATATGTGGCATTGCTCCACGGGACAAATTGAAACCAAGTTAATAAGATATTCTAATTCATCTCAAGTCCCCAACATATGTACTAACAGGTGCAGCATACTCTATGCGTGTGTAATATAAAAATAAAATATAATTTAATCACATATTTATTAATTTGATAATTTTATATATTATGAAAATAAAAGAAAATGATTGAAAATTAAAATTTTATGTTATGAAAAACAAAAAAAAATGACTTAAAATTAAATTGAGCTTTATTATTAAAAATAATTAAAAAGATAAAGTAAACTAATTATTGAAGATAAAGGCATGAGAGAAGATGGAGATAAGAAAACAAAGAGAAATAAAATATCACGATGAAAAGAGGTGAGAGAAAAAGTGAGAAAATAGAGAGAAAAAAAGCCAAATCAAATACACCAATGAATGATTAAAGGGTGCTAGTACTTTATAAAAATGTGTGTGTGTGTGTGTGTATAAACTAAATTAAACATTAAACTGTGTCAATTAATAGTAGTTTTTTTTGGGGAACTATTTAGCGGTTCTTTAAATTGGATAATTGATTATAAGATATAATAATTATATTTGATTTGAATCATTGATGTAATGGTTCAACACACACTCAAAAAATTTGGAAAACGTTGAACGTGCGAAATAATTAATGATAGATATTTAATTTATCAAAAAAATCAAAGCTAATAATTTATTTGATAACAAGGGGTAGATTTGTCGACCGGTTGGATTTGAATCGAATCTAGAAAAATCAAATTCAATAACCTTTTTCAGCATTTGAATTCAAACCAAATCATATACATTCATTACAATTGAATTCAAATCCGATAAAAAAAAATCCAAAATTCAATTAACAAAAAAAAACTTTAAAATTAAATAACGAAAGAAAACTTTGTTTCTTATCTAAAAATAAAATTTAATCAAGCAGAAAATTACATAGAAAATTATTTTAGAATATATATAAAAATGATAATTATTTTGTTAAAGATATTACTTTGAAAAATAAAAAATAGTGCATTATTAATTATAATAATTTGTATATTGCATTCTATTTAAATTTTTGTGCCAATATTATATACAAAAAGTTATTAATTATTTTAATAAAAAAGTATTATTAAAGCTCAAATTCAAATCTTTAATGTATCAGATTGTTTTGACTTCATATGCTATCCATTTTATTTCAAATTACAAGTATTTATAATTGAAACTGATCTATCGAATATTTTACTTGATTGACTATGCTATATTTCGAATCGGACTCGATCAAAATGGGATTAAAATCCGCTCCATTGAGAGGCCTAGGCCATGTACAACTTTTTACCCTGAAAATTGAACTGTCGAGCATATTGACCAAGGCATTTACTCCTATCACTAGCCGCAGCATCACAAACTCAGAAAGTAAGCAAGCCCTTATTACCAAATTTCAGCCATGTTGTTTCATTTTCATTTACACAATTAAACTCATTTTGGACCTCAATTTATTTAGTTTTATTATAAGCCTTAGCACTGTCAATTGAACGAATTTTAATCCGAATTCGATTCGAATTTTAATTAGCATATTCAATTGTTTAAAATATTTGATCGGTTAGATCCGATTATGAATATTTGTAATTTAAAATTAATAGATATAATATGGGATCAAGCAGTCCGATCCGTCAAAAATTTGAATTCGAACTTTGAAAATACATTTCATTAAATTAACAATTTTATGTATATAATTTTAGCAAAGAAGTTTAAATAAAATGCAATATACAAACCACTAATAATACACTTTTTTTATATAGTTTTCAAAGTAATTGGTTTTTTTAAATAAGGTCATAGTTTTTTTATACATATCATAAAATAATTTTATATTTATTTAAATTGAATTTTTTACATAAGAAATAATTTTTTTTATTGGTTACTTGATTTTAAAGTTTCAATTTTTTAACTATCATTGGGATGTGATTTTTCTATTGGGTTTTAAATTTTTTTCGGATTCACACTCAATTAAAATAAATGCAAATCCTATAAAATTCAGGTCAGATTCGAATATTAAAGAAACTTATCGGATTTGAATTCTTCATATTCGGTCCAAGTCTGACCTGTTGACAGTTCTACTAAGCCCATTTCAAAATAGACTTAGGCCCATGGGCCATACCAAATTATACTCCAGGCTACAAAAATATATGTTTACATAAATATATATATATATATATATTTATATAATATTAAAATTGAACACGCTTGTTCACCAGGGCTTTAGACTTCTGTTTAACAATTTTGAAGCTTATCAGAGCGTTTGAGCAAAATCGAAGTGCGAAAAGAATGGCAGACGAAGCAAACAGAAGTGTAAGCACTATAAGCCCTTCTGGATTAAACCCTAAATTTTTGTTTTTAGTTTCTGCGTTATATATACATATGTATATATATATATATATATATAAATATTATTTTGTTTGTAGGCATTTCTTGAAATCCAGGGTCGCATGATAGAGACCACCGGGAAATTGAAGCAGGTCAGTGTTTGTACTCAGAGAATGATAATGGGTTTCCTTTTCAGAGTCGTTTTTCGTGAAAATCAAGAAGAGAAAGATGTAATTTGTGTGTTCATCTTCACAGGTTCAGAATCAGCTGAGAAATAAAGAAGGGGATAAGAAGCGGGCTTACTTAACCTTGGAGGAGCTCAAGCAATTATCCGATGATACAAATACTTACAAATCTATTGGGAGAACGTTAGTATTTAAAATGCCCTTTGCTGTTTCATATTTTTTTGAATGTGTACAAGTCAGTAACTTATAGTTAAAGGGCTGAAAGTCACTGTGTGTGTGTGTGTGAAAAGTTTGATGATTTGGGCTCCTTTTCTTGGAACTAACTATTTAACATGATTTCGACAGGTTTATTTTGGAACCCAAATCTTTTTTGATGGAAGAACAAGAGCAAAAGCTAAAGGATAGTGAAGCTGCTATTTCCTCTTTGCAGGTGTGGTTGAATTGTAAACTTCGTACTTGCAAAATGTGGTTCATGGTTACTTTTATTTATTTAATTAACTAGCATTTAGTCTATAGATATTCATATTAGTTCTGCATTGTGAAAATTAGTTGATACGTTTGGAGATTCCGAGTAATCGGAGGGATGGGAAAAGTCCATTCTTAATCATCCAAATTTCAGAAAGTCTTACTTTACTCTGATTGCAAATTGATATATGAGGTCTTGCTATTTATGGAAATGTGAACTTCAAGTTCACCCAAATCTCACCAGGGGCCATAAAATAGCGAGCTTTCCAATGAATGTACAATCTGATGGCATTTTTATGCCTGCAGAATGTTGTGAGAAACAGAAGTAAAGAGGACAATGGAGTTCTAGTAATATTTCTCAACTAAATCATGAAAATTTTCAGCCTCGGCCCTGACATTCTTGAAATCACTCCTGCGACCTTTTAATTACTACTCAGAGTTTCAGTTGCTTGAATTTGGTTATGGTATGGGTATGGGTGTCAGACTGTCACTGATCCAAGTCATGGCATGTGAATTGTTTAATTGTATGATGTGAGGATCCAGTTAGAAGTTTTTGGCTTCTACATCTTCTACCCTTTCTTGGCGTGATTCAGAGAAGCCTTATGATCCTACTAATAAGTTTCCAGTATGATGTTCCAGTGATATCATACTACAATTTAGCAGGATTCCTGTTCAAATTAATTCACTATATAAGAAAGGATAAGACATTACAACTGGAAAAGGTGAATGATAGGAGACATAATGAAGTTGTCTTGCTAATGAATTTGTTTTGAAGCTAGAATTGTTATTTTGTATAGTAAGGCCAAAAACATGTCCAGTGAGTGTCGTGTTGCTGGTGTGTGATATGATGTTAAATTGAAATGTTTGAGCATTATTTTCACTTACATATATGGGGAATCAAGCACATCTGAGTGCCACCTTTTGTGTTAGGAACTGAAATTAAGGTCTGTGAAATGGCTGCTTCTACTGTGATCTGAATACGTAGACATTCTTTTCTGGGAAACGGTCAAAAGAATTTGTAAGATTGTTAATATGGTAATAAATCTGTTAAAAGTCTACTTAATCATTGTATTGAACAACCTCCTCAGTTAAAAGCTTATGTTGTTAGAGAGGAAAGACATCAAATATTTAATGTCTCTAACATGCTCCATCACATTCAGATAGACTTCCTTTTGTCAAGCTTTGCATTTGAAATTCTTTTTGGTTGGCGGTGTGATTTGAACACACGGCCTTTTGTAGGCTTGATTCTGATACTATATTGAATGACAGCCTTATTTAAAAGCTTAAGCTATAAGAAAGGGAGACATCAAATATTTAATATTTCTTCTTCTTCTTCCTATATACATTTTCAAGTGTACATTCAATGAAGAGAAAATGAAAGAGTGGGGTACTGAACTAAAACTGGCTATATTGTTTCCTTTTTCTCTTTTTTTTCAAACTTACTTTCTAAGCCAGGCAAAATCTAAAACTACTTCAAACTCTGTGCTGTGTGTACTGGATCACTTATTAGAGGGAATAAAATAATATGATGTCCGCCTAGTGATGGAAGTAGCTTTCACCCAGCATTTATGAAGGGAGAGGTCTTTTGTTTGAAAACTAGACAGGTATTATTTATTTCAACATAGTAACAGAAATCATGGATCTTTACTTGTAAATAGGCAAGTGATCAAATTAAAAGATAGGTGATGTTGTTCACTGAAGGCCTAGGATGTTTCAGGAATGCTTTTCTCCTTATTTCATATTAATGTAGAACTTGTTTTCATGAATTAATAGTTCCTAGCAACTTTCTTATGAATGAGAATCTCCATTTCTTATTGTGTTTGTGTTCCACAATACAAATGGTACTCTATACCCCCTCTAGTTGCACTTGACTTGAGTGTCTCAATTTGGGTCTAGATTTTACCGAAAGTTGGATATATTACCTTTTTAGTTAACCCTTCTTTTCTCTCTTGAAAATAGATGGTTAAGAGATTCCCCTCCAAAGCAAATGTTATATAATATGAAGTCATTGTCTACCATTGTCCAATAAGGATGATGATGTCTGTTTCAACGCACAATTCAGCCTGTTGTTGTAGGAAATTCTTAGCTTGGTTCTTGATTCCAGCTTGAATCATTTAATAGCATTCTTGTCATGGCATATGGCTTGAGTGGACTTTCTTCCACTTGTTTTTGCCTTCACATTTTGTTCAACTTATATGCTTCTGGTTGATATGTCTCATGGTTTATGAAGTATAGTTAATAAAGGGGATTGATAGGAACAGACGATTAGAAATAGTGCTGTTTTGTATCTTGGGGGAGGTGTTAAGATTTATTCCATCAAATGCTTTTTGCAGCTTGTTTTTCATCTTGGGCATGCATTACATACATAGGTTAGATATTGTGTCCATTTAAAAGGCTCCAACTGAAATCCAATTATACTGAACTGGAATCGTACTGGGTGATATTTTCTTAAATATCAATCTCTTTCTACTTTTCATTTCCGGACTTAGAAATATACACACGGTTTTCCACTAATTTGTGATCGAAAGTTCTTAGCTACAACTATGGTGAGATGAACTGAGATGTGTTGTTTTCATTGGACAGACCTCAAAAGAGTACCTGGAGAAGCAGATGGCTGAGGTTGAGAACAATCTGAAGGAGCTTTTGCAACAAGATCCTGGTCTTGCTCGTCAGATAATGGCCATGTCTGTATAAGTCTGATTTCCTGTGAAATTTTAAGCCTCGCTTGTTTGTTGCTGATTTTCCTTTGCTCTGGCAACAGTCTTAAACGCAATTACATAATCTGTTTTCTTAACCTCCTATGTGTTTATGGGGCATATGTTTTGTCTTCAGCCTCAACTTTGATATTCTCTTAGCCCTTTATTTCTGCTTATTCCGGAGAAAAAAGTCGAGGAAGACTAATAATCTCCAGTTAGGCTGGTTTCATGTGATTCTACGTCAGTTTATGTGTGGATGAGAGGATTTGGAGTTAGAATTCTAAAATAAAATGAATATGTAAATGCATTAGTGTTAATATAAGGCTGGCAGAGCAAATTTCCAGATGCAAGAACAAATTTCGGTTAATTCCATTTTCGCCCTTCTTTGGCTACCCCGAAAACTAAATAGGGTATACCTTTCTCAGTTCCTATAATACTGTCCTTGATGTCATCGAAAAAGTGAGAGAATTTCAAGTTCCTCTGTGGCATCTCTTCTAGGGATGGCAATGGGTCCGGGTTTGGCCCGAACCCGACCCGGACACGACCCGTTAGGACGGGTTTAGACCCGTTTAAACGGGTCTTGGGGCGGGTCGCGGGTCTAAAATTTTGGAGCCGCCCGGGTTCGGGTCGGGTCTCGGGTCCATTGAGACCCGGCCCCAACCCGACCCGTATATATATATGTATTATATATTATATATATTTATAATATATAAATAAATAAAATTAAAGAAATTAATTTATATATAATATATATTTATAATATATATTATGTATATTTATAATATATATTATATATTTTTATAATATATAAATGTTTCACTTGAACATATTTTATTAGGCTTTATAGTTATGATTATGGTAATTTTTCCTTATGGTTGGACATTTAAAGTTGGTTATTATTATTTTACTTGAATATGTTTTATTAAGTTTTATGTACAATTTGAATATTTTCAATTATTAAGTTTCTTGTATAATTAAAAATTATTGTTTCAAAAAAAAAATTTAAAAATAAAAATTTCAATTATTGAAGCGGGTTTGCGGGTCGGGTTTGGCGGGTACGTGGGGCAGGTTGGGAGGGGTTTCGGAATCCGGCGGGTTCAACGGGTCCAACCCGCCGGGTTCGGGTCCAAGTCGGGTTCGGGTCGGGTTTGGCCAAACCCGTACCAGACCCGACCCGTTGCCATCCCTCTCTTCTTTAGTGATGAGACTCTCTCTCTCTCTCTCTCTCTCTCGTATGAAAACAGTGTTAAAATTTTGTATGTTGCTGGAAACTTTTCCTATGATCTGCGAACAACTTCTTCGACTTTCTTCATTTGAGTAAATAAAATTTCAATTATCTTAATTTCTTTGATTTTTGCAATTTCTTATCCAACATTTTGAACAGGTCCAAATAAATCACAGGAAATTTTACTAATTGTAGTTGTACAGCTATATGTTACTGGTAAATTACTTGTTCGCCCATCTTATACACCCTTTAGTTAAAATGACTATATTATATAAAACCTACACGCACGCACGCGTGCGCGAGTGCGAGCGCGCACAAACACATACATGTGTTTGTCTCGTCTGTATATGAATATGAGCTCAGTTTGATGGATGGAGCGTGTTATCTGATCAATTGGCGATGTATTTTCATTATGAGTGAAGGAAATGACTTACTAGATCTTTACTTGTCTACTTGCTTGAAAAAGGGGTCTTCGAATTTTCTCCCATTTCAAGAGTGCTGGAAGAGTTGAATTCATTTTTGGTTCCATAGGACTTAATTCCATCCACATTTAGTCTTACAGGATTTTTTTTTTTCAAAATTAGTCCTACATGAATTAATTTTCAAACAAATTATGTTCCACCAGTGACAAATTGGGGTTTTCCGGTCAAATTGGGACAAATAATGTCCCACCGGTAAGCGGAGTTGAGTGCTATGGGACCAAAAATGTATTTAAAAGAATAAGAAAGAAAGTGGGGAACAAGATGCTAAAATGGCCACTTCTTCCTGGATTTGCTTTTAGCTGCACCCAAATTTTCTTCCGTTTCCCCATTATCTTGTTCATCATCGTCAATTTTGTTTCCCTCCGATTTGGTCACATTTCGGATGAAGTTACATCACCTTTGCTCGTGTTATTCATCTAACGACTTGGCACACTATATCAGGTCTATGATGGAATACATCAAAGTTATTGTAAGAATTTCTTTTTTTTTCTTTGTATCAAGTCTCGTACGTAATTTTTTTTTTTAAAGAAATGAGTGGTTGTGAGATTCGAACATAAGTCTTTTTTTTGGTTAGTTTTAATATCATGTTGAACGACCACCTTAATTTAATAGTGTAGAACATTCCATCATTTACCATCTTTGCTGAAGAAAACCCCATCCAAAAATAGGTCAAAAAGATAGTGGCATAATTTTAATTGAAGGGGAATTAGACAAATATATACAAATGTTATAAGCGACTTTAATATCAAAACTTACCACTTTTCAATATTCGTTGTTGCCTAATCACGTTGGACCATAGGAATTTTCCCAGGATAATAATGAGAAATAAAGAGTTGATAGAAAAATAAACTATACCAATTAAATTACGGATTTGAGGTATTTAGTGGAGAGAAGTTGAAACCCATTGGAAGAATACTCCAAACCATAATGATCAATTAAATTTGTTCGGGTAAGTGAAATGTATAAGTTAAATTCCACAATGACCATTAATTGCGACTAATGTACTCCCTCCGTCCTATAATAATTGTCGTTTTAGAAAATTTTTTTTTGTCCCATAATATTTGTCGTTCTCACATATCGAGAAGGAATTTATTAATTTTTTCCTAATATACCCTTAGGAGAGAGAGATTAATAATTGATGAGAGAAATTAATAGCTTAATTTATTAAAAGGATATTTTAGTCAAAATAATTTATATTTAATATCTTTAATCTATTTCCTTAATTCTTGTGCATAACCTTAAAATAACAAGTATTATGGGACGGAGGGAGTATTAAAGAATAATTGTATAGCATTGCAATAAATGCTTTATTATAACTAGTAATACTAGCACACTCATGCGTGTGCATAATGAAAAAAAAAATAATTTGATTCAATGATTTAATATTTTGATAGTATTTTTCTAGTAGTATCTATACTATCAAAATATTTTTAATTATTTTTAACAGATTTATAAGATTAATAATAAATAAAAATAAAATAATATAAAATAAAGAAAACTAAGAAAATAATTATAAAGATATTTTAAAAAATAATTTGAAGAGAATTGAAAGATAAAAGAGGGGGGGGGGGGGGGGAGAGAGAGAGAGAGAGAGAGAGAGAGAGAGAGAGAGAGAGAGAAAATAAAAAGAATGTGTAAGAGGAGAGAACAAATAGAAAGTAAGAAAAGAAAAAGAAATTGACAAACCAAAAAATAAGTAGATCAAAAATAGTTATTAAAGGGTGCTGTACCTTTATATAGTAGTTTATATTATTATTATTATTATTATTATTATTATTATATAAAGCACTAGCCCCTCTAAAAACTATTTTTGATATTTTTGGTTTGTCATTTGGATTTATCTTCTCTCTCCTCTACTTCTCTCCTCTTCAACGTATTTTTATTTTCTCAAATTTTCTCTCTCTTCTCTCCCTTGTCTCTATCCCACTCATCAATATATTTTAACTCTCTTTGTATTTGTTTCTTAATTTTATTTAATTTTAAATTATTTTCTTTACTTATCATTAATTTGATCAATATATTAGAAATTGTTTAAAGAAATTTATAATCATACAAATTTTTTTTATAATTTAAACTATCTGAATTTAAGAATATAATTACATTTTATTTATAAAATTTTTATTTTACATATGTATCGAGTGCGTCAAAACGGCTAGTTATTATATAAAGGAACATACCCCTTTAATAATTGATTTGCTCTCTCTGCTTTTTTTGGTCTGTTGCGTCTTTTTTTTTTTAAAACTTTAATTTTTCTAGTTTCTCGCTCTTATTCCCTTCCACTACATGTAATTTTTACTTTTTAAATCTCTCTCGTCTCTCATCTCTCATGTTATATTATTAAATAATTTTCAACTCTTTTGTGTAATTATTTTCAATTATATAGTCTTATTTACTTTTTTTTTTGAAATTTTCACGTATTTTAAATTTAAAAGATACTAAAAAAATTTATTCATATAAAAAATTACAGAGGCTTATAATTTAGTTTATCAAAATTCATATATAAATTAAAAATTTTATATTTTTTGTTTTGCACACGTATCAATTATGCCCACTTAACTAGTCATCATTCTTGTTGTTGTTAATAAGTTGGGGGAGTTATTTTTATTTTGAATTGGACGTGGGTCGGATTGACAAATTCATTTTCAATATGAAAATCAATTACATTAGTTATATATACAGAAGTATACAGACATCTATTATGTTTATTACGATATACGCTACTATTAAGATTAAAATCACTTTAATTGTTATCATTATGTATGTCAATTATATGAATGTACTATCTTATATATAAACATTATAATTTATAAGTAAACTAAAATATTAATTAGACATATACATATTATCTGTACATTTATAAACCCTGTAACATCTCTGGTAACATAAACCTCCTAATACAATTTAAGGAATTAATGAGGATCTTACTATAAATATATAGAAACTCATATATAGTTTATCTTGGGATTGAAAGATCATTTTGAAAAAGTAATATAACAGCATAAATGGTATCAATATATCATCATAAAAAGAAGAAAATTAAATTTCAAGTGGGAAGAAAGTCTATTATTTTACAAATATGTAAAAAATTAAAACATATTCATACAAAAAAAAATAGAAGAATATAATCATGTAGAAAAAAAAATAACATATGCATTCAAAATATTAAAAAAAATCCATAAATAAAAACATATTTATTTGTTTTAGTAATACATATTCATATAAAATATTAATAACATATTCACATAAAAATTTGTAAAAACACATTCATACAAAAAAATGATTTATTAAATCTTTGTGTGTAAGTATGTGTTTTCAATTATTTTAACATATATATTAAATTTACTACAAGTGAACAATATAGTTTTCAAATTAAAGATTGAACACTTGTCAAACAATAAGACCCACTTCTCGCGCAGGTGCTTACATCAAATCTATCGATACTCAAGCAATCTCGACCGTGTATAGCTGTGTTTTTTATAACATCTTTTATTAAACTCATTAATACACACCGTATGCATTGCTGAGCCAATAAAATTTGAGAAATAGAAATAATATGACAAGGAAAAAACTATCAATTTTTTTGATAATTTAATCGCTCATTAATATACGTAACGTGTATTGATACACAAAAATATTATAAAAAATCCGCATTGAGCCACTGATATTCAAGATATCCTATTCAAGTACACAAATTGTAAAACTCTTTTTAATAAGTGTACTTTCCATAAGTGCGATGTTTGTTTTGTTGCATGTAAATCATAATTCATAATTTCCAAAATTCCAATAGTTGATAAATACACGAAATTAAAGGAATGCTCGTGTCATCTCCGTCTCTAAAGTGATAGCGAGACCTCAAGTAAATCGGCGGATATAAAGATTGTAATGTCCCATGGTTGGACAAAGATTTAATTACTTCACACACGTGCCATGCTAAGTGGGAGATATTTTATGTTGTAGTTTGTTATTTTATGTTGTAATTTGTTGCGACTATTGAATAAAAATATGATAATAAATTGAGGTGTCGAGATCATTATGTATGATGTAACAATGTATAATCCGATTTGATATATAGCTACTAAACTGTTACCTATTGAATAGTATATTTACAGGGAATCCACACAACATTATAGGATTTTGGGTAGCACGTAATAACATATTCTTAGGGATGGCAACGAGTCGTGTCTGGTACGAGTTTGGTCAAATTTGAAACCTGATTCATGAGACTTTTCTAGACCCGGGACCTATCCCAAAACCCAGAAGGCTTCGGCCCTGCATTGAACCCGAACCCGACAGGTTTGACCCGTTGAACTTGCCGGGTTTCTAAACCCGCCAAACCCACCCGCAATGGTAAAATCTTTTAGAACAAGAACAAGAATAATAATCAAGAGGCATAAATGAAACAAAACACAAAAGAAATCACTTAAAAAATTAAAACGCGATTAGCTTCTTATAGGAATTTGAGAGGGTAAATGCCTAGGAGAGAGAAATAATTGTTGTTCGTGTTGTGATCCTTCAAGCAAGAATGCAAGATGAGATGAGAGAGAAAGGAGAAGAGAGAGCGGCGAGACTGCTGTCCTGTGGTGGGGTTGGGCCCAACGGTGGGGCTGGGCAAGGTGAGGCTGGGCCCGGCGGCAGTTGGAGGCTTAGCTCGCGGCTGCTGCTATTGTCTTGTGGCAGCTGCTGCCTATTGGTTGGTGAGTGCGATTGGTTGGCGGCGGCGGGTCCGTAAATAGAGGTTCAGACACTTGAATTGTGAAAAGTGGAAACCCTAGGTTTTTGCTGGAAAAGAGAAAAGAAAAGGAAATGGAGCCAAATTTTAGTATTTCACATTGTAAGAGAGTTTTTTTTTTAAATTTTATTTATTTATATATATATATATATATATATATATATACGGATTGGGTCCGAGTTGGGTTTAAGTGTTCCGGAGACCGAGACCCGACCCAACCCGAACTCGGACGAGTCCAAAATTTTGGATCCGCAACCTTCCCCAAGACCCGATCCTCGGATCTAAACCCAACCCGAGCGGGTTGGGGACTTGCCAAACCTGAATCTATTGCCATCCCTACATGTTCCTATGATAGTTGTATTGATAGTGATATAAAAATTATTTTTAAATTGTAATTGTTAATAAAAAGTGTGTATGTGTGTGTGTGTGTGTGATGGCCTGTGTGCCGATTCTGGTTATTGTTGAACTTGTGACGGCAGTTACTGTAGTAAAATCAAAAGTATCATTCATCAAATTCTATCGGTTGCAATTTTCATATAACCACTTAATAACTTGATAGGGTTCCAAGTTTAAATATAATCACTAAATATACATATTAGTATTGAATATTACTATTTTTTGTGAGAAAGCTCATGCACGGTCAAGACAAATATTACTATTGTATAATATCGACAAATTAAGTGGTTCCAAGCTCACTCTAAAATAGTTAGGTAAGTCTATGGTTTAGATTTGAATTCTCTTTGTGTGTTTGTTATAAATATTTGCAAGTTATTTACTTTACAACAAGAAACAATAGTAATGTCGGTGAAATTCCGGCGGATTTGTTCAGCCGAAAAAACCTTCGTCAGTCTTCAAATTTTGGCGGATTATCTGTGAATTATTGGTGGACTTCCAGCAGACTTCCGGTGACCACTAATAAAATATTTTTTGAAATTTTCGGTGGAATTTTGGTGAAAATTCCTCTGTAACATTTTTTTTAAAATTCTTAATATTTCGGTGGAATTTTGGTGCAAATTCCGCCGAAATATTTTTTATTTTTGCAAATTGTTAAAGTTTCGGTGGAGTTTCGGTGAAAATTCCGTTGATTTTTTTTTTTAAATTGTTAATATTTTGGTAGAATATTCTGTCGAAATTAATTTTTATTTAAAAAAATATTTAATATCAACGGAATTTTCTGCTGAAATATTTTTAAAATTTTGAATTTACATTTTGTTTATATTTTTTTTCCTGTTATATACACAACTAACATCAAATATTGAAAATTTACGAACACGAAAGATTATAAATAAAATTTAAAATGTATCAATACAACAATTTGTATGAATACCACAATACCAAACACCAACAATTTATCCAAATATATAAATAACATACTCCACAAAGAGGTAGCATAGTTAAAACCAAATTGTTTCAATTCGAAACCCACACTAATCATAGTCATCCTCATCACCTATCCCATCATCATCACCATCGTTGTCGGGGTCGGCACCGTACTAGGGCAACAAAAAGGCCTGAAAGTGTTATTGTGAGCCGCTCACTGAGTTTTAGGACATCATTGTGAACATCTGCTATATCATTTTAATCATCTATGCGTTTTGGTCTAACATTTTGCTCTCCAATCGAGTGACTTGCTCCTGTAACTGCAGTACCGCTGGGTCGAACTGGGAGGAAAAGCCTCTAGGCGTTGAATAGCCATGGTAACTCATGTTTGATCTTGACTGGTAGTTTTTTTGGGTATCTATAGCCTTTTTTGTTAGGTTGACTGGCTATCTAAACGAACAACTCATTCTAGCTTTTCTATTTAAAAGGGTCCAATAAGTCAGCATCTCAAATCTGTCAGTGACTCTCCAGCAAACTCTCATGTGTGTTCTGCAATTGTAAATCAATTTGAAAGACAAATTTTTCATATAATAAACAAAGCTAATTTACGTTAATTTGTTGTGGCTTTGGGTGAACCAATGTGCCGGTTTTTTTATCTGACCCCTTATCTTTTTTCCCCATTAAACAATCCCAATGGACCTCACCACTGAGAGCTAGCCTATTTAACTGCTCCTCCTACGAGATTAAGAATAAAATATTTAAATTGATTTGACGTTGTTAAATCAATTTGGCCCCACTGGGATACAGTTAACCTCCCCCTGCATTTTAGTTTATTATGGTCACTCTTCCTTCTAAATGTTGGGGTAGCCCAATACTGATAGAATCCATGGTATACCGGATCCAACATTTATGGCGAATGAGTATCCCCAAGTCTGATTAATCGATACATATCAGACATTTTGTTCATTGCACACTTATTAAATGCCTTCTTCATACGACTCTTATCCTCGAGTCTAAAATAAACATATTTTTGTCGAAATAAACACTTTATCAATTAAACATCTAAAACAATGAAATATTCAAATAAATATGAAAAATAATCACATAATCAATTTGAATATAATATATTCAATTAGACATTAAAATTAATCTACATGCCATTCAACGAACCATCGATCTCGGACTTTTTAAGTACCCTTGCCAGAAATGAGGTATACTTCATCCATCTAGCTCTTTATGACATCCCAATAGGATTCATTTCCTCATTTTAGGGAAGATAACTGCATATAATTTAAAACTTTAACAACATATACGTTTTTAATCATTTTAATTTGTTATATGATTTAGGGCATGTTAATTATTGACTAATCTATCGGGGCTGACTGGTCTCAAGACTACCTTGTTGCTCGATGATTGAGGACGTCGAGGCATATTATATGTTTCTTGAATTTCTTCTAGCTCGGCTTGAGTGAATTGTCAATATTGAGGTTGTAGTTCTTGTTGGGGTTTACGTTGAGGTGGGGGATGTGAAGTAACAGGTGGACTATGGCCACAAGGTATCGAAAGGGTGGGCATAAACTAAAATGGAATGGTAGACGATGTATGACCTATATGAGTAGAATGATACGAAGGAGAAGAGCCCTAATAGGATTCTAGAGAGGTGCCTCGATGGGACGAAGATAAAGAGCCAAGATGGGATATTGGTATATCAGATTATCTACCACGTGACGATTTATTCTTCATGTGACGAATCTACATGTTTCAATGTTGCATGGCAATCATAAAAAAATGATCATGTACAGTGTATATCAAATTAAATGCAATAATATTAGAAGTTAAATCATCACGTTTCAATGTTTAACATATATGTCAGATTAAGTGCAATGATGTAGTTTAATTCGTTGAAGTAAAATCCTATATTAGAAGTTAAAATTTATCTTAATTTAATCATCATCTTCTTCATCTTCAAGTTCTTCACTATCCTCATATTGTTCATCAATCTGTATAGCCTCATTAAGCCTTTTTTTTTCCTCAATTGGTACTAATGACACATTTTGATCACACAAAGAGGCTACAACGTCATTAACAGGGAAGTGTCGCACAATTGTACCTACGTCGTTTTGGTATACCACTTCTAGTGAGCGTTCAACATTAACTCGGCCTTTCGTTTTACTTTTGATAACAACGAACCATTGCATCTTTTCATGACTTTTTTCAGGAGACTTAACAAAGTGAACTTGTCGAGCTTGTTGTGCAATTATGAAAGGGTCGTATTTTCTGTACCTCCCTAATTGCTTTACTTCAATAATTTCGCACACTGGATTTACAATGCGAGTTCCTTTCCAAGGTATGGAGCTAAACCAATCACATATGAATAATACAACCATTTTTGTTAGTTTACAGTGTACCCTAATTTCAAATTTTCATTTAAAATCTCATAGTAGTCATCGTTATCGGCTGCATCATTATAACTCGCTTTCACACAAATCCCATAGTTCATTGTCTTCTTTCCTTAACACCATGATGAAGTATGAAATTTGAAATCATTGGCAAAGTATGTGTGATATGTCTTAATTTTCATATTAGAACCCTAAGCCAATTGATTTAAGAGTATGTCTATAATTTTGTTGCCGGATTATGAACTTGTCCGATAAAGATTCATTTGTTTCCGTCAATTTAGTTTTAGCATTTTTATTAATATGAGTTAATAAATTAGTAACTTACGTATGAGTTAAATCACTCATCAAATTCTGATTCAAGATGGTCACTAGCGTCAACGCACTAATTCGGAGGTATTCTAAAAAGTAATTGTAATTAATTTAAATAGTTAGTTATGAAAGGATTATTAATATTTTATTGAAAAATTTTATGTGATTCATACTTAATGAAAGGTTTAACTTCTTCGCAGTTGAGTAGGATGTGATGCCTACTAGCTTTATATTCTGCAATGTGTTCGAAATGCCGTTCGTTTTATTTACCTTGGAGATGACTAACAATGTAGGTAGAATTGATCCATCTATGCCATCGTCGTCGTTTCTTCCAACTCTATTCCTTAAGGAATGAACATGTGATTTGAAGTAGAACGAACAAAAATGGATTGTCTCACAACGCAGTTATGCCTCACAAATAGACCCATTTACCTTACTTTTTGCTTGACCATTTTCTTAATTTTTCCAAGATACCTATTTTGAATTAACAAATAAATCAATTAATTAAATTTCCATTAACGTTTGTTAAAGATTATTGGTATAAAATTACCTCCCAAATGGGTATATACATCGAAATTGAATAGAGTCTCTCAATTTCAAGCTTTTTCAATCAAATGAATTGATAAATGCTCCATCACATTGAAAAAACTAGGTGAAAAAACACGTTTTAATTTATATATTATGATAGGAATATTTTCTTCCATCTTATTGAGATCGACATGCTTCAATGTACTTGAATATAAGTATCAAAAAAACTTACTTAATTCAACAAATGACTTCTATACATCATTAGGGAACTCTCTAAAAGCAATGGGCAACAACTGTTCCATAAAAATGTACTAGTCATGACTCTTCATGCCATACAATTTCACTTGATATGAGTCAACACAACTGTTCAAGTTGGATAAATAACCATATGTCATTCGAAGTTCTTTAATGAACTCACAAATCATCCTTTTTTTGTTCAAGAGTGAATGTATATTTAGCCTTCAGTTTATCCCACTGTCCATTGGGCTTTAAAACCAACTCTAGCTCAGACCACCTACAAAGCTCTTGCATATCTAGTCGTGCATTTGCGTTGTCTTTAGTCTTTCCTTTTGCATCCATATCTATGTTGAAAATGTTATCAAACATATTCTTCTCAATATGCATTACATCCAAATTGTGATGTATTAAGGGATGTTTTCAATATTGTAAGTCCCAAAAGATACACTACTTCGTCTACTTATGTTCATAACATGGCCAAAGGGCTTCCCCATTTTTGATTATTTTGTTACTTTCAGCAACCATTGCACCTTATCTCACACTTCATGTTCACTAGGTTTTGGAGGAGGATGGCCTTTCTCTACATGATTTTTTTAAAATAATGATTTTGTACCTTCTATATGAGTGATTTTTGTCTAGAAATTTTCGATGGCAATCGAACCATGAATTCTTTCGTCCATACTTCAATATAAATGCCTTAGTGTAACGCTTGTAATATGGACAAGTTAGTTTCCCTGTGGTCATTCATCCCGACAACATCCTATAAGCTAGAAAATCGTTGATAGTCCACATCAATGCAACTTGCATAACAAAATTCCGTTTCATATGTGCATCATAAGTGGGAACACCATCTTCCCACCTTCAACTCATCAATTAATGATTGCAAATATATATCAATTTTCGCTTTCGGATTCTTAGGACTTGGAATTATGCATGTCAGAAATATGTATGACATTGTCATACACATTTCAAAGGGCAAATCTTACGGCATAATGATTACTGACTAACAAGAGTATGATGTGGCGAATTGAGAATAAGGCATAAACTCATCAGTACAAATAGTAAGGCACACATTTCTAGGCTCATTAGCAAAATCAAGATAGACTTTATCAAAGTATTTTCGAACCTTCCTATCTGTCGGGTGACACATAACTCCATTAGGATGTCGATGCTTCACATGCCATCTCATATATGCTGTTGAACTCAAATAAGCATATAATCGTTTAAGTTGTGGCATAAAAAAAAATTCTACCCAAACATAATAAAAAAATAAATCTAGTTTGTGAAATTAAAGACTAAACGAAAAATAGTAGAATTTATTTTTAAAATTCTGTTGAAAAATCGTGTTTTCTTGTAGTGCATTTTTAAGTGTGGAACAATGCTGGCTTTTATATACTATACCTTTTTTATTTAATACAATCAACTCGAAATATTCTATCACACACATGCACGCACGCACGCACACACACACACCCTCCAAAGGAAAAGGGTAGAGGACAAGAGTGTTCAAATCCAAAACCTTAATGGTGCCAATTCAAACCCCCTACCACTGAACTACAATTCCAATATCTTAGTGACGCTATACTGATAGGCTATTGTTAGTATTAATTGTTTAAGTGTTTGATATTTTCGAAACTGAATATGAGACTTTGAATATAACATAATGGTAAGAGAAAAAGTGGCCACTGCTACTTCCTTTCTTTTTTCAATCGAACAAAAAAGGGAAAAAAAAAGTTTCAGCACTGCTTCTGACTTATAAGTCTTTGAAATTAGGGATACAAGGGAAGCGAATCCTTCAATTCTCTATAAGATCCATAAACCTTACTTTGTTTTGGCAACTGATTGTACATAATTGTTTATCTATTTTTGAGATTTAAAAACAAACATTTAAAAGCCTCGCATAGGGGTGCGAAGGGCAAACAGGGGAGCTTCGTCCGCTTGAAAATTTTTAAGTCTGAGTTCAAGCATATGTCAAATATATATATATATATATATGTGTGTGTGTGTGTGTGTGTGTATTTAATTAATTAATTTAGATTATTCTTAACATAATAATTATATAACACTTGATGATGGCGATATCTGAGCACCCGATGGGCTCCTTGCATAGGATGTTGTCTCACCTGCTGGCCGTTAAGACGGATCCCGTCAGGCCGGGGGGGTTTTACAAAACGCGTCCTATGAGTGTAAGGACCTGATTCTCCACCCAGTTCGGATATTGTCCCGTCTTAGCTCAGCCGGTACGTGGGTTTTGCTCCCTTAAGGGTACGTGTCCTGACAGGGGAAGAGGAGCTGGTGCTCTTAAGGCGACCAAGGCTCTTGTCTCCACTCGATGTGGGATATGTCTCATCATAAGCCCCCCAGATGAGGAACTTGGACGGAGCCTAGCGGCCCTACGGTGGGCGCCAAATGATGATGGCGATATCTGACCACCTGGTGGCCTCCCTGCACAGGATATTGTCCCGCCTGCTGGCCGTTAAGACGGATCCCGTCAGGCCAGGGGGTTTTACAAAACGCGTCCTAACAGGGGGAGAGGAGCTGGTGCTCTTAAGGCGACCAAGGCTCTCGTCTCCACTCGATGTGGGATATGCCCCATCAACACTCTTTCGTTATACTTATCATAATTAGTGTTACATGTTATCAATTAAATTTTTACATAATTCTAATAAAACTATCTCTATTTAATTTATTAAAGTATATACTTTATTGTTATATGTTATCAATTGCATTACCATGTAAGTTTAACTCAATTTTATGTCAACAAATATTTTCTAATTCGGTATTCATACACCTAAAATCTCATCTCATTGTAATACAAAAAAGATACAAGCTTCACAATTTTTATACGGGAAATTGGCACATTGCACTCTCTAAACACATTTGATTGGCACTATACACCCTAAAATTCAAATTTTGACATTTGCACCCTTCACCCATTCCCATAAAAAAATTTCACTGGAAATAATATTCCGACCAAAATTAAAAAATCTCTAAAATTTAGAAGGTAATATGAAAATCAAAAGATAATTTTATAAATTCAAAACTTTGTCTAGATATTATCAATAATTCATTCTAAATTTAATATACTCACTAGTAAAAGATTGATTCAATTTGGCATGACCATGTTTGCTGTTACTTTAAAAATACCTCATAGACTCGAGAAATAAGGTTGTCATTGAGTGATAATGATATGAACTTGTGTGTGATAGTGCATCGTTCAATAAAAAACCAACAAAAATCAGCAAAAAAGAAATATTTTATAGTCTATTTTTAATGTGAAATGCCCATTTGTTGTCATCATTTTCTTTGAATATTTTCATAATTATTTATTATCTAACTTCAATAGTCAAGATTCTTTAATTTATAGCTAGAAATTAGGTGAAAAATTGAAGAGATATTGGGAAATGCTCAAGTCGTCAAGATGAGTTCTTTTCCTTCAATTTTTTTCTCCAATTCTTTTGTATTGTATCCTAATATTTAGGAAGAAGTAGACATTCAATTTGTTATTTTATTTATTTATTTTTATTTAAAATATCCAATTTTCCCTTTTAATTTTGGCCGAATATTATTTCCAGTAGAAAATTTCTATGGAAATGGGTGGAGGGTGTAAAGTGCCGAGTTAATATATTTTTAAGGATGCAAAATGCTAAAATTTTAATTTTAGGGTGCATAATGTCAATTAAGTATGCTTAGATGGTGCAATGTGCCAATTGCCCATTTTTATACATTTATACTTGAGTTCAAACTCGATAAAGTATTGAGCTTGTGTTTAGCTCGACTCTAACTCGAACTGAATCTTTCATAATTTAACCTGTTATTGTGACTTGAATTTAATGATGACCTCGATTTATGCAAAGAAGCAAATTTCAAACTGAAGTCTTCTTGATGTGGATAATGTTTATCCATTAGAATTGGATGATGTTTATCCTTTAACATTGGATAATGTTTATCCATTAGAAATGGATAATGCTTCATCGTTAGAAATGGATGATGCTTATCTATTAATATTGGATAATGCTTATCCGCTAGAAATGGATGATGCTTATCCATTAGAAATGGATGATGCTTATCTCATCTCTTTTTGCCTATAAATAGGTGGCCTTGGCCATTCATTTGGAGATATGGAGAATGGAAAAATGAGAAGAAGTTAGAGACCTTCAAGACAAGTGAGGTTATTTGAGAGGCTTGAAAAATAGAGAGTCGGGAAACACTTGAGAGATAAATTCTTTATGAGAGAATTGTGAGCTTGTTCTCTTGGGGTTTCAGGTTTAATTAGAGAATTGTTTCTCTAATTGTTGTAATTCTCTATAAATTTCTTATAGTAGAATCGCTCCTTGCCCGTGGACACAGACTTGTTATTAGCCGAACCACGTAAATATTGTGTCGCTTTAATTTCTGTTCGTTTTATTATCAAATTATTGTTGCCCTTTTAAAATAAATATACTACTAGATCCGAGTGCTATCCTAACATAATCGAATCTTATTTTGTTTGAATTATTAAGTTTATAAACGGGCATGATTCATGTGGCGACGGTCACAAATCAGTAGGCCACATAACACTTAAATTGGTTATAAAATTCAATACTGCACGTAAACAAAGTTGCACATCAACAAGTCAATATGAGACAGCTGCCCCATAAACAGTATTTCCCTTTCAAGTGTAGCTCAAAATATGCCAATCGAAAGGTTTTCTATGCAACAAATGTAGAAATTATCTCAATGCATGCCAACTGTTAGATATGTCAAGTCAGGCTGTTTTTCATTCAAATTGTGACCTACTAACTGAAAAGGGTTGCTAATAAAGCCCGGGCCTGTAGTGTAATCTACATGTATACACCTCCAAAGTTTAGATATGATATATATATTATAATTTTTTCAACATAATAATATATATGTGTGCACACTCGGGTCTGTGTGTAGCTTGTAAGTACACCATCAAGTTGCACTTGTTGGTAATTATGAACTTAAGTTAAGAAATTTTTATCTGAACCCAATTTAGCTGCATCCAATAAATTACATGATAAATGTAATAACACTTGTTATATGATTGATCATTTTTTCCTAAATACTCGCCATATGATTAGTCCCGTGTGGCCTAACCTTGTATTGCTTGAAAGATCTGTAAATACATTACATTTAGTTTTGGAATATTTATGAGGAAAGTAAAAATGTTTAGACAAAGAAGATTTGGAAATAATCGCAAAAGATTGTAAGCTCAGTTTGATTGTTAAGGAAAATTGTGAGGAAATTGATTAACCTTTTTTTTTTTTTGTGTCTTAGCCACCCGATTTCAATCCACTTGCCACGACTAATTTGAATTTGGGTACTGCACTGGCCCAATAGAGAAGCGATCCTTTCAGTACAATTGCTCCATTCACAACTCCAAGATTCAAATTTTAAATATTGCTTAAAGAATCTAATATTTCATCCTACTAAACCAATTGATAGTTGGTGAAGAAATTGATTTGTTGCAACAGAATGATATAGCATCGGAGCGATAAAATAAAAGGTTTTACTATAGCGATGTGAGTTATGGAAATAATGAGGAAGTGAACATAGTACATGCTTTTTCTTGGGTATTTTTCGTCATTTCTTTTCATCATTTTATGAGGAATTTTTTTTCCTACTCTATAATATATTTATCTCCACTATGTTCATAATTTAAAAAGGCATAAAATATAGACATATATATACACACACACACTCAACACACATATCATTTTCTTTTCTTTCACCTCTAGATTTCTTGTATGGAAAAGATTTATAATTTATTTATACAAGGGGAAAATTGGATACGAATACAAGACGTGTCAGTTATCAAAAGATGAGCAGGAGTTCACAACGTGGTACAAATATAACCCATCAGTTCTTGCGATTGTAGAAACACAAAGCTAAACTGTGTAAAACTACAATGCCAATTGTGATGCCAATATATATATTTTAGTATTATCTATCATAGTTATACAATATATATATATATATATATATATATATATGTGTGTGTGTGTTGGTGTAGCCAGAAACTTCATTCAGCGAGGCCAGTACTCGTTGAATAGCTACCTATTGGCGACCATCTTTTGTTAAATTTTTCTGCAGACCTAATTGTAATTAATATCGGATGAACAATTATCAAGTATATATTGACAAGTGTTTGCGATCATATTTCCAACAAAAAAAGCTTGTTGAAAATCAGCATTTATTATTTTTTATTATATTAGGAATGTTCATAATCAATAATCAATCTGTAAAATTTAAAATAATAATAATAAAAAACTCTATATTAATTCTTTTTTTTTTTGCAGAAGATATATCCAACAAATTTTTATAGGAGTCTTGATTGAAATAAACAAACTTAATAAATTAATCCACTCATAACTCATGTAGTATATGCCTATGACATGTCATTACGAGTGAGAAGATTTGTACCTTTAATTTAATTATTATAGATTAGTGGACGTTCGCATGCACATATCCAGTCTTATTTTTGGTTTTATTATAACAAGTAAGCCCATTTTTTTTTCTCTCTTTTTCAGGTTAAATAAAAAAATTTAAACTTATCCATACCTTTTTATCTTGTGACCCCTTTCTATGTAAAATTATAATTTTGTTAGTTGGGTCATATAGACTACTTTTGCTTAAACACTTTGCATTTTTACGTACATACATATATGTAAAATGGAGTTATGAGAAATTAAGGGGGGTCACTTGTACCCCCTCATATCCAAGTGACTCCGCCACTATATATGACGTTGCATAATTCCAAACGGGTATTCGACCTCCTTTTTCGGGGTAACATGTCCTTATTCTCCGATCGATTCCCCCCAAATCCTTCCGATCGAACTGTTTGGTGCCGAATGACTCCACTAACTCCTTACCCTGTGGACCCGGCAGGTCGTGATCCCTCCCGGTTCGGAACCAGCTCTTCCGGTCGACACATTTATCGACCTGGACCATGCCGGGTCCAATGGATCCCTGCTGGAATTAAATGCTACATTAGATGAGGTATGTAGGAGCCACCTAATCTTATACCTCATTAATGGAGTGCCAACTATTGTCTATGGACCCTACCCCTAGGTCTACGGGTTGCGTACGTCGATCCTCAACGATCCTATTTGGCCTGGTGGGCCCACAGGAGCGCGGTCTACCTGGACATGGTATAAATACCCCCGCATTTATGGTAAGATACACCCTTGAATTACACATAACACCCTTACTCTGTTCAGATCTCTCCAAAACCGATCCGCTGACTTAAGTATTGGAGGGTCTTAGTCGAGATCCACCTCGACTAGCTCACGTTGCCATTTCCCTTGTTGCAGGACCAACTTTCCGTTCAAATATCACCACCTACTCACTCGACCCGAGGAATCGTTCGATGTCGACCAGCTCTGAATTCGACCCGCATCAATATATATATATATATATATATATATATACACATATATATATATATATATTAAATCTAAATATAATGGTGTTATGAGAAATTAAGGGGGGTCACTTCCACGCCCTCATATCCAAGTGACTCCGCCATTATATATATATACAAGAAAAATATGTAATGCATCATAATTCATATTACCTTTATTTTATTCCCAATTCAATAAACACGAAAATCAAATTTTATGCTTGAGAACTATTCACAACGTGCATTGGAGATGAAGCATGCCAACGGGAATTGTACCAACTACAAATAATATTAGGATCTCCTCTTGTGTTCACATTCACCAATATTCACCAATATTAGTGTGCTCTATTTATTAATTTGTACTAGCTGACTTTTTTACTCTAAACATGAAATAAAATTTATTTATTTTAAGTTCGTGTTTGGCAGGCCACATAGAGAATTGATAAAATTGTCCCTTGCGATCAAGTTTTTAGTGCTCGGGGTTGCAATTAATCCAATTAAAAAATATTATTGCGTATTTTGTAAGAGCTGCAAAATAATCGAAGATATCAGGCAAATGTTTTTTATATGGATCGGGTATTGTGATCTCATCAATACAAATGATGATTTTGGTTCAATTACATCTTAAATGTGTTTTATAAAAAATATATATAATGTATAAAATTTGATTGTATTTAGATCGTTGAGTACATATATTCAATTTATGAAAGAATTTTTCGATATTAGGTTGCACATCAGGTCTAACCGAACAAGTGATGTTCACTTGCCGTGTCTAGCCATGCATCGAACAATCAATCCATTTCAATCGCATTCCACGCCAAACGACGCCTGTGCAACATCAAATTACTTACGTTGCCTATGTACAATTGTACATGGGGTGGCGTGGTAATGCTGCCAATTAGATTACACTTTTAATGTGATCATTTCAAACTTTAAAGTGTAATAACAATTTTGTTGAATATTGATATCATGGTTTGGTGGTTAAGTTCGCGAATTTTACCTTGAATACCCCAAATTTAAATTTCATTGCAATTATTTTTGGGTATGACAAATTGATAAAACTAATTTATAATTTAGTATATGCTAGGTGTACACTAATTAGGAAAGCATTCTCTATATATATGACAAGTGTCATATTTAATTCCTTTTTTGGTTTTTGTCTCTCTTTTATTAGAGATTTTTTATCTTGTTTCTTTCTTTTTCTTCTCTCTCCCCTCTCATCCTCTTTTTTCTCTCCCTTCTATTATCTCCTACTTTTCACCATCAGTTTTTTATCTTCTTTATACTTGTTTTTTTAATATCTATACACTTACACTCAAATTTGGAAAATAATAAAGATATGGAACACGCATGTTTAATATCTATACACTTACGCTCCATAGATAATTAATATCAACCATTCAGGGTAAACAAGATACATTAAATACAACACCGAAAATTATGGCCGAGATTGAATCTTTTCTAATTTAGGAAATTATTGTTATCTTCAGAACATAACAACAAGCTAACTTGACGTTTAAGCGAATGGAATGTTAATGGGGTCCTATGATCAAAAAGGACCACGCATATTCCTAACTTGATTCGGTTCTAATGAGTTATGGCAAATTAAAGAAATAGGGGTAAAGTGTTTTGTCCCAAAAATTAATTGTTTCTAGGAAAAATTACACTGACCACCCCTGAGGTTTGACTGATTTACGAAAAATCCCTCTACTTTTTCAAAAATTACGAAAAACCCCCTAAGGTTTCAAAAATATTACAAACTTATTCAAATTTCCGAAAATACCCCTTCCCTTTTTGGGTGATTTACATTGACCACCCTGAGATTAGGCTAATTTACGAGAAACCCCCTGTGGTTTCAAAAATTATCAAAAATCCCCTGAGGTTATACCAATATTACAACTAGCACCTACTTAGGTTGACTTATCAACAATATTAATTCTTTTTTTTTCCTCTGTAATATTGTTATTATAAAATTTTAATTTAATAGATTTGGAAAAAAAAATGATTACTTATTCAAATAAATATTCCGAATTTAATGTTATGAATTTATACTAAATATACGTAATATGTGCTAAATTTATATTTGAGAAAAATATAATTATATGCATCGTATATATCCATTATGTGAAATGAGAAATTTAAAAATCGATTGAAATAAAAAATTGAAATTAAATAATGCACTTGAAAATTTTATTTAGTTTGAGGACTCTAACTCATTTCTCTTAAATTGTACTCCGTATTAGCGATAATATAACATACTTGATGTGTTGGTAGATACCTTTAATGCATTAAATTCAGAATATTTATTTGAATAAATAATCACATTTTTTTTTCAAATCTATTACATGAAAATTTTATGATAACAATATTACAGAGGGAAAACAAAAATTTAATATATTTAATAAGTCAACCTAAATAGGTGCTAGTTGTAATATTTGTATAACTTTGGGGGGGGGGGGGGGAGGGGGGGGTTTGGTAAGTTTTGAAACCATAGGGGGTTTCTCGTAAATTAACCAAATCTCAGGGTGGTCAGTGTAAATCACCCAAAAAAAGGGAAGGGGTATTTTCGAAAATTTGAATAAGTTTGTAATATTTTTGAAACCTTAGGGAATTTTTGGTAATTTTTGAAAAAGTAGGGGATTTTTCGTAAATTAGTCAAACCTCAGGGGTAGTCAATGTAATTCGCCCTTGTTTCTATACTTTGATTACTAAATCATTTTTTTTTTTGCTATCCTTCACCATATAAAGTACATTAATTTTGCGTTTTACCCCAGTGCCCCTTTTTGATCAAAGTTGGCAGAAAATGACCGACGATGATGATGCGAAGGTATCGAAGGTATAATCCACCAGCAAAAGGCTGTAAAAATTTGGATTTGTTTTGGGAATTTTGTTCAAGGTGACGAGGCGAATCTAGTGGTGAAGTGGAAGAGCCTCTTTGGTGGCGATGATGTGACAATCCGACAACATTTTTGATCTAAAAATAGCTTAAGGGGCCAAGTGTGAATTCCATATAGCTGTATATATGACAAAGTACAAAGGCAAAAAATAAAAAAATAAAAGAAATAATAGTAATTCAAATGTAAAAGCAATCATTTTTCGTAACAAAAAAAAAAGGTTTTTATCCTAAAGAAATTTTTTTATGAGTCTTTGACTTGACTTATTACTCATAAAAAAATGTAATTTATGTTAAACAATTCAACCTTTGGGGTGTTTTGTACTTTGGTAAATTTTTGTAAATATGCGCTTCAATACTCAATCTTTATTATTTGGGTACTAATGATATTTTTTTCACTATTTTGATAAATCTTTGTGGAATACTATGAAGAATAGTCCACCATAATAATGTAAAAAATACCATTAGCGCACAAATAAAAAAAATTAGATGCCAAAATGCACATTTACAAAGGTCGAGTATCAAAGTGCAAAATATTTCAAAAATTAGGGTGCTTAACGTTATTTGTCCTGAAAAAAATTAAAAAAAAAACAATTTTCGTTGCTAATGTATTTTAGATATTTGGTTGATGATCCAAATACCAAATAATTGCTTGTTATTATAATTTATTTATATAATTTTTTAGAATTGAATGAACTTATAGAGTACTACCAAACAAGTATGCTTTAAGTCGTGAAAGTGGCCACCAACTTAAATGTGGACAAAACGTGGAATCCTTAAGCCCTCTCCTTCAAAATTTCGAGCCACCAAGTTAGAACAATATCAACCTATTGACCAGCTCGCAAAAGTCTACTGTTTTGTCCTTTCTATTTATTTTCTTACAGCATAATTCTTTCAAAAATTTCGTTCATATTGCGAAAGTGAAATTAAATTCGACCCATAAAAAAAAAAACAAAAAAAAGGGACTGAATCTAGCCAAATTCATAACACTGGGCCGACCGTTAAATTTTGTTTTCTTAATTCAAATTGTACCTTTTTTTGTTTTTTGTGACGATTTCAAATTGTACTAATAATTTGCCATCCCACATGCTATCGTTTTCCTCCAATACATGATCCAGTCCGCGTAGTGGTGCGCCTTTAATAAAACAAAAATATATATATATATATATATATACATATATATATGTCGCCTTTTTAAAATACAAAAAATCCCAAGTTGGGAGATTGGAATTGTTCAAATATTTGGTGATTGATAAATGTGTTTCAGATATAAGTTAAAAACAGGAATAAAATTTAGCCAAAAGAAATAATTATATAACATGGCCAACAGTACCCCCTACCACCTTACTTTGATTTCCTCACACTTTTATATCACAAACAAATTAATATATTATGTATACCCTACCTTGACTTAATATTTAAATATTCCCACTCCTAACTTCTTTCCCTTTGATCACTTCACCAAAGGCCATATCTTTTGACTCTCTTTACTCCCCTTCTTTTCTATATATACTTCTCAACCTTTCAAACGCAACATAACAAAAAAAACACACACACACACATAGAGAGAACACATGGAGGTCTTCTATGCTTCTCTCCTTTGCCTCTTCGTATCCTTCGTCTTCCTCGCCCTCCACCTCCTCTTCTACAAGACCAAACCGGGCTCCAGTGCCCTACCCCCTGGCCGGACTGGTTGGCCGATCATCGGCGAGAGCCTAGATTTCCTCTCTACCGGCTGGAAGGGCCACCCGGAGAAGTTCATCTTCGACCGCATGGCTCGGTACTCCTCCCACGTCTTCCGGACCCACCTCCTTGGCGAGCGCGCTGCAGTCTTCTGTGGCGCAAGCGGCAACAAGTTCCTTTTCTCAAACGAGAACAAGCTCGTCCAAGCTTGGTGGCCGAGCTCTGTCGACAAAATATTCCCATCCTCCACACAAACCTCCTCCAAAGAGGAAGCCATCAAAATGCGAAAAATGCTCCCCAACTTCCTCAAGCCCGAGGCCCTCCACCGCTACGTCGGTATAATGGACCATATAGCCCAACGACACTTTGCGGACGGGTGGGAGAACAAGGAAAACGTCGTAGTTTTCCCTCTCGCCAAGAACTACACCTTCTGGCTTGCATGCCGGCTCTTTGTGAGCATCGAGGACCCGGAGCAGGTCAATAAATTCGCCGAGCCGTTCAATCTTCTGGCCTCGGGTTTGATCTCGATCCCCATAGACCTGCCCGGTACGCCGTTTAATAAGGGGATTAAGGCCTCGAATTATGTCAGGAAAGAGCTTGTTTCGATTATTAAACGACGCAAAGTCGAGTTGGCCGAGGGCAAAGCCTCGCCGACGCAGGACATTCTGTCGCACATGCTCCTGACGAGCGATGAGAATGGTAAATTCATGCATGAGTTGGACATTGCTGACAAGATTTTGGGCTTGCTTATTGGTGGCCATGACACTGCGAGCTCTGCTTGCACTTTTATCGTTAAGTACCTCGCTGAGTTGCCTGAAATCTACGACAGAGTTTACAAAGGTAAACATATAAATACATATATATATAATATTTTTTTCTTGTTGGTGTGGGAGAAAAAAAAAAAGATTGATGTATTTTTGTTTTTTGTTATGTGCAGAGCAAATGGAGATTGCGAAATCGAAGGCTCCGGGTGAGTTGCTCAACTGGGATGACTTGCAAAAGATGAAATTTTCATGGAACGTCGCGTGTGAAGTACTGAGACTTGCACCACCACTCCAAGGAGCTTTTAGGGAAGCCATTGCTGATTTTGCATACAATGGTTTCTCCATTCCCAAGGGCTGGAAGGTAATTTCATCATACCAAAATTAAAACAAAATCTTATATTACATCAATTTACACTCAACGAGACACGATACTATTGAAATATAAAAAGAAAACGAGAAAAATAATTATAATAATAATGGAGAAAAAAAAAACTTAAATAAAAACACGTTGTGTAATTGATAATTATAATAGAAAATGTAACATATTTGTGTAATATAAGATCGAAGTAATTCTCTCAAATATCACTATAAGAAATCACCCTAGCTATTCATAATGGAACAATGCATTATGATTAATAAAATCCATCAAGATCATAGTTTTTTAACGACATTTTCCATTCAAAATCTGTTGATAAATGAACTGTTAGTAATTGTTGTGCCAGTTTTGTATTTTTAATAAAATTTCGTCAGAAATCCACCACAAATATCTTATATTTGTATTATAATCTATCTATTTTAAAATTTTTCGATAGTTAATTAAGCGTTTTCTCATAGTGAATCTAAAAAATTAATATATATCTATATATTAAACTTAGATATTTTACCATATAGAATAATAAACCTATCTCTGACATACTAAAGAATTTCTAACCCTGTTCATATTGAAATTCGAACTCACATATTTCCATCATAACTTCATTGCAGCTATATTGGAGTGCGAATTCGACACACAAGAACCCAGAGTTCTTCCCAGAGCCCCATAAATTCGATCCATCGAGATTCGAGGGATCGGGACCGGCTCCATACACATTCGTGCCGTTTGGTGGGGGTCCAAGAATGTGCCCCGGAAAGGAGTACGCCCGTTTGGAGATCCTGGTGTTCATGCACCATCTTGTGAAGAGGTTCAAGTGGGAAAAAATTATTCCTGATGAGAAAATAGTTGTTGACCCAATGCCTATTCCTGATAAGGGCCTCCCTGTTCGCCTCTACCCTCACGTTAATGCTATTGCTGCTTAAATATATTACTTATACTAAAACTGCATCAATTAAATTATGTATCTTAATAATTGAGACTTTATTTAGTAAAATGGCTCAGGGTTTCCATGCTTGTCCATAGCTGTCTTAAATTTGAGCTCTGAATACTCAATGCCAAAATAAGGATGCTCTCTTCCAGTCTCGCAATCAATTTTTTCCTTCTTCTCCTTCTTCTTATTTTGGTTGTAATGTTGAGATCTTGTTGTGTCAATTTTACAATGGCTTTGTTTCAATGAAGCGGAAATAATCATGGTCCATTGACATTTTCCGTTCTCCCTCTCTGTCTCTCTGAGAGGAAATTTTTGCCCGAATTAAAAACTACCGACGTGGCAAGTGAATTACACTTTTATGTGATTGGTGTATATTTAAAAAATAATGACAGAAAACTAAATACTTAACATATGATTTTTTGGGCACCATTAAATTGATTTCGAAAGAATATCACTTTGGTGATCAATTAAATTGTATGCATGCACGATTTAGGTTTTTACCAACAGTCCTATGCAAAAATACCGAATCTTCTATTTTCCTATACAACTACTTAAAAAATGATCTAATTTGATATTTTTTAAAAGTGTCGCATTTCTGCATCTATGATGACACTTTATAAAAAGTGCATCAATAAGTGTATCGAATTTTAACTATAATGTATCTTTTGTGACATTATAAAATGTCAAGATAGCTTATCGTGACACTCAAATACATCATATACTTGAACTAGTGTCATTAAATCAAAATTGTATTTTATGACACTAGTTAAAATATCATGTATTTGAGTGTCAAGATAAGCTATCTTAACATTTTATAGTATCATAAAAGATACATTATAGTTAAAATTTGGTATACTCATTGAGGCATTTTTTAATGAAATGTCATAATAGGTGTACAAATATAACACTTTTAAGAATACCCAATATTTTGATCATTGTTAATTTTTGGGAATGCTAGGTTTTAAACCCTTGCGACATGCGTTGTCAAAGGAGTATCAATGTATTGGACCATTGTTAATTTTTGGTCATGCCTTTTCTTTTTCTATACTTAGCATATGTTTCTAAAATAATCATAATAATTTTTGAAATATCGTTACATTATTATTTACCCTTAGTTGCATTCATTTTAAGGTTAAATTATCAAATTATTTATTTTATTTTAGTATAATTACCAACGTTCTTTACGTAGTAGTAAGAAGAAGAAGAAGAAGAAGATAACAATTTTGATTAAGGTTTAATTATTGTAGAAATATTTTTTTTTAGTTTTCGGTGGCATTTTTTTGCAAAAAATTCTGTTGAAAATATATAAATTTATATATATATATATTTTTTTTTAGTTTTGGAAGAATTTTCAAATTAATATTTTTTATTTTTTAAAATTTTTTTATTTGTTTTAAAAATTTGATGGAATTGCATCAAAAATCAAGAAAATTAAAAAATTATTAATTTTTAAATTCCGCAAAAAAAAAATTCCATCAAAATTTTGGCAAAAAATTTAAAAAATATAATTTTTTTATTTTTTTAATTTCTTCCAAAATTCTATGAAAATTCCGCCAAGAGTGATCGCCCCAAAATCAAAAAATCTAACTTTGTCTCTGATGTTATAATCACATCGTATTGAAGCCTCAATTTTTACAACTAGGGCCAAGACTTTACATTAGAAAAAAATATTGATTCAACCACTAACATTAACAACTGGACGCTCAGTCTGATAGAATTATAGAAATGAATAATAGTTTATAATTCAAAAAAATTAAGGTCATAGCCGATAATGTTTGGTCTAAAATAGAAAATGTTATGGCCTCAATTTGCGTGCATTCTTCAATTTAGTTATATATCGATTAACATTCAAACACAATTAAAAAAATCCGATTTTAGGTACATGTGATGGATTAATAACAGAATTCAATGCAAATAAAACTACTAATAAGACATTTACTAATTACTATGTTATAAACGATATTCATTATAAAAACTAAATTTATAGTGAATTGGTTTGCCAATAAAAGGAATGTATTTTAAAAGCCAACTGACAAAACAAATAATTAAATTGTATTTCATTATATTACTTTTTAAAAATGTTTCATAATGCTAGAAAGTGTGCATGCGTGAGTTATATTATGTATTATCAAAAAAAAAATTCATAATGCTATATTTCTGGTGATACCGAAACAAGACTAGCTAATTGTACCTCAAGTAATTTTTTTTTTTGGGAATTAAAATATCCAAAAATTACATGTTTTGGATTGAGTCCAATCACTTTTCGCAGGGTTCATGTAAAACGATAAATGAGCAAAATATACCACCTCAAAAGAATGCAATTACGAAAGTAAAAGTACAATAAAACAATTTGACATTATCAGTATAGTAAGGATTTGGCTAAACCGTTTTACAATTGCAATTAATCTTTAATCGAATATATGATAACTATTAAAAAGAAAGTAAACAAAGAAGTAACTGGTGTAAGAAAAAATTTATAATTGTAGGATCGATACATCACATTACTAAAAAAACTGTTTTTAGTGACCGAAATTTGTGACCGAACACATTCGGTCACAAAAAATAGAGAGTTGTGACAGCTTTTGTGACCGATTTTACAAAAGAATGAGAAAATTTTTGTGACTAACAAATCGGTCACAAAAATGTAAATATCGGTCACAAAAAATAAAAATAATAAATTTTTCATTTACTTAAATTTAAATTACTGTAGATGTTTTTAAAAAAATATCAAAAAAGAAAATTAATTAATGTTATAACCGAGTTGTGACCGATTTATCGGTCACTATTATATTTCTTTGATCTAACATATTTGTGACCGACCAATCGGTCACAAAATGCGAGCTTCTCTTAGCACAATTGTGACCGAATTTTCGGTCACAAAATGGCTCTCTTTGGGCGAAAAATTGTGACCGAATTTTCGGTCACAAATTCCTTGCCTCTTTGGGCGAAATTTGTGACCGAATTTTCGGTCACAAAAATGGGACTCTTTTGGCGAAATTTGTGACCGAAAATTCGGTCACAATTTCCTAGCCTCTTTGGGCGAAATTTGTGACCGAATTTTCGGTCACAAATTTCATGCCTCTTTGGGCGAAATTTGTGACCGAATTTTCGGTCACAAATTTCATGCCTCTTTGGGTGAAAATTGTGACCGAAAAGTCGGTCACAATTTCCTTGCCTCTTTGGGCGAAATTTGTGACCGAATTTTCGGTCACAAAATTTCATGCCTCTTTGGGCGAAATTTGTGACCGAATTTTCGGTCACAAAAATGGGACTCTTTTGGGTGAAAATTGTGACCGACTTTTCGGTCACAAAAATCTAGCCGCTTTGAGGAGAAATTGTGACCGAAAATTCGGTCACAAAATGGCACTCTTTGGGCGAAAATTGTGACCGAATTTTCGGTCACAAATTCCTAGCCTCTTTGAGGGAAATTGTGACCGAAAATTCGGTCACAAAATGACACTCTCTTTGGGCGAAAATTGTGACCGAAGTTTCGGTCACAAAATTCCTAGCCTCTTTGAGGAGAAATTGTGACCGAAATTTCGGTCACAAAACGGTAGCCTCTTTGGGTGAAATTGTGACTGAATATTCGGTCACAAAATTCTGCATTTTTTTAAGAAAAAATGTTCGATTAAATTAAGGAAATTAGTCCAATTGATATGAATAAAATTTGAGTAATAATCTGATTGAGTTGGAAAAATTGTGAAGTTGTTCAATTAAATTAAGGAAAATTAATAATTTGTCGAACTTAGATGCAGAATTGAGTAGTTGGTTCAGTTGACTTTGGGAAAATGAGTTGTTAAACAATGTAATTGAATTACTATATATATAAATTTAAATCAGCGTACCTTACACCAATGATTGATAGCCAGTCAATATAGATGTTTTGATAAATATCCTTAGGTAGTTCTTCCTCTTCATCTCTCACCAATATTGACAGCTTTCAATGAAACAAGCAATTATAAGTGTGTGGAGTGGAGAGGAGATCTACCTAAATATATAATGTAACCCTATGAGCCTTCTATTATGGATTTTCTAGGATAGGCCTACATCAATTATCAGAACATGTCTGTTAAAGTCAAGGCCTTAATAATAGTAGGTCAAACAAATCAAGCTTTATAAGTCAAATCCTATTAACCGTATTAATTTAGTCCTTTTTATTTTGTAAAAATAAAATATTCAATTAATAGAAATTCAAATTAGAACAAAAATCTAACGATCTCCCCTTTTATTTTGTAAAAATAAAATATTCAATTTATCAGCAACTGGCCAAAAAACTATGTGTTCTACCATAATTTTGCTTATCATTGATCAAGTCTGTACAAGCGAGAAATTTAACTTCATATATTTTACATATTTGAGGATGAATAAAAACATGATCATTATAAGCAAATCCTCAATCAAGAATAGATGGAATCAACAAAGATATATCATGAGACAACGTTCATCACAATCTACTTATATAGTGTATTAGCCCTAACAAACAAACATTAGCCTTAATTTATTGAAGACTTTAAAATTCTTCATAATAATTTCCCCAATTACAATTACTTATTTCACTCCCCAAAATAAGTAATTTAGAATTAGAAGAATGAATCGCTCCAAAATGAGTCTCTTTTATATTAATTTAAACTTATAAAGATTGAATCAAGAAAATGTGCAACAATACACCTCCCATAAATCACAAAAGCACATCCAAATCAAATGATTCAATTATCAAACCTACTAATGATAACCAAATGTAAGCAATTTGAGAAATCCACAATCTGTCTCAAATTGTATGGGGGGAGGATCATAGTAATAAGTGAATAGTTTACTTTACAAGCACTCCATAAAAATAATAATATATCTTTGTGCTTGGTTCATGAAGTAACTCAAGCAACCATTCAACAAGTTAATGATCAATAATGAATATAAGAAATATTCCTATTTAAAAAAATACATTGATCATTTAATATTCCAATTTATTCAAAATGTGAAGTTCCATCTTTAAATTTTCAATCTAAATTTACAATCAAAAGGGAACTCAAATATTAGAAAAATTATAAGTGGGGAATTTTCAAACTCCTCATATTATACAGAAATTTATTAAAAACTAGAATAGTAAAGGACTTATCCTTATTGACATAACCACACCTTTTTGAATAAACTTCTTATCAACAAATTTTGATTGAATCTTTCACGGAACTTCTCATTGATCAAATATTTTCTTATAATTGACAATTTACTATAATGATCCATATCTATGAACTCCCACACATCATTATGAGATATGGAGTACGCACAATAAAGTCCATGTATTGCCAACTTGAACATCAAACTGAAAACTAGAAATTATGCATATTAGTTTCCCAAGATTAGTTAAAGAATTCGATAACAATCACTTTCACGACAATCAAGAAACACAAACTATCTTTCTGTAAAATCAAAATAAAGATATCGGCTAGATAAGATCTTCAAGTATTAGATCCTAATGTGATATCGAAAGTGACTATATCAATTAGATATACATTAGAAAAGTAATAAGTTTGACTAAAATTTTTTTCATTCAAGTCTGAACCCATGGATTTGGGTATATAGAAAATAATTTGAATTTCTAAATCGCTTTCTCATGAAGTACTAGCAGTAAAATATAGGATCAATATATTCAAATATTGCACAATAGTTCCTAATTGAAATCTCTCATTAAGATTTCTAATAAACTTCTCTATGAAATACTTAAATATCACTTTTCTTCAGTATAAAGGGAAAAATCAAGAATATAACACTCAAAGAAGTTTTTCAAGGTATGACACCAAATATTATTCATACCAATTATTTAGAACTATTAGGCTTGTAAATGAAGTTTAATAATGGGCACACTTTTAAGATACACGCGAAATTTCAAATATGTTGCCATAATATTCATAATCATGGTGATACGTCACCCTTTGCAAAGGACTTTCACAAATATATTTAAGTCATTTTCAAGAAAACAACTTGCACTTCTGATAAGACAATTACGGTAAAATAAATTGAGTGTAAGTACTCACACGAACCATGAATAGTTCTTTTTAAATATTATGATAGAAACTATAATCAAATATATCAAGAAGATGAGAATATGAATAGCACCATAACCAATAATTTGATCAAAAGTTTGAATAATCTTCATGAGACTAATTGAAAATGCTAATTTCAATTCCACTTTCAAGTGACCTAAGCATTTTGTAACCACATTAAAGAAACTTTCATTAATATGTTTTATGAAATAATAAAGTATTTATCAAGAAAAAGAACTCTATAGTATTCATGAAAATGACTACACATTACAGATGATAAATACTTTGGAAAACCAACAAATAAGCTCTTTTGTTATTTCTCATGGTTAAAAGAACCAAATCACATTTTATCAAATTGAAATAAATTCAATTTTCATATTATTGATATGTATTGATAGTATGAAAAAAATTGAATTGATTCAAATTATAATGGATTCAAAGCCACCAATGGTAGTAGTTTCGTCCAAATATTCCATTCACATATATATGGACTAAACAAGCCAATATATTTAAAGGCTTTTAGCCCATTGGATCTTTACAATCATTAACCCCATAATCTATGTCTTATTTAACCAAGTAATTAATGAGTCTAACTTTCATGATCACTCTTTATTGTAGAAAACCAAGTTCTCTATACTTACCAAAGATAAATCTATTCTATGATTCTGTTAATAGATATGAATACGAATCCTTATGTTCAAAATTCATCAGCTATGAGAATGATTTTCACATAAGCAAACTTTGGGAGAATAAATTGATAATGCACATCATTCATATCAAGTATAGAGATATTAAACCTTAAAATTTGGTTTAAAATCTTAAAATGCATAAAATCCTCCAATATAAATGTACTTCTTACCGCGAAATTAGAAGCAATATTTATGATATTAAAATAACAGAATAATATAATCCTTTGACGCACAACTCCATTTTTTTTTGTGCTCGAATCAAATAGATGTAGCCGACTGCCACAATTATATTCAGATCATTACTCATTTGCTTATAAATTCGATTTTCCAATAATGAGGAGACTCAAGTGATGATTCTTATTATTCAAAATAAAGCACTTTATCAAAGCAACAATCTCAGAGATTTTATTAAATGCAATGCTATGTCTATATCAATAAATCTCGCGATAAACAATAAATCATATCCATCTCATATTACCTTTTTAGGCCGAAATAAACTTACTACTTTTGAGTAACTTAGAATAAAAGCAAATGTCTAATGGTAAACAATTTTATTCCACATATGGAATAATAAATAAAACAAACTTAAATATGTTGATACATATAATACATGCCCGAACATAATATCAGCTAATAAGACTGAGACCTCTTAAGTGATAACAAACTCTCTTTTGGACAGAAAATGCCACACATAAAGGCTTTTTTCTCCACAAATGCGACTAAAGTGAATGCCATAATAGTCATGTAATATTGAAGCAATTAGTGAGAATAAACTTAAACCAATAAAGCTTATTTATTACAAGATCTAGGCATACCATAACAAAACTTTCATTTGGCTAGAGTATGTTGTCCACAATAGGTCCTGTATGAGCAAGAGAATATCATGATTTTTGAAAAATTGAATCCTTTGGGAGAACAAACCCTCTAGATCAACAAATTCCCATCAATATGTTCTTACACTATCATCATTCAAATCCACAATAATAGTCGAAATCAACAAGAATGCAACAAATTATTATCAATAGGCAATTTATAAGAATAAACTTGGAATAATATAGCTTTATTGTTTTGAGAGTCCTACATGTCATGACAATTCCCTTTTGGGCAGAGTATATCACACACAATAGGACCCTCCATGTATAGGAGTACCCCCATCTCGAAAATTGTCTCCTTTGAAAAACGAACTTTCTTGATAAGTGTACCCCCAATAATATGTTTCACACTAACCAATCAAAATGATCACACATATCTTACCCCCTTTGGGCAAGTAAGAATGTATAATGATTTTATCAACTCGAACTATGCATACCACAAATTTTATAAGTCTCAATAAATAAAACACTTTGGTGTGACTATCTATCTCAACTCAAAAATTAGCAAATGATCGAATTAAAAATAATTGTCTAACTTGCACATGAGCAATATATATGCAAGACTCCCACAACATTAAGTACGAGGGCTATATGTACTTTAGGGGGTTAAAAATATAATTCGATGCATTTAAGTTGTCACAAAATCTAATGCACTTAATTAGTAGATAAATGAATCAAACTAAATTAGATGACTAAATATCATAACAAGAGTTAAAAATGCAAACCATACTCATAACTAAACCAAGTATAATTAGTCATCAAATTATCAACTATTGTACTGGAATTAGTAAAATATTTTCACATCAGACCGTAAATCACAGGCTATCAATTTAACAATGGAAATTAATCGAGTTACATATATACATGTAGTGACCAAATTAACTTGCATGTGTATGCATCCTTTAAAGGTTTAGTAGCTTTGATCCCACGCCTGAGTTTATATACTCACATGATATCATTTGTAATCTTAAATCTATTACAAATCTGGTGGTATAGCATAAGTTTATGTATATTCAATATATAACCTACACACAACTAAGTAGGAATTCATATACATGAACGCCAATCGAGGACGGAAACTCTTGAATTAATTGGATATGCAAATCCAATATATCAACACTATCCCATCATATTATATCATCATATTCTACTAGGGCGAAAATATGATGTGATCAAATTTGACATGTTAAATAGATCTTGACAATTGGATCAAAAAATGGATCCTGACACCATGAACACTTTTGTTTATGTATCCAACTAACAAACACATGTCCGTAATACAAAATTTTATTAATTCATTCGACCAGTAATTTGATTCGAGAACCAAAAAAAGCTTTCATCAAATACTACCAATAAATATTAAGGTTCTAAATTCATAATTGTCCTGCTCTGATACCAATTATAAGAAAAATTCGTAATCGTAGAATCGATACATTATGAATTTAGAACACTCTATATATAAATTTAAATCAACGTACCTTACACTAATAATTAATAGCTGGTCAACATAGATGTTTAGATAAATATCTTTGGCTAATTCTTCATCTCCATCTCTCACCAATATTGACAGTTTTCAATGGGACAAACGATTATTAGAGTGTGGAGTGGAGTGGAGAAGGGATCTATCCAAATATATAATATAATCCTAGGTCCCCCCTTCATGGGCTTTTTAGAATGGACCTATACCAATTGTCAGACCATGTTTGTTAAAATCAAAGCCTTAACAATAGTAGGTCAAACAAATCAAGCCTTATAAGTCAAGACTCATTAATAGTATTAACTTAGTCCGTTTTATTTTATAAAAATAAATATTAAATTAACAAAAGTCCAAATTGAAATAAAATTCTAACAATTGGTGGCAACATATTAAGTAAACATATATATATATATATATATATATATTATCACCAATTATACCCATTGCCCATAATTTTTCCTATGGTTTTAATATTTCTTCATTTTATGGTTTTTATACATTTTTCATCCGGTTGTTAATTCATAAATGGTTCTAAAGTTTACATATCTATTGTCCCAAATACTTAAATTTACATTAAGATTCTTTAAACTAGTTCTTGGACATTTTTTTGCTAATTTCTTTCTTCTTTAGTGGTGTGCAAGTGTTTTTTTAAGGGTAAATTACATTAAGCATTCTAATCTTTGAGGTATTTTGTATTTTGGTACCCAACCTTCATAAATGTGTATTTTGATACTTAATCTTTATTATTTGTGCATTGATGATATTTTTTACTCTATTGTGGTGGAATATTCCCCAGAATATTTCAAATATTCCACAAAGATTCCATCGGATAAGTGAATAAAAGACCATTACTGAACAAATGATAAATATTTGGTACTAAAACGCACATTTATAAAGATTGAGTAGCAAAGTGTAAAATACCCTAAAGATTAGAGTGTATAACAAAATTTACTCTTTTTCTGAAGTAAAAATATTTCATTTTTTTCTTAAAAAGAAGAATGATATTACAGGCGTCCACTTTTTACTAGTGTAACTAGCAAACTTGATGTTTGAAGGGGACAGATTCATGTTCTAGTAAGTTTCTTCATGAGCTCTGAAAACCAGCTGCACCCGACCTCATCGGAGGAACAAGATCTCATTTGGAGAAGCACTAAAAAAGTTAAGGCTGCCTTGGAGGACTACTCAAAGGGGGATACCAGCATGTTTGATAGTCCAACACATGATGAATGGCGAACCAATGACCACGAATGGAAGGCATCCTACTTGGAAAAGCTTACAGGGAACCCCCCCAAGCAGCAAGACATCCGTCTCACTCGTCAAGGTCTCCTCAATCTGGACAGAATCAAAATCATTAAGCCAACAGAGGAGTGCCCCTACCCGAGAATCTCCAAGAGGATTATAAGACAGAGATTAGAAATTCATGGAAGGATTCCCTTATTATTAAGCTACACGGGAGGATGCTCAACTACACCATTCTTTCCGCACGTATCAATGCTCTATGGCAACTACAAGGAGCGTATGAGCTCATTGACCTTGGGTATGGTTGCTTCATACTACGGCTTGAAGACCAAACTAAGGCTGAGTATATTCTCACGGAGGGACCATGGGTAGTCATGAACCACCAGTTGGTGGTGAGGAAGTGGAGCGCAAATTTCCAGGCCTCTAAAGACAAAATCACAACAGCTATTACTTGGGTCCGGATTCCGGAGCTTCCGGTGGAATACTACCAAGAAGATATCATCTATGCACTTGCCTCAAGTCTCGGAGAGCCGATTAAAGTTGACAATAACACCTATTGGGCAACCAGAGGTAAATTTGCCCGAGTCTGCGTACAAGTCAATCTTGCACAACCACTGATGAGTGCAGTCAGCTTCGAAGACATGGTTTTTCCTGTGATGTATGAAAATCTACCCACAATTTGTTTTGAGTGTGGTATCGCCGGCCATCGGAGCTCCGACTGTGCCATCGGAGCTGGTAACGGTAAAACTAGGGAGACTCAAAACCCCATGCCTGGTGCAACCGTTGCTAATGATGGTTTCCTGCAAAAACTGAAGGAAAGTACGTATGGGGAGTGGATGCTAGTGAGAAATAGCAAGGTGAAAGGACACTATAGGAGAAGTTTCAGGGGTAGCACTAGGGCAGAGAAAGGCAACAAGTTCGACGTTCTGGCTAAGGAGCCTACTGCACATGCAGGGCAGGTAGATGTACAAAACGCAGACACCATTGTCCCCATGCAATTGACTGAAACACCCCTGGAGGCCGAAACCAGTAGTAAGTTGACAAACTCAGACCCAAATTTGGGAATAAGAAACACCAAGCACAGGGGTAAAAAGAAGGCTATGACTAATGAACAAACCCAAGAGGCAAAAAACACTGATTCGGGTGTGCACAAGCAAACTATGGCATCGGACCAACAACCTTGTAAACGGCGCTACATATTGCAGCGTGAGTACCCGCTTGACGGTGAAACATCAAGGGGAATCGATGGCCGTTTCGGGGGTGAGGAGGTTATTCCAACCAATATAGCTAAAGCCCATATCAACGAGTGTCAACCTCAACATGGGGACGAATTTTGTGCTGACCATTGCAACACACCTCGTGTAATTGTAGGGGGACACCATGATGAAGCACGGGAACCAACAGGTACGGATTCATCTGGGCGACTAATCTGCAATGAGAACCAATCTCCCAGAGAATATGTGCCTATGCATATTGAGCAAGGTTGTAGTGGGTCAGCTGGGGAAGGAGAAGGCTGGAACCACTGAAGGTACCCAGTTCAGCTCCCAACAACTTACGAAGTCAGCCATGAAGATTCTATCTTGGAACTGTCAAGGCGCAGGAGGACGGGAATTTCGAAGGCATTTTCGTGACCTTGTTAGTAACCATAGACCGGAAGTGGTCTTTCTTTTGGAAACTAAGGTCTCTGAAGAAAGAGCCGCAATCCTTTCGACTACCTTAGGCTTCACTAATGTGAGCCGAGCTCCAGTTATGGGCAGAGAGGGGGGCGTTTGGTTACTGTGGAATGAGGCGGACACTCGTGTTGATATTCTTTTGGTACACCCCCAAGCAATTCATGCCAAGATTGAACCAAGGAATGAACAGAGTTGGATATGCAGCGGAATCTATGCTAGCCCCAACGTTCGAAGGAAAACAGAGCTCTGGAACCACATCGCTGACTTTAGTAGCCAGGTTACGCAACCATGGCTTATAACAGGGGATTTTAACGAAATTGCATCGACATCGGAAAAGAAAGGAGGAAATTCACCATCTTGGCAGAGATGTGCAAAGTTTAGGGAAGCGTTTGAGGCTTGGGGAGTCATGGACTTGGGTTTTCAAGGTCCAAAGTTCACGTGGTCTAACAAACGAGAAAGGGGGAAAATGATTCGTGAACGACTGGATCGCTCACTCGCTAATCTAGTATGGAGAGTGAGATATCCGGAGGGTGTCGTGTTAATTTTGCCACGTACTCACTCGGATCACCACCCCATCATCACCTGTTGTGAGGGTCTGAGCTCGCGGCCATCCAACAAGCCCTTTAGGTTCGAACTCGCGTGGCTTAAACACTCCGGATGTTAGGCGGTTATTCAGAGCACCTGGTCGACTTCTAAAAGTATTCTCGATGCTCTTCGGGTCTTGCCGAAAGTCATGGGAAAGTGGAATAAAGAAGTCTTTGGTAATATTTTTTACAAGAAGAAGAGGGTCCTACGAAGACTTAGAGGCATTCAGCTAAGTTTGGCCCATGCATATTGCGATTCGCTGTCACAATTAGAAGGAGAACTCCTTAGAGAGTATGACAACATTTTGCAGCAAGAAGAGATGTTGTGGTTTCAAAAGTCGAGGGTGGATTGGCTTCGATTCGGTGACAAGAATACAAGGTTTTTCCACCTTTCCACCTTGTGTAGAAGAAGGAGAAATAAGGTTAATGCACTCAAAATCAATGGCCAATGGTGCATGGAGGAACCGATACTCAAGCAATACGTCCATTATTACTTTGCTAACATTTTCAGATGCGATTACTCAAATCCCCTCTATTTAGAGCAAAGTACAATGCAGAAAAAGTTGAGTAATGATATGGTTAAATATCTTGAGATGCAAGTTAGTTTGGACGAAGTGAAGAAGGTGGTTTTTAGCATGAGCCCATATAAGGCCCCCGGTCCGGATGGAGCTCAACCTTTCTTTTACCAAAACGTCTGGGAGACGGTTGGTACCTCAGTCCATGAATTTTTTGTGGACTGTTTCTCCAAGCATAGTATTCCAGCGGACATCGGTTGCTCGTTTATCACGCTTATCCCTAAAGTGGAAGCTCCGGAGCTTGTGTCACACTTCCGCCCCATTACACTTTGCAGTGTCCTTTTAAAAATCATCACCAAGACACTGGTGATGAGGATCAAGCCGTACATCAGCTCCCTTATCAACCCCCTCCAAAGCAGCTTCATCCCTGGGAGAGGGACACACGATAACATCTTGGCCTTTCGGGAAATCGTTCATTCTATTAATGCCTCCAAAGACAAGAAAGGAGGGATGGTGATCAAATTGGATTTAGAGAAGGCTTACGACAAGGTGAGTTGGATTTTTTTGAAGCAAACCCTTGTATTCTTTGGTTTTCCAAAGAATATAGTTAGTATAATTATGAGTTGTGTGGTTAACAACCAACCATCCATCCTTTGGAATGGGGAACCAATGGATCCAATCCACCCCTTATGTGGGTTGAGGCAAGGGGATCCTCTCTCTCCATATCTCTTTGTGCTTTGCATGGAGCGTCTAACGTACATGATCGAGGAAGCAATTCTTACGAAGGAGTGGGTTCCATTACAGGTCTGTAGAGATGGGCCAAAATTCTCACATATGATGTTCGCCGACGACATTATGATCATGGCCAAAACTTCCATCAAGAATGCTAACTCTATCAAAAACATCCTGGAGCAGTTCACTGAGGCTTCCGGACTCAAAATCAACTTCGAAAAATCGAAAATCATGTTTGCACCCAAAGTTGACATAAATTTAAAGCGGGAGATATCTTCCACGCTCGGTATTTGTGCCACGAATGACCTAGGCGTGTACTTGGGGGCTAGAGTTCCTAAGGGGAGAAACAAACGTGCTCACTACACATACTTGATCGATAGAGTGGCGAAGAGGCTGTCTGTTTGGAAAGCTAAGAATCTGAACATGGCCGGTAGATATGCCCTAATCCAGTCGGTAACGGCAGCGATTCCAGTCTACAATATGCACACAGACTGGCTCCCCTCCACGGTATACAATCAATTAGATAAAATGAATAGGGACTTCCTTTGGGCTTCGGACATGAATGCTAGGCGCGTCCACTTAGTGGGGTGGGATAAAATTCTGCGCAAGAAGAAAGATGGAGGTTTAGGGCTTCGTGAGACACGCAAAACCAACATCGCCCTACTGGCCAAGACGGGCTGGAGAGTCATTAAGAAGGACACCACTCTTTGGGACGATATTTTCAGGAAAAAATACCTGAAAAACATGGATGTGCTTAATCACACCCCTAAGCCTCAAAGTTCAAGACTGTGGAAAGGCATTGTTAGGAGCATTAAAGCTGTCCAGCCTGGGATCCAGTGGCGAATTGGTGATGGAAAAACCATCAGGTTATGGGATGATAAATGGCTGGGAAAGACAGACTTTGAGGGAAATAATATCAACCGAAGTGTGTAGTGAGGATACGGATCTGAAGGTTGATAACATCATTGCTGCGGATGGAACTTGGGATTTGTCAAGGCTAAAGATAGAGATCCCAGAGGAGATTAAGAACAGAATTAAGGGAATTCCCATTCCACTGGAGAGACAGGCAAGCGACACCAGGGTTTGGGCCAGCGGGAGCAGTGGCAAGTTCACATGTAAATCTGTCTTCGAGTGCCTTACGGATGACCAGGGAAGTCAGAATATTCATCAACAAAGTTGGAGTTGGATATGGCGACTTAAATGCCCACAAAAACTTAAGCTGTTCCTTTGGCTTTGTCATCATAAAAGCCTCCTCACGAACGCGTTGCGATTTGATAGAAACTTTGCTGAGAATGATATCTGCAAAAGATGCCACAATTCACGGGAGGATATCATGCACATGCTGTTGAATTGTCAGTTTGCTCGACAAGTTTGGGAGTGCATTATCCACCCATCGGAAATCCAGTGTTTTCTGAATATTGGCATAGATAACTGGTTTGAAAGCAACACCCGAGCTCCCTTTAGGAATTCTGTTTTGCCCAGCTGTAGTTGGCAAACGATGTTCTTAGCAACAAGCTGGGAGATTTGGAAGGCAAGGAACAAGCACACCTACGAAAATAAATCTGACACAACAAGGGAGGTGGTTTATCACATAAAGGTATTTGCTTCGAATATGAACCACGCATTTTCACAGGAGCGACTAAAAAGCAGCCTGCGTATTGGGAGTATCAGCTGGCGATTACCACGTCATGGATGGGCAAAGCTTAACATGGATGGGAGCTATTTGACTGAGCGCAAATCAGCGACAGCGGGGGGCGTAATCAGAGACGAAAAGGGTAATTGGGTTGTGGGATTCATGAAAAAGTTAGGAGAAGCAACCATTGAGATCGCAGAGATGATTGGGATCAGAGAGGGACTGCACATTGCTTGGGAACGAAGATTTCGGAGACTGGAAATCGAGACTGATTCGGCAATCGTTGTCCGACTAATTGAGAGTGCGGAGACTGAGCATCACCCCCTCGGACATTTGATCATGGACTGCAAAAGACTTCTACGAATGCCTTGGGAAACTCAGCTAAGACACGTCCCAAGAGAGGCAAACAAATGTGCTGATTGGCTTGCACGTATGGGACAGGACTGTAACCAGGACTTTGCTGTTTTGGATGATCCTCCAGTGGGACTACGAAGCTTAATTGCAGAGGAGGCCCTCTAGTTGGTTTGTTGCTTCTTTTTGTAACCAAAAAAAAAAAAAAAAAGATGTTTGAAGGGGAAAAAAAATGATATAATCAAATAGTTAAAATCTAATAGCATAAAACTATCTTTTATTAAATTCTTTATAAAATATATATCTTTCTAAATTACTTTTATTATTTAATCTATCTTTTTAATTATTCATAATATATTAATTAAATTTATGATAAGTCTAAAAATAAATTTAAACTAAATTTATTATTTTGATTAAAAAATAAATAAAAATATAAAGTACAAAAAATTGAAAAAGAAATGTTAGAGAGGAAAGAGATGAGAATGGAAAAGGAAAAACAACAAAACACATTGTTGGGGAGGGGAAACAGTGGATAGGAAATAGAAGAGTTGTTAAACATTAGTATTTCAGGATGTTCATAACTAAACTGACCAAACAAAATTCAAGGGGTCTCACGCTTTATTAAACACTATAGGGGTGATTTATACCTTGCACACTGAAAACATTTTAAATAACTACTTTACATCGTAAAAAATAGAGCAGATTGCACCTTAAGAAACCTTTAGTTTTGGAATTGACCTCTTCTTGTGAGGGCCTAAAACACAGAATATATTTTTTACTCTTTAACTCCTTTATCTAATATAAAAGAGTCGTAGACACCAAAATATATTAGAGATATGACTTTTACCTATTGAAGTTTTTTAATATAGTAACTTTTTTTTATACTAACATGACGATTGTTAAACTATATCATTATTTTCAAGAATAAATGTTCGGAGTTAAAATACGAATGAAAAAAGTTCTTTGCCAAAAGAATATGTGAAATTAGATAATGGAGGGGGAAAAAAGGACCACAATGTGTAGCAAATGAAGGAATAGATTTTACCTTCATGTTAATATCTCAAAAAATTCATCATTTGCCATTTTAATATAGATCAACGCAATTGTTATTCACTATGTAACAAAAGCTTTTTAGAAAAGATATTCATTTCAATAAATTGCAAAAAAAAAATATTCTTCTTAGCATAACAAGGAGCCTAGCAACCTTGTTGAATAAATGAAGAACTTTTCTGTACTTCTCTCAATTTTCATACCACTGCTCCAATTGCACTTGAATCTCTAGATTTATTTTTGAAATTGTCCTATATTCTTACTTGAAAAATAAAAAATTTTAGTTGCAAAAAAAAAAATATATGTAGTCTTGCTTTGAGAATTGTTACTCTATTTTTCATTAGGTGAAAAGGCAACCTCAAATGTGTTTAGCAAATCACGTTCAAGATTTTGGAGGAAAATTAATATCTTTACACTGACAATTTTGCCCTCTCAATAAGTCAACTTCGATGGATTTTTTATTTTGAAAATTGTGAAGGTGCATTGGTGCAAAAATTAAAAGTTTTCTAATGTGCAATCTGCTATTGTTTTCTTCTAAAGGTGAAAAGTGTTATTTAAAATGTTTTCAGGGTACAAATTGTAAATCGCCCATAGTATAGATTATATGAAGGAGGAGATCCATTTGATAACCATCTTAATCTCTCAAATTTTTGGACTATCATTTTTTACTTTTTTCCTATTTCTCTCTCCCCCACCCCCAACCCCCTCTCTTCCTCCACTACCCGTTCTTTTTTCTTTTCCTTTTACCTTTTCAATCTCCCCTCTCTCTTCTCTCTTCTATCTCATGTCATATTATGAAATAATTATTATAAATACTAAAAGGTTCCCATTCATATATAAAAGAACTTAATAAATATTCATAATTTATTTTATTTTATTTTATTTTAAATTTAAATATATAATTAAAATATATATTTTTTTTTTATTTTGCACTCACATAGAATATGCCCACCACACCGATATTATTATTATTATTATTATTATTATTATTATTATTATACCAAGATTTTTTTTTTGGATAAGTAATGATACCAAGATGTCAACTTAAGCACACTTGAACCCTTATTTCTAACTCCCTGAGGTTGAGGCAGGACGTAGAAATTTATCTTTAAAAAATTATAAAAATTGATGAGTATCAATTTGTCAAAATTGAACGCCTCAACTACCTAACTAGGAGTTAGGTGCGGAACAGAATTTCCAATCTACAACAGTTAAGGAAAACAATCTTTTGATATATACAGCAACATCGCACACTCTGTATATATATAAAATATAAATATAAATATATATATATATTTTAATTTAGTACTTTTTTTAGGATGAAAATATAAATATATTATTAAATTTATTTTATAAGAATATTTTTTTAAGAATTATTTAAAATAATTTAAAAATAAAATAATTATATGAAATAAAATTACATAATAAAAGAATAAACACAAAAAAAAAATCCAAGTAATTATAATTAGAGAAAGTGGTTAGTGAGTTGAGAACATGAAAATTTTAATTTGGATGTAATATTACAATATTGACCTTTTTATTTGCTTTTTTATTGCATGCATTTATTAATTAAAAAGATCAAATTAACACATTAAAATTTGATATCCGAACTGAATTGATTTCATGTGAATTTTCAAGTTTAGCCACAATTTTATATATATCTATTTATTCCACATAAAATTGAAGGGCAAATTTTATAAAATCACATAAATAATCGTCAATTATGAGACAAAAATAATTTTTTTATAATAATATAAATACACACACAAATCTATACGTCCTTTTTTGAATTAAACATGTGGGTGTGTTATTTTTGTCGCATCGCTCCCACATCGGATAACAAATAAAAAAAATAACCTTCCTTGTAAGCTTTGATCCAAAAAGTCAAGTGCAATAATTGATTATTATTATTTATTTATTTTTTTTGATAAATTGGTTATGGTCGAAGTTTAGTACCTATTCAATGGGTTCAAAAGTAACTCTCATGTCATAGGTTTGTGGGCTCGAAATGTGATAAATGGTATTAAAGTTAGGGACGCAAACGAGCCAAATCGAGTTTTGGTCTTTTTTTTTTTTCAAGTTCTAGCTCGGGCTTGAGTCATGTTCAAGCTCGGCTCGGCTTGACTCGTTTGGCTTGAATTTAAGAGTAAATTATAGGCTCGAGTTCGAGTTCGAGCTCGAATTTAAATATTTTTAAATATTTTATTATGTTTGAGCTTGGCTCCTACTCGAGCTCGGGCTCAAGTTTAAAAATTAATATATTATTTATAATCATATATATAATTATATAAAATAAAAATAAATATTAAAAAAATAAAAGTTCACGAGTCTACGAACAAGAATTACTTGGCTTAAGTTCAGTTCAAAACTTATACAGACTCGACTCGAGCTTGAACCTTTGTCGAGTCAGCTAGTTAGGCTCGTGAGCGGATTCGATTTGTTTGTATTCCTAATTAGAACAATAGGAGCAAGCTCGTGGGCCCAAAGCATGACGATATCAGAGTTATTCGTCTTGAAAAGTAATAAATGATACCAGAGTCACTCTTCAATTGAAATACTAAGAGCAATCCCGTGGGTCCAAAGTGAGATCAATGATATTAAAAATTTAGAATCGCTCAACAGTTGAAATATTGAAAGTGCTATGTTGGAAGACTTTCACATTCAACGAGCTTGTAGACAAGGCGTGACAGTTTTACTGCATGCATATGAGTTGTTGAGACTAGAAAATTGTTGATGCAAATTTTCCTGAAAGTGGGCTACTAAATTAGTTTTAAATAAGCATTTTCATCAAAGTCCAATCATATGTACAACGGTTGATACATACACGCTAGGTTGATTGTAACAACTCGACTTAATTAATTTGAATTATGGACATCGAGTAATTAAACTATTAAAGTTTGAGTTCTACGAACCTGGACTTTAGAACTCAAACTTTAATTATCATGGTATTATACAATAATGATTGTGGAAAATATTGCATGTGTTCAAATCTAAGTGTGATTTTAATAACTATGCATCATTAAATATTGTGTCGTAAATTATCTTCTCCAATTTAAATAATTGAGTTGATAGAAGTTATTTGACATAATTCCAGGTGCTAAATTTTTGCCGATTTTATAAGTGCAAACTTCCTGCAAGTTTGGATTTAGTGCCAAATTTATTGAAATTGATACTAGTATATCTTTAGGTTTTGATTAGTAACAAAATTTAAAAGTGGCAATACAAAAATTATCATCAATTATTATATTAAGTGAAAATACTTTTTATTTTGTTATTAATCAAATTTGTTTAGTGACAATAACTTTTATCTTACCACAATATAACTTTATGGTGATAAAAATTACAGTTGCAGTTGTCACTATTAACAATTAGTAACATCACTATAGTAACAACTTGGTGATAAACCTAAAATTTACGTGTTTTATAATCTTAATTAATGTAATTTTTATTAAATATTAATAAAGTTTGATATTTATAATGATAAATATCAGTGACATCCCAATTTCTAGAAAATCTCTATATTAATTTGTTTTTTATATTCTTTCATGTTTTTCTTCTATTTAGCTACTTTTATTTTTATGATATTTAGATAGTTTATTTTCTTAGGGCTCTAGGTGGATTCATAAAATAAATTCCATGTAATATATTTGAACATTCTTGGTATTTACTTTTTATTGATTCCATCTATATTTCAAGCGCTTAATTACTTGTAAAACTTGAGATATTATATTCGAATACAAAAGAGCGTTTATAAAATCCAACTAGTTGTTTTATAGACATAAGGAACGCATATATTAAAAATAATCATAGTCTTATGTGATTGGTTAAATTAATTAGTGTGCGCTTTTTAATTAACACAACTCTATCCGTAAAGGGCCATTGGATTTTGTATGTGATCACAAAAGTATGCACATCGCATCTTTGGTACATTTGTTTTACTTACGAAATGAGATTACGAATATTTTCGTGAGTTGGATTGTGAGATGATGAAAAGTTAAAACCTAAGATTGTTTGAATAATTATTTGAAATAATTCAATTGATGAAACCTAATTAAACCCTAGGTTTTCCTACTCGCTTTTCGATTATATTATTTGCTTGCATTTTTATTTACTTTTCTAATCTTTTATCAAATACTCAAAGTCTAAATAATAAATAATTTATAAAATGAGTACTTGATAATCATATTTCTCGTGGTAAAGATACTCTATTCATTTCTTTATTGCTTGGGCGACCCAAACACTTGTGAAAAAATCGCAACACTTGGCAAAAATATTGTTAATTAAGTTGTCACCACAAGTACGTCATTAATTTATTAATAATAACAACTCAATTATTTTATCATTATTAAGATTGTGCAAATGAAAAAGTAATTTTTTGGATCACTTTTTATATATAATTAATAATAATATTTTCACTATCACTTATTATATTATTAATAATATGAAAAAGTCAAATACAATAAACCTCAAAGAAATTAATGATAAAGTAAAAAAAGAAAGCAAATTAAGTGAAAATCAAATGCACAAATTTATGAATAAGAAATGACGTCCAATATGAATAAACTTGTAAGCTGTAGATGAAATTTAAAAAAAAAAACAAAAAAACTAAAACTATGAGAAACAAATAGTAATAGGAGAACAAAAATAAAATAAGTCCTAAAATTGAATAAACAATATGAAAGAAAATAGTAAAAATGTAGGAAAAGATGACAGTTTAAGATGAATAAAAAATAAAAATACATACCTATAAGATCGAAAAGAAGAAAAAGAATGGATCATAAGTGAGGGGTTGTAGATTTGAATAGATTGCTGATGAATTATGATGGAAGAAGTTTTATTAAGGTTGTCTTGAGAGAGAGAGAGAGAGAGAGAGAGAGAGAGAGAGAGAGAGAGAGTGAGAAAGAAAATAGATGATAAGTGAGAGGCTATAGATTTGGGTACACTACTGATGAATTATGATGGAAGAAGTTTTATTAAGGTTATTTTGAGATAGAGAGAGGGGGGGGGGGGGACGGCATTATTGGGGGAGAGTTATTGATAAATGAATAATTAATAAATATTAATAGACCTAATGAGATTCAAATTTGAATATTTTAGGAAATCAATAGACTCCATCAGATAATCAATGAAAATTTTTTTAAAAAAAAATTAAAAAATTCTGAATTCTAAAAAATTAGAATTTGATCAAAATTGAAAGGTTTTGATCAAAAGATCTCCTTCAAATATATAATCGTATAGACAAGTCACAAGTATAGATGTCTCCGCTTAAAAATTTTGACGGGCTTGGTTGCTTTAGTGGCAATTTGGCCCAAACCCAACTCACATTGCGATAGGTTTTGATACAAATACACATTTTCAAGTCAGATTTTGAGTATTTAGAGTTTGGACTGTAGATTTCAGTAACCCCAGCCCAATCCCACATCACGTATGGAGATACACTACCTGCAAGTTGGACTACAAGTGACTCTCTCTCTCTCTCTCTCTCTCTCTCTCTCTCACACACACACACACACATAATCAAAAGCAAGCTAAAACCTATTGTTCGGGTCACTTCAAGAATTTATGAAACGGATGTCAAGTTCGATCAAACATGAATACCACTTACCTCTCATATAAGGCTCTCACAATGTTTACATTTGCCCACAGAATATGAAACGTTTCGAACTTGTGTGCACAACTCACACAATGAACATTTTTTTTATAATGTTTATCGTTGTAATGACACCAATTGGCACTAACTAATTGGACATGGACTCATCCTATGTGTCTCTCTTTTTCCTTTTCGGGTTCTTACTTGCCCCCTTCCTCCATTTCCTCTTCCACAAAACCACTCCGGCTGGAGGGGCTTCCACCCCCCTCCCGCCAGGGAAAACCGGGTGGCCGATCATCGGGGAGAGCCTAGAGTACCTCTCCACCGGCCGTAAGGGCCACCCTGAAGAGTTCATATTCAACCGCATGGCCAAACATTCTCCCCATATATTCAAAACCCATATTCTAGGCGAGCAAACTGCGGTGTTCTGCGGACCCCATGGCAACAAGTTCTTGTTCTCCAATGAGAACAAGCTTGTTCAGTCATGGTGGCCTAAGTCTGTCAACAAAATCTTTCCATCCTCCACTCAAACTTCTTCCAAAGAAGAGGCCTTCAAAATGAGAAAAATGCTTCCCAATTTCCTCAAACCAGAGGCCCTCATAAGGTACATCGGCACAATGGATGTCATAGCACAGAGACACTTTGCAAAAGAGTGGGAAAACAAGAAGCAAATCGTGGTTTACCCTCTTGCAAAGAGATACACTTTTCAGGTGGCATGCAGGCTTTTTCTTAGTGTCGAAGATCCTCAACATGTCGATCGATTTTCTGTTCCATTCAACGCTTTGGGGTCCGGCTTGTTTTCGATCCCCGTAGACTTGCCTGGGACACCGTTTAACAAGGGGATAAAGGCGTCAAACTTGATCAGGAAAGAGCTCGTTGCGATTATCAAACAGCGAAGAATCGACTTGGCTCAGGGGAAGGCTTCCCCTACACAGGATATATTATCACACATGATCCTGACTAGAGATGAGGATGGGAAATTCATGCATGACAAGGAAATTGCCGACAAGATTTTAGGCCTGCTTATAGGAGGACATGATACTGCTAGCTGTACATGCACTTGTATTGTCAAGTATCTTGCTGAACTGCCTGAAATTTACCAAGGTGTCTACAAAGGTAAGGAAAGGAAAAATAAATTGCAAAATATATACCCCTTATGAAACATGAAATGTTCAAGAAATATCTAACTAGCAGCATTCAAACTCTCTCTCTCTCTCTCTCTCTCTCTCTCTCTCTTCTTTTTTGAAGAGCAAATGGAAATTGCCAATGCAAAGGGTCCAGGGGAGGTACTGCAGTGGGATGACATTCAGAAGATGAAATATTCATGGGATGTGGCCTGTGAAGTCTTGAGACTTGCACCGCCTCTCCAAGGTGCCTTCAGGGAAGCCCTCACTGATTTCACCTACAACGGCTTCTCGATCCCCAAGGGATGGAAGGTACTACTATCTAGCACATTCTTATGCTAATTATGGACTCTCACAACAGCTCAACTCACATTTAAAACACACACACACACACTGTGATCTCATGGTGCAGGTATATTGGAATGCAAATTCAACACACAGAAATTCGGAATGTTTCCCTGATCCTGAAATGTTCAATCCATCAAGATTCAAGGGGACAGGGCCGACTCCTTACACGTATGTTCCATTCGGAGGAGGCCCTAGAATGTGCCCCGGAAAAGAATATGCAAGACTCGAAATTCTAGTGTTTATGCACCATCTTGTCAGAAGATTTAGGTGGGAAAAAGTCATTCCTGATGAGAAAATCACCTACGATCCATTGCCAATTCCAGCTAAGGGACTGCCCATTCGCCTTTATCCCCACCAAGGCATGTAGCAGAGCAATATGACTGTTCTGTAACCTTGTGAGCTTGGCCATTGTTTCCTTCCTTTGATCTCAGTGTGCATTTATCTGGTTGTGGATCCATATACAGTTATACATAATTTTAAATTTTCTTGACCACAATAGTGTACTATGATCGGAGAAATTGTCATTTTGGGTAGCCTCATATCAAATTTAGGGAGTGTAACATTTGTGTGTATAGGTGGTGTGCCGCGTAGTATCAATATATATATTTTTATATATAAAGTAAACGAATCCTTCGAAGCACAACAGCATCAGATAAATGCATTTGACATAAAGACTCAAAAATGAAAAATCCGAGCATAAAAGAATGACCAACCTGAAGCTGACTTGTAGCCTGTACCTTATATAGCTGACTGAAAAAAATGTAGAGATGGTGACTTTTAAATGCAACGCAGCATATATATAAATACACATCAAATCTCCTCTATTATCACTAATTCAGCATCTTATATCCAGATGTTTAGAAGAAGGAAAAAAAGAAAAATACACGAAATAAGCAGTTATGATAAACTTCCCCTTTCTTTTCTATCTGAAAAATGAAATTAAGCCAGATACATACACAAAGCTGACCCAAAATCAGTTTACTCTACATCAATCCATAGTCATTGGTTGACTGATGCAGCACCTGAAACGGGCCTTTCTGACAGTCGTCATGATCTCAGTCTCTGCAGCCTCAAGCATTCGAACTACCTCACTGAAAGAGGGCCTAACATCAGGATCGCCATCCCAGCAATGGGTCATGATCTGACTTAGAGTACGAAGACAGTCATGGGGAATAGTTGGGCGGACGCCTTTGTTAACAACAGCAAATGCTGCCTGAACAGCAGTCATGTTCTGGAACGGAAGCATCCCTGTGATGAGTTCCCACAGCACAATCCCAAAGCTATATACATCAACTTTCTGGGTGTAAGGCCTATGCTGGATCATTTCCCTGCAGTTTTGGAGCACAATGCATTTAGCGTCTCACTAAAACACAAGTCCTTCAGGTGTAAAGAAAATAAATAAATAAATAAAGAACACTGTGAAAATTCTAAATATTCATGCTCAAACCATTCAGCAGCAGGAAATGCTGCCTCATTCACCCAGTCACTTTGACTCCCCCCAATGAGTGAGTGAATACCCTAGCTACTCAAACACCACAAAATGATCTACATAACCACTTCAACTGCACCGCCGCCTCTGACATCACTGCAACTACTAATACCATTCCTATAATTCTATGAATAACACAAACCTCTAATTTACAACAGTAACTTACAAGCTCAATATAGCATATTAAATTCTAAATAGCACCATTAAGTGGCCTGTGCAACAATGGCCAGCCATAGCACCCACCCAATTCTTCCAGAAAAGGTGAGTGATATTTTATACAACCAAAATAAATATAAAAGTAAATATTTTCAGAGCTATTATTACTTAATTTAATTAATTGAATTATTTTATTTACCAATAATGGTAATTGCATTTTGTGCATGGTTTAACATATTAATTATCATGCATAAATTAGAAGAATCTCATTATTTTGGAAGTAAAGTAGAATATAAAATCCTGCTTTGATATGTGCTATTAATTATTTATTATCCCTTCTGATGTATATCTATAAATCTATTTTACATAGAAAATAAATATCTTTATATTCAAAAATTATTAGACATTCTTGAAATTTAATGTACCAAGGGAAAAAATTTAAGAATAACCTTTTATGTATGAATGTCATATAGAGATAAAAATACATATGTATGTGCGTATATATATTATAATAAAGTGTATTGCAGTCAAATTGAAAGAATATCACTTTGACTAGTCAATTGTGTGTGGTGGTGTTGTGTGTTGGGGGGGGGGGGGGGGGGGGGTTGGTGATTTTTCGAAAGTACTGGGGGTGAGTGTCACCATACCATAGTACGAGGTGCAACGTGTATTTACCTTTATTAAACATTACCATCTAACAGCCCTTTCATCTGTCTAAAAGAAGTTGGGCTGAAGCACTAACCAACTTGATTTCACAACTAGACCTAAAAAGCAACTCAACAGATTAGTCATCTGCTAAGCATCACAATCAGGGTTCGTTTTGTTTGCTTATGCATTAATTTTCATACTTCCATGATGACAGTGCATATATTGTCAGAAGAATAACGAGACAGATAACTTCTTGAAGAACACAAGCCTAAATCCACAAATAATTATTATTGAAGCAAACTCCAGGTAACATGGTAACTTTTAGGTTCAAAGCGGAAGACCTATACATGGAAAAACATCACAGACAGATGTAGATCCACTCAACCCAGAATTTTTGTTATCCTCAGCGGGAGCACTTCTTACGAAGTATTTTTAGACAGACTGAACTTATACCTAAGTATTTGAAGGACCCTTAATACCACAATGGGTCGACTCCTTGTGCTGGAACTAGGCATATAGCCCACCTAGCCGGCTGCCTTCCTATACCTTGAAAAGTTTGGCTTACACAAAAATTGTAATTTGCTAAGTTAGAGCGCTGCATTAGCTGTCGAGTCTAAGAGTTATAGTTTATCTCAACCATAACCAAAAAACAGAAAGGAACCCAAACGCTAAAAGTCACCTATATCCTGAAGCATGCTAGGAAAAGATGTTTCATAATATGGGTACCCAAACGCTATATGCTAAAACTTCACTGAAACTACGTATAAAACTGGAGACAAAAGTGCTGAAAGCCTCAAAAAATACAAATTGAGGTAATGGTTAAGCGAGATAGTGGTGAATATGAATTTTAAACATGATCCAACACATCTGCTACCACTGCAGACTGAAGAAAAGACAACAATGTTTGGTAATAAAATAAAATGAACACTATGCTACTCAAGCATAAAGTATAGCCCAAAAACAGAGAATGTTTCCTCAATAGATGACTAACCACTAATGAATAAGCCAAGCAAATACCAGCAGCAGAGCAAGAAGGCTTTCATCTTTCACAGCATATCAAGCAGATGAAGAAGACAAATGATAGGCTTAGCAACTACCACCAATACGTCGAGAAAGCCTTCATCTTTCACAACAAAAATCTATACAACTCTTGGAGATCACAAAAAAAGATCACACAGACATCCTTTTTTTCCTGACGGAGGGTGAAGACACGATCATGGACATGTGTTCACTGTCGCCTCGTGGTTTCAAACAACGACAGGATATTAAATAACAGCAAAATTTTTCCAATAGTAAAAGACATGAGGTAACTCTTACAGCTACTACAAACGCAGATAGCATAAGCCCAGAAAGTTCAACTTATACAATTGTCAGTATTTCGCTGCACTAAAACTGCTAACACCACTATTAACTCGATTCAGCAGTAAAGCAGAAAGTATTTTAACAAAACAATGCCCTCAGCCTTTGGACCATTGACAGAAAATAAGTTTTACAAAGAAACTGTGTAAGTAGTGTTTCTGAATTTGGAGAACAAAAACTGGTTTATTGGTTTATCTGACTGCTTGAAAGTAGCAGCACGCAAATTGGCCACGAAATAGTATCTTCTTTTCTTTTTGGGAAACAGGAGGAAAAGTATCAAATAAAAGAAAAAAAAGAAACAAAGAAATAGACATACCAAAGCATAAATATATGCCGCTCGCAGCATTCTTACAAGCAACATATCGAAAAAAGTTGTATGGAACTATGACATGATTATGAGTATTTAAATCATGGATAATAACAATATTTAAGGCATAAATATATTCAAAAGCTGATAAACCATTTAACAGTGAGCATAGATAGCATGCATCAACAAATAGATGGAAAATTAACATGTGGAGAAAAAGAGAGAGAGAGAACCATTCCACACACAAAATGAAGTGTCCTAAGACCAAAATATAACAACAATCTGTAAGAAAGCACATTATATGAAGATAAAAGGAAAATTTAGACACATACGGTGCCATCCAACGGTAAGTGCCAGTCTCTGGTGTCATTCCTTCAGTCTGCACTTCAATGCGAGCTACCCCAAAATCTGCAATTTTAATGGACTTGTCGGCAGCAATTAGAAGATTGTCTGACTTCAGATCACGGTGAATCAAATTTAACCCATGCACATATTCCATCCCTCTAGCTACATCCAAGGCTTGTTTTACAGCCAATTTCAGGGGCACAGAACGGTTCTGCCGCTTTGTCAAGAATTGACGCACCGAACCCCCCTTAGCGTATTCAGTCACAATACACCAGACCATGGGTTTGCGGCATGCACCAATAAAGCGAACAATATTCGGATGCCTCAACGTTGAGAGCATCATTACCTCCTGCTGAAACTGTTGCTCCATCAACTGTGCCCTGTCTACGTCATTCTCCGGCCTCTCCAGAAGCTTAATTGCAACATCTTCACCATTATACGTGCCTCTGTAGAGTTTCCCAAAAGCCCCCTGAGCAAAAGCAGGCCCCATGTTAAGCTTCCTTAGGTCAATTGTCCACTCATCATAGTTACCAAGACCCTCGGTAGGATATCGGGGGTCCTTCAAAGCTTGAGCCAGGGCATCATCGCTGAGCCCATGAGATGCTTTCCCATGATTCACACTAGCAGCAACAGAATAATTTTTGACACGCTTGTCCTGGTGGCCCAAGATACGAGTGCGTGAATCATTAGATCCAACACTACTGTTGTCCATTGACATGGCAACAGAGCCTCCTCCATTGCTCATCTGCAAGCTCCCATAACTATCTATCGACATATTTGACCCCTCATTGAGCTTACGATAGAAATTTTGCGATAAATCATAATTATCATGGTTATTATTTAGGCCTATAATTCCAGTAAATTTTGGAGCCTCCAACATTTTCTTATTTGTATCAAAAAGTAGCAACTGAACAGAACCTAGGTATATTCTATATCTTCTGCCTCAGCATTTCCAAGCTCAACCTCCACTAACCAAATCCTGCAAACGTATCGACAAGAACACTGTTAACTAACACTTACTTCTAAAGCCTTTATTATCGAAAATATTAAACATTGATATAAGAAATGTTGAGTAAAACCCCCAGCACGAAATAAACAAGCACAAATGATATCCTTTACTGAAAAAATTAGGAGCTTTCCAAGAAAAGGATGTACATTCAAAAGGGACCCACCTAATATCAAACACAACAAAAAAAAATCAAGTTACAACTCCGCCGAGCTATCTTCCAAAACTCTACAGAGTAAAACCCAATTAGATTTATTGAGCTTGAAATAAATTTGATTCAATTGAAAGTTCGAACAAAGTGACAACGATCCACCCATGACCCATCGCTACGCATTTGCCTATAATTTCTTTTCCTTCTCTTCAGTTGACTACAATTACAGTCAACATAATTCGTACCACCATCAAATTTCTCATTTGTCAAACAAAAAAAAACAATAAAGATTCAAAATTTAGCCAAAAAAGCCCACAAAACTAAACCATTCCACAAGAACAACTCCTTAACACCCCACACCCCCAAAACAAAATTCAGCTAAAATTTTCCCAAATTAAACCCCACAAAATCACATGCAGGAGAAACAAAACGCAATCCCCTCCGAATTGGGAAAATTTCAGTGATCCGGGGGCAAAGTTGAGAAACAAACAGAAAAACACACCTCGATCGAGAAGGGATTGACGTAATTTTGCTCCACAGCTTCAGACAAGCCCGATAGGACACCGTGGGAGTAGGGGTGAATTTACAACTCGGCCCCCACTCTTCAGCTGCTACAGAGGCAACACGCAAAGGTGGAGCGAAAAGGACAGCGTCTCGATGGAGACACTTTCTAGAGAGAGAAAGTAGCAGCAGCGAATTAGAGAGAGAGAGAGAGAGAGAGAGAGAGAATGAGTAAATGTTAAATGAGATGAAATGAATGGAAAATGGAAGCGTATGCAGAGTCTTCGTCTCCTTTTTTCTCTTTTTTTTTTTTTTGTTTGTTCACCACCAAAAGGGAAAGACCTACAGTGTGGTCGCTCACACATGTTGTTGGGTGGATGCGAATGATGGGCTTATTGTGGCCGTCTGATTTGGTCATGGATGGAGGTGGAACCCTTAACGAATACCTACACGCGCCGTCAAAATCTACACTGCTGTTGTGGGTCCCAGGGGCACGATCAGCTTTGACTGTCTATGAAGAATAAGAGATGCAACTGATGTAGCATAGGGTACATCATCCAGAAACACAAATCCTTTTGGCACTACAAAAATGCCAACTTTTACTACCCATTTTTATACGCATTTATTATATCTATATTATTATAAAAGGAAAATTATTTTTATCTCACAAATAGAAGTTAGTTATATAATTTTATAAAAAAAAAATTAATTTTATATAAAATAAATAGAGATATATAAAATTATGATTAAAATTAAAAATTTATATAAAATTGATTCAATTTGGATATCAAATTTTGATGTGTCAATTTTACCCTTTTAATTAAAAAATATATATAATAAATAAACAAATAAAAAGATCAATATTGTAATATTACATTCAATTTAAAAAAAACCCATGTTCTCAACCAACAAACCACTTTCTCTAATTACAATTATTTGGATTTTTTTTCCTTTTTGTGTTTATTTTTTATCATGTAATTTTATTTCGTATAATTATTTTATTTTTAAATTATTATAATTTAATAAATTATTTCAAATAATTCTTAAAAAAGCATTCTTATTAAAGAAATTTAATAATATATTTATATTTTCATCCTAAAAAAAAATTAACTACTAAATTGAAATATATATTTTTTATATTTTGCACATACGTAGAGTGTGCGGTGTTGCTAGTGTGTATATATATATATATATATATATATGCTATCACTAAATTACTCTAGATGGAATAAAATAGGAGAATTTTGATCTTAGTAATCATCGTGAATTATTAAATAAAAGCATGATAATACAAAAATATTTTTTACCATGATTATAATTTAATGAAATTTGAACAATAAGAAAATTTGCAAAGGAGCACTTTTGAGGCGAGGAATTGAGATTCCTGGAGGAGCGTTGTAACTTTAGGAATGAGGGTTTGAACAAGTTCAGAAAAGCAGTTCCTAAATGTTAGGGAATCTAACCTGTGAAAAAGCCATAAATCTTCATTGAATTAAGTCAAAATATGTCCAGTGAAAGAAATGAACAAGAAGTAAATAAATACTTGTTAATAGTGCATTTGAGAGCTTTCGAGGGAGTTTTCATGAACAAGTGCGCTTAAATGTACGCTATCGAAAGCAAAATTGTGCTTAAATGTACATAGAATGACTTAGATTCAGGCAGAATAGCTTAGATATCTCTTACTAAATGTGGTAAATATATTCATAGAGGTAAGGCATAACAAACTCTCCTAGACTCTTGAGGAGCATTCTTGTTGAGTAAAAGGTGTGGGTGAGAGATTTTCGAAAATCATGTCAAATTATGATTCTTAAAATCTCATATAAGTGGTTGGGACACATGGTCCCCAAATTTTGAAAGTTGATTAGACCAGATAAGGATGCGCCCCCATTCGAGGGTTTGGTTATAATAAATAAGGTCATTTACCCCTATCTTAGTGGGGATGAGGTCGTATGAACTTATTCGGAGCAAGTGATTAGTATGGTAGGAGGAGCATGAGCGTTCCCTCCCTTCAGGTAGTCCATGTTCGATCCTCCTATGCAATGAGCAGCATATAGGAGCGCCACAATAGGTCTTCCTATGAAAACCAATAAAGGGTTATTCCCAGCCTATAATGCTCCTGAGGATGGATGGTTAATTCTATGGAAGTGGCGTCGTGCTTGAATAGGGATGCCAATAGGTCAATGTTAGACCTATTGGGGGTAGGTTTTTAAACTCCTAATCAAGTCTGGGCGGTTTCTAGAGTTTTATTTTAAAATTCGAATCTATTCCGAATGCGCCTTGTTAGTATTTTATATATATATATTTGATTTATTATTTTATATAAACTTATATGATATACATCTACGCTTCATACATAAAAGTATATATTATATAAACAGTTACATAAAGAAAAATAAATATGATACTCTTATATATAAAAATAATCATATAACATTAGTAATTAAGTTATAATTTCAAAATATGTGCAAACAAATATGTAATAATGTTGTTTAATTTTTCAAAAATTAAAATATGTTCATAGAAATTTATAAATAATTAATGTGTTGGTTATACTATTATTTTTTTCATGTTTAGAAAGTTGTAATAATATCAATCTTCTTAAAAAAAATATTTTTTTAATTATTTTTAAAATATAAACTAAATCTACCGTGTCAAACCTGAATTGGCTCCAGATCCACTCCCTTGCCATCCCTATACTTGGACTACGAAACTTGGATTTTATGGATCACAAAAATGACTTTCTTAAATAATGAGTGTGTGCTCCTCTCTTTAATGCGTTGCTTTGTTGCTGCGCGTTACTCGATGGCCCATAGTTACTTGAACCAATCCAATATTACCAAATTTGATAGCATCGATATATATAGATGTACACATTACTTATGTAGCATGAATAAGTCAATGAAATAAGTAATTAGACAAAATTACTTAAGCGTACTTTACTTTTTTGTACTTTCTTTTAAAAGTAAATCGATTACATCTTATTAAATAATACATTTTCAATAATTATAACAATAATTAAATATCAACCTCAACAACTATAATAATCAATAATTAATCCATGTACATTGTTGAAAAAGTTTATAGTCTTGTGCTTCAACATTGCCGTTTGAACTAAATCCCATTAGTTGTCTATGCATATTAAAATCGAACCTAGAACTTCATGGTATTGAGCCTTCAATTTCGCTACTTAAAGTAGGTCTTATTAGCCATTTTAGGATACCTGATAGACTAAAAATATACATAGTTTGATATCTAAAATTCATGCAAACATTGTGTTGTTTTATTGAGGTTTTAGAATACTTTAAGAAGAAAACGAAACAAAGGAATGAGACCTTAATACGGACATTAACATGCATATTTTAGCCCCCAAAACACAATTTCTCTTAGTTCATATATCCCTTTACGAATATTTTATGTTTATCATAGAATCTGAGCCGAAGGAAGCTAGATTACAACGAAGAGCAAGAGAAAACGGCCAAAACCGTTTCTATTTGCCAAGTCGTGTTGATCTTACAGTGGAGGCCAAAAACGTGCAACACAAACGGCTCTAGCCATGTTGATTCGCCAAGCCGTTTGGCTGGTACAGAGGATGCAAAACAAAAAGGCTTAGGCCATGTGAAATTGCAAGTTGCCGTTTGAATTGACAAAGCTGCGTAAGGAAACTCATCTCCTATTAGGATTCTAACTACATTCGTCTCCACCACCATTCAAGGACGTTTTGTGTATGGTATGGTTTCGGGGGACTGTCGGCTAATTTTTGAAGGGGAGTTCAGGACGAAAGCTTAAAAAGGGTGATAATTCAAGGGCTAACTTCTTCTATCCCTCGAGGTTATCGCCGCAAGCCTAGTTTGCTTTTATATTTTCTTTTAGTCCTATTATGTTTTTGTGTTGTTTTTCTTTTATCACATCTAGCTAAATAAATTATAGCGTTCTAGGCTAGTCATCAATGAAACCCTTATAGTTTTTGTTGCATCCCTTTTGATTTTAATTTGCATCCTTCATAACTATAATTCAAGTTTTCTTTATTTGTGAAAATTGGCCAAGTTTTACGAGTTTTGAAATTTTATGTTCGACTACGAAAAGGTGTGTATGAAATCTGACTATTTGCATTATAGACATAAGGAACAGGTAAGTTAAAAATAATCATGCTCTTATGCAATCAATTAGGTTAACTAGTGATGACTTTTTCACTGACACAACTCTTGCACGCAATGGATCAATGGAATCTATATGTGATCACGAAAGTAGACATATAGTATTCCTTGGTACATTTGTTTTACTTTCGAAAGAAAATTACAAATATTTTCGTGAGTTGGATCATGGCAAGAGGTATTCTTAATATCAAAAGAGCGATCAAATAACCACAAGAGAGATTCGATAGACAATGCCTAAGCCCTAATTTGTTTTTATTGATTTTTCTACTTATACTTTAATTGTTTTCTTTGATTTTATAAACTTTCTATCCAAATTTCGAAACTTAAACAATAAAAAACTTATAAGTTTAGTGCTTGGTAACTCGTTTCTCGAGGGAACGATACTTAACTTTCACTCTATTACTTAAACGACCCGTACACTTGCAGAAAAATCACAACAATACCTTTCATGTGAGAGTAACAAATGTTTAGTACAGTTCACTTACAAAATCATTTTTTGGCGTTACTTGAATTAGTTTTCCTATATTCTCTTCTTGAAGATTTATACAATGAAGAATGGTTTTCAACTGCATATTCTCGCTGATTATTTTGCTGGATTTTCTCTTCATTCATCTTGGTTTTCAAAGATACCTTGGATTATTTGGAAGAAATGCAAGAGTATTATTTATCAGAATCAAGGAAAACAAATGATTGGGCTAAAGCCACACATGCGAGAGCAAGCCCCAAACAGTCACACTCACAAGCACTGGATTACAGTAATCACCAGCAATTCAAAGAACGATTCAGAAAAGCAACCACTAGCAGATCACAGATCAATCGTCAACATTACTAAAGAGGGTAATTTTGAATATAACACAGCAAATGCATAAATACAACATCAAATCTCCTCTATTACCACTAATTCAGCATCTTAAATCCACAATTTCAGAAAAAAAAAAAAAGAAAAAAAAAGGAACACAAAACAAGCAGTTATGATAAACTTTCTCCTCCTTTCTTTTCTATCTGAAGAAAGAAATTAAGCCTGATACATACACAAAGCTGGCACAAAATCACTTCTTTCAAATTTCTTTACTCTAAATTCAATCTGTGGTCATTGGTTGACTCATGCAGCACCTGAAACGCGCCTTCCTTACGGTTGTCATAATCTCAGTCTCTGCAGCCTCGAGCATTCTGACTACCTCACTGAAGGCTGGCCTAACGTCAGGATTACCGTCCCAGCAAAGTGTCATGATATGACCTAGAGCTGGAAGACAGTCATTGGGAATAGTTGGGCGGACACCTTTATTGACAACAGCAAATGCCGCCTGAACAGCAGTCATATTCTGGAATGGGAGCATCCCTGTGATGAGTTCCCACAGCACAATCCCAAAGCTATAGACATCAACTTTCTGGGTGTAAGGCCTATGCTGGATCATTTCCCTGCAATTTCAGACCACAATGCATTTAAGTATCTCACTAACATAAAGGTCCCTCAGGTATGCGTGTCATGGGGTGGGTAGGAGCGAGACCATGGGGGGGATTCTGAATATTGAAGTTCAAACATTCAGTACTAGCGCACAAACCATTCAGGACAAGCACTTGAAAAGTCCACACTGTAATGAAAACTAAAGTATTCCCAACTCCAGCAAAAGTCAAATTCGCAAAGGGTGTTCCTAATAGACAACTATCACGTTCATATCAACTCCAGCATCATCAATGAAGAGCAACCAAACACTTGATTTTTCTTTGCCAACACCAAACCACAACAAAAACTGCAACACGGGGCAGCCTCCGAACTCCAAAGGGATGACAAGAAGACATTCTGCCATTTACAGCAATTGTACTTGATGTCTGAAATATTACGACTTACCAGAACACACCATGTACACTCTTGACCCCTAGCAAGAAATGCTACCTCATTTTACCCCATCACCTCAACTCCCCTTAATTAGTTATTGAATAGCCTAGCTACTCAACCATGACAAATTTATCTGCGTACCAGTGCATACCGAATTCAACACCGCTAACCTACTTGATTTCACAACTAGACCTAAAAGCCAACTCAGCATATTAGTAATCTGCTAAGTATCAGATCAGGATTCATTTAGTTGTCTTATGCATTAATTTTCGTACTTCTAAAGTACACAAGCTTAAAGCCAGTAATAATTATCATTGAAGCATACTCTCGGTAATGTGGTAAATTTATGGCTCAACCAGGAAGACACACATGGCAACAAATCACATATATATAAATCCACTCAGCCCACCATTTTCAGCAATCTCAGTGGGAGCAATTATTGCCAAGTACTGTAACATTTGACAGTACCCTTCATCCCACAATTGGTCTCCCTGAGGCTTGTGACAAGAGCTAGGTATATAGCTCCTCTCCAGCTAGGCTGTCTTCCTATATCTTGAAAATTTTTCGCTTATGCAAACATTATAATTGTACAATTCGTCTACTGCATAAATTGTAGAGACTAAAGTTATCATCTCTTTCAACCATAGGAAAACCGCCAATTGTACCTCCCAATCTCATAACTGGTTTTTATCTATACTTAAGTCACAAGCCTAAAATACACAAAGTTTAAAGGAAAATATAATGGTGTAAACTTCAAAACCTCCAAAGCATAAAGCAGAGAACAAGAAAGTCAACAACAATTAACAGCAGTGACAGCTAAAATATTAATTATTACAACATGGGATGGACAAAGAGATCTCTGGAACTTAGCGTCATACTTACTGGAGGGTGCACTTGCACTTTATTAAACAAAACCTAGCAATAAAAGGTCAATCATTACGCACGCACAAAAAAAAAATCACACTAACTCAACTATATTTACTGAAAACATCGGAGATAATAGTTATATAAATCTAGATGTAGGGTAAAAAATTGTTATACGAGTCTAATTATTTTAATGTGTGAAATGCCTTTTACAAAAATTCAATTACACCACTAACTCCTAACAACTAAAATTGCATTAAAGAATGATTTATACTTCTAACACACGTTGCACTAGTACATCACATTACAGAAAACAGTACAACTTGACGTAACATGTGAATTGCTAGTATCACTAGAGTTGGGGCCAGTAACTGTGCACCAGTACAATTCCATTAGTATCTTCACTTTACATCCATCCCATGAAAATTGTTCATTCAAACACTATCATACATTGTTATAGGCATGCATACTTCTTCCAATGTTTATAGCATTAAAACAGTATTTTTATTACAATTACTTCCCTTTGCAAACATTACTTTAAGACCCCCTATAAGTTTCAAAATATTACACAGGGTTAGTTACGCTGTCAGACCAGGAGCAAAATATTAAGTTTACATCAAATTTTTGAAACATCATCATTTTCTGTTAAAATCATTAACAGCAGGGGTAGTTTATCAAATGACACAAACTTAGCAAGAGGTGTCGGTATTATGGACATTCAAGAAGGGGAGTTCGTAATATAATTCCTTTGGAGGGATCTAGGTGTAATTAAGCCCCGGCCACTCTAAAAGCTTTTGGGTTTGTCAACCACCTTTCATATCTCCATGTCAGTTTATAGATCACCAAGGTAAAGAATGTAGCAGCAGAAGAAAGAAATCAAAACTGCTACAACTCATGTTCATCATAGATATCACATTAAACAAACTAGGAGCCAAACTTTATACAGTGCTAATGCAGATGCTTATTTACACTTCCAGCAATCCAAGTGTGGATCCAAATTGAATCAAATTGTTATATCTTTAACCAAAATTAGCATATTATCCTACTTTGGACTCAACACGTTAGTATAACTGAGTTTGGTGACTAAATTCTACTCCAACAGTAAGGGATCTCCATACATTTCAATTGCAGATGAATGGAGAAGTTCAGCTAATCAAAACTTAATACCTAGTCTAAGATATGGACACCGACTGTGTTTTCACTCCATGTTTCTCTATATACTACTAGACCCAAAAACAGAAAGGAACTATTACAGCAAAACTTTCTCGAAGCGAAAGTTGCCCAAATCCTCAGGCATGGGCGAAAAAGAATTTCAGTAGTATGGGTGCCCGAATGCTATAAGCTAAAACGTCCCAAAAATTACATATACAACTGGAAATGAAAGGGGAGAAAGCCTCAAAAGTTACATCTTAGACCATGTTAAGGAGGATAGCGTCACTTAAGCTATTACTCATCTAGAGAGTACATCTTTTAGCTGTATGAACCACTGAATCTGCACTGCTGAAGACTGAAGAGAAGACAGAAACAGTTGGTAATAAAATAAAATGCACACCATGCAACTCAAGCATAACATACAGCCCAAAACTAGAGAAGGTTTTCTCAATAGATGACTGACAGTGACAACTAATGAATAGGGTAAGCAGCTAGCACCAGTGGAGAAAGAAGGCTTTCATCTTACACAAAGTAACAAGCAGATGAAGAGACACAAAATGATAGGCTAAGCAGCTACTAACGGTAGATCAAGAAAGCTTTCACCTTTCACAACATAAATCAGATGCAACTCTTGGAAAATGCAAAGACATGGCCATGGACATGCATTCACAATCATTGTGCCATCTGATTCACACTTAAAAGGATATTAAAGAACAGTAATTTTTCCAGGAGCAAGACGCATGAAGGAAATTTTAAGAATCTACAAATACCACTGGCATAAGACGGGCAAGTTCTGCATATATAAAATTTTCAGCATTGTAGTGCACTTAAAACTGTTTAGCACCTCTCTTAATTCCATTTGGAAGTGACTAGAAGGCACACAGGAAAACAACCATATGTTCTTCAGTCTTTAGAGCATTGAAGGAAGAGATTTTTGAAATTTTACAAAGCAACCATGTAATAGTGTTTCTGAACTTAAAGAAAAATTATCAGGCTTAAGGGTGATCTGACTGCTTGAAAGTAGAAGCACACAATCGGGCATGAAACAGTATCTTTATTTTCTTTTTTATCAAGAGGGCTGAAGGAAAATCGGGAAAATCCAAAAAGGACATAGAAACAAAAGAGTTGCATGGGACCCTAAAATGAGTATTTAAATCAAGGATAATAACAATATTTAGAGTACCCCTTAAAAGAGAAAAATGAAATTCTAAGGCAGCAAAGTGAAGTGTCCTAGGACAAAAAATATAATAATCAAACTTAGAAAGCATATTGTAGGGAGATAAAAGCAAGACTTAGACACTTACGGGGCCATCCAACGGTATGTGCCTGTCTCTGGTGTCATTCCTTCAGTCTGCACCTCAATGCGAGCTACCCCAAAATCCGCAATTTTAATGGACTTGTCAGCAGCAATTAGAAGATTGTCTGACTTCAGATCACGGTGAATCAAATTTAACCCATGCACATATTCCATCCCTCTTGCGACATCCAAGGCCTGCTTTACAGCCAATTTCAGGGGCACAGAACGGTTCTGCCGCTTTGTCAAGAACTGACGCACTGAACCCCCCTTGGCATATTCAGTCACGATACACCAGACCATGGGTTTGCGGCATCCACCAATAAAGCGAACAATATTCGGATGCCTCAACGTTGCAAGCATCATTACCTCCTGCTGAAACTGCTGCTCCATCAATTGTGCCCTCTCTGCATCATTCTCCGGCCTCTCCAGAAGCTTAATTGCAACATCTTCACCATTATAAGTGCCTTTGTAGAGTTTCCCAAAAGCCCCCTGAGCAAAAGCAGGCCCCATGTTAAGCCTCCGCAGGTCAATAGTCCACTCATCGTAGTTACCAAGACCCTCAGTTGGATATCGAGGGTCCATCAAAGCTTGAGCAAGGGCATCATCACTCAGCCCATGAGATGATTTCCCATGATTCACACTCGCAGCAACAGAATAATTTTTGACACGCTTGAGGCCCTGGTGGCCCAAGATACGAGTGTGTGAATCATTAGATCCAACACTGCTATTGTCCATTGACATGGCAACAGAGCCTCCGCCGTTGCTCATCTGCAAGCTCCCATAACTATCTATAGACATATTTGATCCCTCATTGAGCTTGCGATAAAAATTTTGTGATAAATCATAATTATCATGGTTATTGTTTAGGCCTATAATTCCAGTAAATTTTGGAGCCTCCAACATTTTCTTATTTTAAATCAACAACGCAGCCACAGCACAGAACTAGATATATGGTATATCTTCTACCTCAGCATTTCCAAGCTCAACCTCCAGTCACCAAAATCCTAAAAAATAATCACAGGAAAAATGTTAAATTACAATTTCTTCTAAACCTTTATTGTCAAAAATACAACACATCAATAAAGATAAAGAAGCTACAATAAAAACCCCCAAAATGAGATAACCAAGCACAATTGATGTTCTTTAATGGAAAATTTTCTAGGAGCTTTCCCAACAAAAACTTTTACGTTCAAAAAAGAAACTTCTTAATGTCAAGAACTACAAACCAGAATCAAACCACAGGTCTGCCGAGCTATCCTCCAAAACTTTGGCCAGCGCGAGTAAAACCCAATTAGATTTATTAAGCTTTAAAGAAAAGTAAATAAACTGAAAGTGACAACGATCCAGCCATCTCAATTCGTTTGTCTCTAATTTCTTTTCCTTCTCCTCATTTAACTACAATTACAGTCAACACAAGTCGTTCCAACAGCAAATTTTTCATTTACCAAACAAATAAGATAATAGTAAAGCTTTGAAATTCAGCCAAAAATCCCATAAAACCAAACTTCGCCACAAGCACAACCCTCACCCCCCCCCCCCACCCCACCCCCTCAGACCCCCAAAAAAAGAGGAAATCGAACTAAAGTTCCCCCGAATTAAGCCCCACAAATTCACATGCAGCAGAACCCAAAAATATATAAATAAAATCATAAGCCTGAAAATGGTAAAAATTTGCAGTGATCCGAGGGCAAAATTGAGAAACAAACAGAGAAACATACCTCGATCGAGAAGGGATTGACTTAATTTTCCCCACAGCTTCCGCCAAAGCCCGATAGAACTCCGGTGTAGTTCACAACTCAGCTCCTAACTCTCCACAAATCTTCAGCTGACCTACAGAGCAAACACGCCAAAAGTTCGAGCCGAAAACAACAGCGCCTGAAGGAAGAGAGAGTTCCTAGAGAGAGAGAAGAACGTAGCAGCAGAGAATTGATGAGAGAGAAAGTAATTGAAAAATGAGATGAAATGAATGGGAAATAGAAGCGTATGCAGAGTCTTCGTCTCCTTTTATTATTTTTCTTTTTTATTTTTATATATTACTACTGGGGAAAGAGCTACAGTGTGGCCGCTCACACATGTTGTTTGCGTGCAGCTGGGGTGGGCCGATTGTGGCCGTCCGATTGTGTAACGGGAGTGGAGGTGGGACCCATAAGGGGACTGCTTGGCGAAATACTTACACGCGCCGGTCAATATCTACTGCTGATGTGGGTCCCATGGGTGTGGTCAATTTGACTGTCGATGGGAGGAACAAGAGATGCAACTAATGTAGCGTACAGTACATCATCTAGAAGCACAAGTGCTTTCGTCAGTCGCCGCTACATAATTATTTTTTTTTTTCAATTAAAAAAACCATTTATTAAGCATCAATCAATTATTATAAATTATATTTCTTCTCTTTTTAAAAAAAAAAAAATTAAAAAGAAATTACATGAATGCTAATCTTTTACCGACCGTTCCTATGGTAAAAACAGGAGAATATCTATATATGTATGAATTTTAGCATGCCGCGAATTATAAAATAAAAACATAAGGGAATATTTCATAAATGATCCCTAAGATTTAGGCTTAGTATCAAATTAGTCTTTAATATTTGAAAAAATTATTTCGATTCTTGAATAAATAAATGCTATTTAAGTATAATTTTTTTTCCTGAATGTGTATATGTATAGGTATATAGCAACTTTTCTCTTAAGAGTGAAATAAATATTTTGGCGTTATTTACTACATGATTTTTATTTTTCATGTGACTTGAATTTCGTTTTCTTTACATATATATATATATATATTATTCTTCGATATTTCGTTTGATGAAGAATGGTTTTTGACTGCATATAGATTTTGGGTTATTTGAGAAAAAGCCAAGATCACCAATTTATTAGAATCAAGAACAGGGCAAAGGAAATGAGTCAAATTGGGAAGGGGGACCCCAAGAGACGGTGGCTATGAGATGCTATTATTTAAGTGTTGTTTTTAACCGTTGAATTAAGTATGATAATATTATAATTTTATTATTTAGTGTTTTATAACATTGTCATTTCAAATTCATTGGCTAAAAGCATCACTTGGATAATACCCAAGTTGATGATAGAAAATTTCATGCTATTCTGTAGAATATTATCCAACTAGTATTTTTAACCGTTTGTTTGGAATGTGATGATATCAACTAGGTCGGGTTGTCAATGGAGCGGATTTTAATCCGAATTTTAGCATATTCAATTGATTAAAATATTCGATGGGTCATATATGATTATGAATATCTATAATCCGATATAAATAGATCGGATATGGAGTCAAACAGTCATATCCGTTAAAGATATGAATCTGAATTTTAATAATACTTTTTATTATATTAACAACCTTACACATATAATGTTAGTGAAGAAGTTTAAATAGAATGCACTATCCAACCCATTATAACTTATAATACACTTTTTTATATTTTTCAAAGTATTTTTTTTTTCAAAAAAATAATGTATAGTTTTTATACTATTATAAAATAATTTTCTACTTATTTAAATTTTATTTTTTTACATAAGAAATAATTTTTTATTGCTTATTTGATTTTAAAATTTCAAAATTTTTAACAGTTAATTGGGTGTCGGATCTTCTATCTGGTCTCGGATTTTTTTTCTCGAATTCAAATTCAGTTGAAATGAATGTAAATCATATAGGATTCGAGGTCATATTCGAATACTAAATAAACTTATCATATTTGAATTCAAATTTTTTAGATTTTGTCCAAATCCGACCAATTGACAACCTTACAACTAAGAATATCAATGTGTCAATATTATACTCAGCCTTGACCACCAACGATGCGGGTTTTTAGAGCCATAGTTGGTTACTGACGGATCCTAAATCCTATAAAAGTAATAAAACTCAATGGGACAAGCCGATAGTCATCCCTATAATGTCAACATATGTTAAAAAATAAAATTATGATATGATTATACTAAATCTTAGTGTAGCAACTAAATATATCGTCTGAGGATTTTACTCTAAACGGATAACATTTCTAAGCCGTGGATAGTATGAAATTTTCCGGATAGCCACAGAACCAACTAAAACATGCCACTTCTCAAAGATGGCAGCTTTAGAAGTTGTGGTTGCAATCATGATTCTCGAGCCACACATGGCGCAAAAACAAATGAACAATCCCATCCTGGCCCCCCACCCAACCCTTTCTTTCATTCACCATGCCTTTTTGGGCTCCTCATATGTTAAAAGGCTTAAAAGCATAGAAAAAACCTTGCTTGGAAAAAAGATGCATCTCATTCATTTCTTGAGCAACTGGTCAAAAATCATGCAACTTTTAATATTTAATTGACAAAACACATTAATATACAAGATATAATATGATTTTGACTGTTCAAGTTAATGCTGTTTAGGGATGTTGGTAAAGACTTTTGTTCTAAAGAATTAATAAAAATTGGAGATATTTGAAGTTTGAACATAATATTGAGAAATAAAAGTATGAGTTTAAGAAAATTAGGTTCTAGCGTTACATTGAAAACAATTGGTACTTCTGGCTTTTAGTTGAAAGATCCTTTCTTAAACATTCTAAACATGCTAAAAATTAAGCTGAAGGCTTAATAACACTTCCAAAAACATTATGCAGGAGCTCCCTTTCCCACATTAGGAAGGAAAATTATTATATGAACCCGATATTTAAACTCCACATATGAATTAAATAGTCAAAATCATGTTATATATTGCATGTTACATTTTTTTTTTGTTTGGGGTGAGTAAATTAATAATGCAGCGTAATAAATACCGTTTGGTGTATATATAAAACCCCAAATCAAATGCATAAAAACATATTCCCATTAGGAAAAGAAGGTATTCGAATGCCATACAAATTATTAGATATGATATTGTTTTTTATTGTGACATTATTATATATGCATTCAATTGTCATCAGAGTTATTTGGATAATGTCAGATGGTTGGCGTGCCTTAAAATTTTTCCCCACACAAAATACAAGGCTTGTGTTTTTCTGTTGGTGATTTTTTGTAGCTCTCAACTATTAGAGTAATGGGTTGGAAAAGGAACCATTTTATAGCAAACTTGTAAAGTTTGTGTAAAAGGAAATCTGATGCAAGGTTTGCAATTCTTTTCCCTTTATAGAGAGAACAGAGAAGTGAAAAAAGGAAAAACTAAACAAAACAGGACATTTTGCTAAATAGCAGATTACCATGTCATTTATACAACCAACCGCAGGAGAGAGAGAGAGAGAGAGAGAGAGAGAGAGAGAGAGATTACAATAGACTTCAAACAGTCAGATACAGGTACGGGCAAATGTCCTTAGTCAACAAACAATTCAAATCATAAAATAGTTCACCATCACGTAAAGTATATCACAGAGCATAGATATTGAGAAGCACATTTCGAAATGACGCATGACAAATTTGATGCAAATAATAACTAGAATTCAAACATCAAACGACAGATGTAACTAATTTGAAAATACAGCAACTATTTGGCCTTCGTCTTCTCTTCCATAACAATTCCTGGACAGTAGATGATACGAAACTAGAGACACGCAATGTTAAAATTCGATCATAATTTGATCGTTAACAAGGGACAACTATTCATTTGATAGCTGCAATCATGTAGCTGCATCCTTTCATTCAATTGCCATATATTTTGACGCTTATACAGATTTTTAATACATATATGCTGCAAATAATTGACCTGAACTAAAATCGAGAAAAGCTAGAAGTACAACCGGTAAGCATCAGACATGCGAGATTCAGAATCCTCCTATGCTTAACACTACCTATCTCGATTAACCAACAAACTAAAAAGAGCAGTGAATAAAAATAATAATAATAAGGAAAACAAGAAAGAGATGCATAAAGACCATCCCATATTTCAGCCTGCTGTTTTAAGAATCCAAATAGTAACCAACTACTCAGAGAGAGAGAGAGAGAGAGAGAGAGAGAGAGAGAGAGAGCAACTTAAAAGATGGCAAGCATGATGTGATTAAAAATATCACCTCAGTGATTCCAGTCAGCTCAAAAAATGATTCCCAGCACCAAGTAGTTGCAGTCAGCTATCATCTGAAAGTGCTACAACAAATCTGACTTAGAAAGGTTTTTACCACCATCCAAACGGAGGGTGTCAGCCAAGTTATCAGACAATTGATTTATTGATTCGTTAGCAAGTGCAGTTGTTCTAATTCCAGTCGTACTAGCTCGCTGTTTGGCCTTCCTCTCCATCAAGGATTTTTCTCGCTCATCATAAAAGTTGAAATCATCAAGGAGGGATGTCTCAGCATCATAGCTCTTGAAAATTTTTAACATTTCAATTCCCTGCTCCAGTTTCACCTGAAATGGGGAAAAACCATACCAAATAAGTGAAGCATGCATACAATCATTAAATTTTTTAGCATGTCGATAGTTAAAAGTCAACAGTCGCAACAAACAAGAAAACATAAGAGCAAATATATTTGCAACCACGGGCTAGCAAGATCTTGCAACTTTTACATTCATGGTGTTTATATGGAAGAGGAGACCCAATATTCAGTGTGCAAGAATACTAAAAAGACTCCGAACCACAGTAGAGGGCTTCCTTTTGTAAACTAAGAAATGTCATAAATCATAGAAAAGGTTACGAGCAAAACTTGACTGATTTTCTCATAAATAGTACAAGACAACTATCTAGACAATCAAAACAAAAGGGGGCTCTATTGAAGTGCTAAATTTTAGATATTAGAAAGAAGTGTCAGTTGTAAAAGTTTGGAGAGTGTGAAAATAGCAGCAACTAAAAGTAAATAAATTTAAAAAGCTAGAACTGATAACAGTTGGGTAGGAGGTATTTTAGCTTTTAGCTTTTAGCTTCTCTCTCTCTGTCTCTCTCTCCATATTTTTTATATCCTAAAAAAAAATAGAAAAGCAAAGCAGGCCTCGCAAACATCCCACACCCCAAAATCTCAATATATTTCAAGTAAAACACGGATTTCAGATTAATTTTGTCATGTCCATTTTAAATAGTAATAGAAGTGAAAACATGGATGGAGTACGTTAAAGTTGCCTTTTCTTATTTCCCACGACAACATTTGGGAATGGAGGGCGTGCATAGAGTGAGGAAACAATAACGAAATGTACAAGAAAGAGGGCACTCTATTTCCTGAGCAATGAAAGCTCATGTAAAATGAGAAGGGCACCACTCTCTCATTTTTATTCTTTGTCGGCTAATCCCGTTTTGCCATTAGTCATGTCTAAGCCTGCAGTGAATGCCAATTTGAAACAAATTGGAAATTGCAGCACAACAACTGAAAACGTCTGCAACTGAGTCTTGAAAGTCCTGAACAAACTGCAACTGAAGATCATTTCGGCTACAACAGTTCGAATCGCTTACAATTTCTAGATTATATTTTATCAGTTGTGAAATTCTGGTAACATTATAAAGAACTTCAACACAGAAAAAAGTAGTTCTTTAGAACAAAGCAATACCTCCTGTGAATCTCGACTGTGAGTAACAGGCTTGTTGTCATTATTTTCAAGAATTATGTGCCTAAAGTGACTATTTGGTACATCTTTGATAATGCGCCACTTGATAGGAAACTGCCCGCTCCACCTATCCTGTTGCCAGTAATTAGCATCATTCTCAAAGTCAACTGGCCCAACCATCTCAGCTACACCACAAAACTGTCCACTAGCATTAACCTGCAGGTTGTTGTGACATTCATTTTCAAAAGAATGAAATAAACAGCAGTTACATGCAAGCTTCAACAGACAAACGATGCAACACCAAGTAATTACAATTTAAATGTTTTGAGTTATTAAGACAAAGTAATGAAAAGGCTTGAAATAATTGCAATGTTAAAATTTATTAAGAAAAACTGTGTATGGGATGCATATTCATGCAACCCATGAAACAGACCTCAAAGCTCCCCACAGAAACATAAATTAGAGTTACCTTCCCTCTCTGAGAACAACTTTTAGACATAGCTCTCTCAACTGACATATCACACTTGCAGAAAAAAAATAAGAAAGACATCCCAGCCCATATAATAGGCAAGGCACTAGATATCCGTCAAGCAGCCATGACAACAGTCATCAATGAGCTATGCAAGTTTCCATCACTCAGAATGACAAAGACTTATTCAGAAGAACTAAGCCAACTACTAAGCACAATATATGGCTTCTAGTTCTTTTGAATTCTCACTTTCTTCCTGAAGAGATTACATGTAGATATAAGTTCACAGAAGCTTACCGAGAAAAAGAGGAACACTGGACAAATGCCTTCCATTTCCTTTGCGTCACGATAAGCAGCATCTAGTTTTCTGTTTCCAAGTGGTGTGCTCGCCCAAACACTATATTTGATACTTTTATGGATATTGTCTTCATTGAATGACTTAATAACAAAAAATTTTGCATGTTCGTACTCAGTTACAAATTCTGGGGAATTCAAAAAATCGATGTGAAACCCCAGAGTGGTATCAACACTTCTGATGCCAATTGCAGGATCCTCGTTGGGGAAACTCTTGCCTTTTGGCTTTAAAGCCCTTGGTCCTCTATTCCGATCACTTGACATACCAAGTGTGTCTGTAGAAATATGGACAGTGTCCTGACCCCTTTCACGTCTTCCTCCTTTATGAGTAGCAAACCTCAGCTGATTAGAACTACAACCAACAGTGTTTTGGTAAGAACCACCATGCACAAAATGTCTGGCTGAGGAGTTTGATGTTAGCCCGACAGCCTGAAATTGGGCCAACCATAACATCAGAAATGAAGAAATAGTATCTTGAACATAGTGAGGCATCCAACTAGTGTAAAAACAATATTAACTTTCCATTAGTTGGCTCCACATCCCAGTCTCCCACAGATAATATAGACATTACATATTGATGGAAATAAAGGGAAAAAAATGGAAATGGAGAAAACCCGGGTTTGGACCCCAGGTAAGGCAATTGGATAGCAACACAAGAATTATCAGGGGCAAGAAACTTCTATCAACCTATTGGCTTTTATCCATCATCCATTATGGTATGACCATGCAGTGAAGACCATGCAGTGAACAAGCACTCAGGATATTGTAATGAGATACTTTGCATGTGCTATGTATCCCAAAAGGAAGTTCATTGCTTTGAACTTGCCCAAGTACTAAGATACTAACCATCTTGTGAAAAGAGCCAGTCAAATTCAACTGATTTCAAGGCAGATATTATCTTCCCAGTTCAAACCTTAATCAACAATAATATCAAGAGTACAGGGCATCGAGTTCTTTCTCTCTGTGTATGTAGGGTGGATGTGCACATATGTATCCATCGCTGACTATAGCATATGCTTATAAGAAACACCAAACAGACCTGTACAGCATTTTGTTCATAAGATCCAAGTATGCCAATTGGTGGAGGATATACATTTCCAGAATTTATGGGAGATATGAACTTGCTTGTGTCTAAAGAACTCGAATGACTTGGCAATTGTTCGCTGGAACCAAACTTGCCAGGGAAGTTGTGAAGTCCAAGGCCACCACTTCCAGAATGATCCCCTCCAGTAAAAGATCCAAAAGGTGGATAATAACCTGATCCTGGCCCAAAAAATGTATTGTCAATAAGATTTTCTTGGCTGCTATTTCCTGACGGCAATAAATCAGTTTGTGAAGCTGGAAGTGCAGAAGTCACATGGGGTGGGCCAGGTGAAACAGGAGGATAGTAAGGCGGAGTCACGGGCATTTGATGGGGTGAGAACAGCTGGCCATCAAACATCATTGGAGATAGAGGGCTAGCAAGGGGTGGGAACTGCCCATATGCCATCTGGGAGTCAAAGCCATACCCAGGAGGAAAGAAGAGCGAAGCATTGTCATTGTACATTGCCTTAAACAAGAATAAGCACCACATTTAGTATCCACAGGCTTCAATGTAGAAAGAAATCATGCAACCGCGACAAAATTATCTATACCCACTGGAGGTATTACATGTAAGTTGTTGGCATTAACATAGTTTGACTGTTCATCCCAGTTAACACTGCCATTGTTATAACCTGGGAAAATGCAAAGTCATTATTAATAACCGTAACAACAGGAAGTATAACAAAAACAAATAGGCACTAGGCAACACTACTGTCTTCAGTACATAGCATCTAATTGACTCATCTTATGCTGCTGCTCTATTTTTAGAACACTCTGTTCTCTGCACTCAAATATTACGTTGATGTCACCTGAGAATACAGCATCTTAGCTTATGTTCCTCCTTCAAGACACTTAACGATTAACAATGAACAACAATAAACATGCTCCTAAATACACTATTTCCCATTCAGGTCTTCATTTCTTAACTGGGCCTTAGAGAGAAAAGAATCAGTCTATGGTTATTAATGTCTTTGTATAGCAAGTAGGGAATCAACCACTTGTGCAATGGATTATCAGGATTCCTACGTTTAAATTCTTGTGTAATTCAGAATCGCAGAAAATTTGTTGTGTACATAAAGTAGGAATTTCACACTTATGCTAACAATAGAGGACTTTTATAATGTCAAAGGTCAATAGCCAGTGATATTAAGTAGGAAGTCAATAATTTATATAAGGCTATGAGAACTTTTGTGCTAGGGAAACTTACATAAACAACAAAGGTGAAGTATCGCCCACCAAGATAAAACAGTTCTTCCACTATTCTTCCAGGTCAAAAGGAAATTTCTAATTACTATTAAATGACAAGATATCCAAAGTCTAAGCCTTCATATTATTCAGAGATTTGGAGAAGCTTTACGCAACTCTCTTCTAGTTATATCAATGATATGCAGACATGACCCTGAATTATGGGCCAAAAGGTATTAGATTGCTTTTCACTAATTCACCAAAACCAAAGCATAATGAGGTATAGTTAAATTCTGATTGAGTAATAAAAAGAAGAAATATTAAAATATAAGCATGGCATTTGATGCCAAGGCAATTCATACCCCTTCAGTAGTGGGTTAAACAAAAAAAAGAGAGAAAAAAAGAAGGTTTAGAAACACATTATGTTACAACCAATGAAACACGCAGTCAATAGATCATGGTTAGAGTTTAATGCAGTACCATCATTTCTTTGGTTGACCATTTTCCGCATACAATGTCTCATGAACACTGACTTCAAGTTGTTAAGTATGTATTGCATAAGAGCTGGTGGTTAAAATGACGTTGTAATTCTTTTGAAGGGTAGACAATAAAGGTGTTTCAAATCTCATTGAGAAAAGAAACAAAGAACAAGAAGAAGAAGAGTGCTTGGGTTATGTTTGGGGTCATAGTTTTTTTTGGGGTCATAGTTTTTGCCCGTAAGCTGACTAGAAGAAGAATAAGGGAGTTCAGGTTTTCTTAACATTCAACTTAGATTTGGCTATTTTATAATATGGCCATCGTGCTCGTCACACCATTGAAATTAGAAAGATTTGCAGCTTGACCTGCCTTTTGTTTTATGGCACACTTTATGGGATTCAGTTGACGCTAGGAACAAATCGCAAACATATTTGTCTTCACCATAGCGTGGGAATAAAACTATAACTTTTGTCTTGGACAACGGATATCCATTAGCCAACATTTCATCATAGTTGTTAAAGGCGACCGCCTCGGTCGCCTCGGGCGCCCGAGGCGGTCAGGCAACCCTTCCTCGCCTTGGCAGGCACAGGCGCTGCAAACTTTGGTGAGGCGCGCCTGAGGCGGTCGCCTTGATCGCCTAGAGAAGGTGCAAGAGGCGCGCCTGAGCGTGGAGGACCACTTTTAAAAGTCAAAAACCCTAAAAAATTGGCTGAAAAGTCAGTAAACTTGAAACTATAAGTTGACCCAACAAAAAATCCTAAAAAGTGAAACATTTGAGGACCACACCACACTTTTGGGGACCACTTCTCCAAAACTCCCCACAAGCCCACCCACCCTACAGAGAACCGGCGCTACAGTACCGGCGAACACAGATCCGGCGGCGGCGGCGCTACAGTACCGCCTGTACAGTAAGTTTTTTTTTGTTTTTTTTGTTTTTTTTTTCTGTTTTTTCTTTTCTATTTAATAACTTATTTATGCTATTTTGTGGAAACTCTTTAGTATTTATACAACAAAATAAACTTTTATTATCATTTTTTAAAATATTTTTGTTTCTCTCTTTTTTTTTTGATTTTTTTGCCTTTAATAATTAAGATATGTTACAACCTATTATCATATTTATGTTATTCATGTTCTTTACACTTTACAACCTATATTAGTTGTAATTTTTGGTTTTTATGTCACTATTTTAGTGTTTTTTTTAAAGTATTAGTTTTTTGTTTAATTATTTTATTGTTTTGTCTCTTTAGTTGACTAAAAATGACGAGTACTAGTAGAAAAGACCCATGTTGGAAGTACGTTCGTTTGGAAAATCCAAAGAACACGAACAATACAATTTGTATTTTTTGTGATCAAAGATATACCGGCAGTATATGTAGAGCAAAACAACATATTGTTGGTGGTTACGCGAATGTAAAACATTGTGAAAAAGTGCCGGATGATGTGAAGGAGGAAATCCGAAATTACTTGGACACGAAAAAGAGAACTAGGGAGGAAATTATAATCGACAAACAAATTCGACAACAAAGAACTCGTGAAGAGAATTGGGGAGAAGAGGAGTATGAAGAAAATGAGAATCAAGTGTCCAAACAAACAAATTGGGCCAAGAAAGGGCCAATGGATTTCTTTGTAAGCCATGGTAAACAACCAACGGCGAAAGGAATGAAAAAGCAAAAAGATGAAAATGAAGCGGTGAAGAAGGAGTTGAGAAATCGAGCTTGTATTGGTCTCGCACGTTGGATGTACGACGCCGGCATTGCTTTTAACGCAGTGAATTATGAGAGCTTTGAAGAGGCTCTTGATTTGGTCAGAAAGTATGGTCCGGGGATGAAACCACCATCTTACCATGAAGTGAGAGTCCCGCTACTCAAAAAAGAGGTTGATTTGGTGAATAAAGTGATGCATGACCATAAAGAGGATTGGAAAAAATATGGTTGTAGCATTATGTCGGATGGATGGAAAGATAATAGAGAACGACTATATATTAATTTTCTAGTAAATTGCCGTAAAGGAAGCATGTTCTTGAAGTCCGAAGATGCTTCCGAGTATTCTAAAACGGGAGAGAAGGTATGTGAACTCCTAAGTAAATATGTGGAGCAAATTGGGCCACACTATATAGTTCAAGTAGTCACCGACAATGCAAGCAACATGAAGTTAGGGGGTAAGAAAGAATTATTGAATAATCTATTATCTTAAATTAATACTTTATATATAAAATCATAATTATAACGTTATGTTCTTTCCATTTTATTTATAGGACAAATGTTGATGGCGAAATATCCAAATTTGTATTGGACTCCATGTGCTGCCCACTGCGTGGACTTGATATTGGAGGATATATTCAAAGAGAAGGATATTCATGATGTTTTTGCAAAGGCGGTGAGATTGAATAGTTATACATACAACCGCCCCGGTTGTGTAGCCTTGATGAGAAAGTTCACAAAAATAGAGTTGGTTTCCCCGGCAGTAACTCGGTTTGCCACTGCCACCCTTACTCTTTCACGGGTTCATAGATTAAAAAAAGAGTTAAGGGCAATGTTTGCTTCAGATGCTTGGACAAATAGCAGTTGGGCAAAGGAGCAAAAAGGTATAGAAGCAACCAAAATTGTTCTATCTGAGTCATTTTGGAGAGTGGCATTGAAAGCCCTTAAGGTTACTTGTCCTATTGTGAAAGTTCTTCGATTAGTTGATGGAGAGCGTAAGCCTACCATGGGGTACATATACAAGGCTATAGACCGAGCAAAGGAAGCAATAGCAACCAACTTTGGAAATGATTTGATGAAATATAAAAAGATTTTTGATATCATTGATAGAAGATGGGAGATTCAACTTCATCAACCTTTACATGCTGCTGGACACTACTTGAACCCAGAGTACTTCTACTCAAATCCAAAAATTGAGCAAGATGGTGAGATTATGGATGGATTGTATAAGTGTCTTATGAGGCTAGTGCCGGATACGAGTATTCAAGACAAGATTAGTGATGAGTTAGCAGCTTATAGGGAAGCAGATGGTATGTTTGGACTCATGATGGCTAAGAGGCAAAGAACAACAAAGCTACCGGGCATAAATTACAATATTTTTAATATATTTTATAGCCTTAATGCATATTTATTTAGAAATGTATATTTCATGTGCAGTTGAGTGGTGGAAATCATATGGGGGGCGCACACCGCACTTGCAAGAATTTGCCATAAAGATTCTTAGCTTAACTTGTAGTGCGTCGGGATGTGAGAGAAATTGGAGCGTTTTTGAGTATGTAAGTGAATAATTAAGTAGTACATACTAGTTACATTGAAATATGGATATACTCATTGTAATATGTTTCATAAAACTTTACAGGTTCATAACAAGAAAAGGAATAGGTTGGCTCAAGATCGGGTGAACAAGTTGGTGTATGTAAAGTATAATAGGGCATTGAGGCGACGTTACAATCTTCGAGATTCTATTGACCCCATAAGCTTAGAACACATTGATGATTCTAGTGAATGGTTAATTGGGGAGAATTATAGAGGTGACACTAGTGAGTGTGATGATGAATATTTCGATGATGGTATAACTTGGGGTGATATTTCTAGAGCTTCTGGAGCTGAAGAACCGGCATATTATACTAGAAAATCATCCACTTCAAAATGTCCAAGTAGTGTTGCTTCTAGCTCAAGACAAAATACAAGGCCTATGGTCAATATCCCAAGCTCATCTACACGTACCAAGGTCACTCAATTATTTGATGAGGATGATGATGTCAACATCCCAAGTTTGTCTACACGTACCAAGAACACTCAATTATTTGATGAGGATGATGACATTGGCGACGGAACAGTACTCGCCGCCGCCGGATCTGTGTTCGCCGGTACTGTAGCGCCGGTTCTCTGTAGGGTGGGTGGGCTTGTGGGGAGTTTTGGAGAAGTGGTCCCCAAAAGTGTGGTGTGGTCCTCAAATGTTTCACTTTTTAGGATTTTTTGTTGGGTCAACTTATAGTTTCAAGTTTACTGACTTTTCAGCCAATTTTTTAGGGTTTTTGACTTTTAAAAGTGGTCCTCCATGCCCAGAGGCGCGCCTCTCACACCTTCTCTAGGCGATCAAGGCGACCGCCTCAGGCGCGCTTCACCAAAGTTTGCAGCGCCTGTGCCTGCCAAGGCGAGGAAGGGTCGCCTGACCGCCTCGGGCGCCCGAGGCGACCGAGGCAGTCGCCTTTAACAACTATGCTACACGTACCAAGAACACTCAATTATTTGATGAGGATGATGACATTGGCGATTATGAGGAAGAAGATTGTCAACCTATCACTAGTGCCCAAATAGATGACCTTCTAGAATTGGGTTTGGATGGAGAGGAGGATGATTAGTTATATAATACTAGTTTGAAGCTTAGAATTTAGCTTTTTTTGTGTTAGTTTATCTATGGCTTCAACTTTAAAATGTGGATTTAATGTTTAAGTTTGCATTTATAACAGGTTTTTGAAATTTATTGCACTATATATATTTTAATTTTTATATTTTTATTTATATCGCCTCGTTCGCCTTTTTGCTGCCCGCCTCTCGCCTCGCCTCTCGCCTTTAACAACTATGCATTTCATACTGAATCACCTAAATTAGATGTGTCTTTTCTTTTGGATTTGTTGACTGTGATTAACTTTATTCGTCTTCATGTATAATCATACAGTTTGAGTATTTGTTCGCACGTATACAAAACAACTGTCAAGTGTCGATATGAACCAACTAGATTAATTCATAGGAAGGGCTAACCTCCATAGTAATATCCTTGTTCCTGAGGTGTATATGCTTTAAAGGGATACATTGTGGTAAAAGCTCCGCTTGCTTCTGAAGTAGCAGGCTGATCTTTGGCATTTCTTGGAACCCCTGAGATGGCTTCATCTGGAGAAGGATTTGCTGATACAATAATCTCACCTTTTGGCGAAATTGGCTGATAATAGATTCAAAGCAAAGTACTAATGAAGCACATCCGGAACTAACTATAACATACAGCTCTAAAGGCATACATACAAAGTAAAACCACCGGGTCCTGATAACTAACCTGTTCAGTCACGTTATGCAGCTCAGTGGCTCTGTCACCTGCAATCCCAGGACAATTCACAGTTTGCCAAACACAAGGGCAAAGACAGGACATTTACTAGCAATATCCAGAAAATACAATATATTGTAGGCACAAAATCAAACAACAAACAATCAAAACACCGATTCCATGACCAGTAATAATATTGAATAGTGGGGTATTTCATAGAACTCCTACCATTTAATGGGAGAAGATGAGATGGAGCCAAGAAGACGAGAAAAGAAAGGATAATAACTATATAGAAGATTTTCCAACCAAAATAAATCTGATAAGTTCATAAATCATAAATTGCAATATTGGCAAAGAGATTTCCTCAGTCATGATGTAACAAACCAGGGACAAAATTCATTAATATGCATACATACAGCATCAAATAGTTATGGATCACGCATACAGCATAAAATAGGAAAAGATCTTAAAATATGTCTTCTGAATTATGAGCGGCCATGAAACTGACTCCTACACTATTTTTCATGCTGTAATGCGTAATCTTTCATCTATTGACACTATTTTCAGTTCTAGTGAAATAATATTGCATAGAAAATAACACAAGAAACTCAAATCCTTTTTTCAATTTATTATTTTTCTTCATACAAAAATTTATCATTTTAGCTGAAGCCCACAAATCCGACCATTCCCAGAACCAGAAACTTCCATACTAAACCCAATTCAGTACAAAATAAGTATAAACCCGCCTTGCGGAGAAACCCTTAAAACTTAAATTTCAGGGCACAAAATTGGATATCAGTAATTCAAATTCGTCAAAGAAATATCTCCAGTTCAATGCCATTCAAATCCAATTCACCTGAATGTGCACACAAGAAATGGAAGCCCGCCAAATTAAAACAATATCCCCACTCTGTACCCGAAAAATTACACAAAATCACAAAAAAAAATGCTTAAATTTCCGATTACAGACAAACAGATTTAAACACACACACACACACACACATCAGTAATGACAACGAACCAGGAAAAAAGAGTGGGGCAAATTGGTCGAGGCCGCGGTGATTCGCTTCTTCCATTGAACGCGTTCAATTATGCACAATATGAATCCAAATCAAATCAAAAGCAAAAGGAAAAGGAGAAACAAACAGAATTCAGATCTACTCCAGTTGCAGTTCAAATGGAACTAATAAAATCATTTGAAATTGAACGCATTTATCTAGGGTCGAAAGAAAAACCCTCCTAATTCTCCAAGAATTATTGAAATTCGTTGAAGTTTCATTGGAATCTTGAGAAGTGCTTCGCGGGAGGGTTTGAACAAACAAGCACGAAAAGGTTTTAGATACACAGTTTATATATTCCAGTCAGATGCACACAGTATATATATACTAGTGAGGTGGGACACACTTCCATGCGTATAATAAAAATATATATTTTGTAATTATATATTTATTTTTTGATAAATTAATTTATAAATATTTATTAATTTTTAAATGAATAACGAGTTTTTATATTTATTTAAATTTAAAATAAATGAAAAATAAGAAAGATAAAATAATATAACAATATGATTAAAAAATAATTATATAAAAGAATTAAAAATTGATTAGTAGTATGACATGCGAGAGAAAATAATGAAGGAGACAGGAGAGAGATTAAAAATAATAGAAAAAGAAGAGTAAACAAAAAAGAAAAAAAAAGGGACAATCCAAATAATTTGAAAGACCAAAAAATATTTAACAACTGAGCATCTTCTTTTGTACAATAAAATAGATTGTATAGATGTAAGATAATGACCTTTGATTGTATCCTATGTATGTGTAAAATAAAAATATATATGATTCAATTATATATTTAAATTTTGTTAATTAAATTTTATATATAAATATATATTTTTTGTAATTTTTAATCTTAATAAACAAATAACTTAATGTATAATAATATTATATAATAAAATATAATTATGAAGGATAAAGTAAAAAAAAAGTTGATAAAAGAAAGAAAACGGAAACTAAAATAATTATTTGATAGATGAGAGACAATAAGAGAAAAGATACTATAAACTTAAAAACACATTAATTAATTAATGGGGGAATAGAGAGAAAAAAGAAAAATACCAATGACATCAAAAAAACATCAAGACCCCCAAATATTTTATTAATAGTATAGATTAATAAGACTATTTCGTTAAAACACTAATAGTGGCAAAAATTCAAATTTAAATATCGCACGCTTTATACACAATATAGATAATAAAGTTTCTCACATATCTTTTAATAGTGAGTAATGCAATTTTTTTATTACTTCAATTTTTGGTTTTTCTAAACTTTTAACACAAGGGCAAAATAGTAATAATGGAACAAAACAAAAGAAAAAATTAATTGGCAACTAATAATAATATATTCATATCGTATTCACATCACTAGCGGAGGCAAGTTTAAGTGAGGGGGTGCAATTGACCCCCCTTCACCTTATTAAAGCTTCACTATTTATGTAGATATGTGTATTGGTATGAAACAAATTATCACAATAATACAATTGATTGACTCCACTTAAAAAATTATAAATTTAAATAGAAGTGGGTCACAAAGTTAGAAAAAATGTAGATGAATTAATTTGAATTTTTTATAAAATTTTAAAATAATAAAAAAGAAATTAACCCACTAGTCGTAATGAAAACAAAAACAAGACTATATACGTCTATATATCTATGTCCAATAATACTATATTAATTTAAGATAGTAGTTTAAGATTTAAGAATCCAATTTTCTTCTTATCTACAAATACGGTGCACTTATATGTCATATGGATGATAAGTGGAATTAACTTACTAAGTTTGTTTATTCCAAATAAGAGATCGACAAAATCTATAGGGCCTTCGAGAGAAAAAATATATGCATAATTTCTAAATTTAGTTCAATTTTAATGGGTTACTGAATCATGAAAAACTCTAATATGCTTAAAAATTACTAGATTTTTTTAGATTTTCTATCAAAAATGATATAATCAAAAACATTTTTGACCTTTTTTGTTAGAGGATTATTCGCCGAAATTTCCGATAATTAGATCTATCGAAAGAAAAATGATTGTCGACCATTGGTAAACCAATGATGTTGACCATACTGAATAACGTTTCTGGCTACGTCACTAATTCACATATATGAATAATTAAAAAGTACTTTTACTTTTTGAACTTAAGAAGATTTGTATTTTTTACATAATACGTCTAATACATATATTACATGCTTTCCGTACAACTTGAAAAATAATACTCTACATGAAATATTTATTATATTCATTTTAAATTTATATTCTATAAAAAATACTTTGCATACAATATTTCAAAATTAATGATAAGCATTAATTGAATATTATATAAATAAAAATTTTGTAATCACTGATAAAAATTAATTATTTTATTAATAATAAAATTTATATTATGATTATGAATGAAATAATTAAATGATAAATTTTAAATAACTGATTCATTTTTTGAAAGTAGAAACAAATATAATTTATATCAAATAATATCAAAATAAGTTGTATTTTCACTTTGGATATATTTTTCATATCCATAGTATACTCGTATGTTTCGTAATTCGTCTACTGTCTATTACATGTCATTGAGCTAATTTTGTTCCCGTAACTTTAAAAAAATATTTATAATATAAACGTACCCCATACCATAGTTAACTAACAACGACAGCACATGCACGAAAGACAAATGCCTCTATCTTCCTCAAAATTTTAACTATGACGTCCTCATATAATTGGTCAAATAATCATATATATATACAAGTTCTTTTTACATATACTGAGACAATATAAGAATTGGTTCGATTAAACCATCTTTTTAATAATCAAGTACTCGATACACTCACGAATGGCGGATGAAATTTATTTGACTAGTGCCTTGAATAGTTGAAATTCTTTCAAGTAGACGGTGATTGTAAAATTCCAAAAGAAGATATTCAAATTTGAAACGGGCCCCGACATCAATCCGTTTCCAAATCTGAAAAAGAGACGAATTTGGTGAAGAAGGATGAGGTTTTTAAAGAGAATATTTGGATGATGTTACAAGATTGTCCATGTCCCTTTTTATTCTCGAGTTTTTGTATTTATATACCCCTTTAGGGTTTAATATAGTGGGCCTCTTTTACAATTGGGGTCAAAATATTGGTTATATACATATATAAATATTATATTTATTTTATTCAAATCATTAATACATCATTTGATCCATATCACTAGCCCCCCAAATTTACTGAGTAGAAGGAATACCTGACATAATGAATTTTAAAATTAGATATAAACATAAGCCCTCCAATTCATTGAGTTTTGATTGATCTAGTTCCTGATAAATCCAGCAATAAATTTTCTATATAAATTAATGAATTTATTAATGCTTTTTAGTTGTTGCGCATCATATTGGTGTGCTTGTTGGTTAAAATTTGTTATGTGCAGAATTTTTGTTCAATATTGAAAGTCATCATGCTACAACACAAAAAGTAGCATGCTTCAGCACAAAAGGAAAAACATGGACATCAAACATGTTTCAGCATGAAAAACCTTGTGCTGAGAACAAAATGCTCAAGTTTTCACTTTGTGCTCCAACATGAATTCCTTATGCTCCAGCATGGCGTGAACTTTTGGAAATCAATGTGAAGTTTTAAATCTTATGCTCCAGCATGGAATTTCCTATGCGCAAGCACAGCAGAAGCTGGAAAAGAGTCCTAGGCTAATTTGGAAAGAATTCTATGGGATTTTTAACTTAATTATTAGGGTTAGTGCTTTATTACAAATAGTTTTGGTTAAAGAACGAGAGACATCTTTCATCTTTTTACGCCATTTTTCTGTGGATTAGTTTTATTTATTCTCATCACTTGGGAGTTTCAGGAGTTCAAAGGAGATTGACGACGACGACGAGGCTGATTATAGAATTATTGTTTTTTAATCTTATCTTTTGTATCTTGAAACCCATGGTTTTATTTATGCTTTTTATGATATTTTCTAGTTTAGTCATGAACTAATTTGCTTTTCAAGAATTATAAATGGACCTTTTTGAATGAATTGAATTCGCATTTATTCCCCTTTGTTATTTTGATTGCCTTTTTCTCTTAAGTGTTTAATTCATCTAACTAATTGTTTGATCACCATCTAGGTTAATAATCTAAGTCCTAATTGAGCTCGAAAGAGGATATTAGGATAGGATGACAAGAGAAAAACATGTGCTCGATTTATTTGTAGAGACGAATAAGATTGATTCGAGGGTAGGATAAGAATACACTTACACACCACAAGTAGTCCATTTACGAATATGTGGTAAATGCTCTCCCTTATTTAATTCATGTAGGATCATAATGGATTGTTGGGTAAGAAGTAATTTATGATATTATCAAAAAACACTTGTAATGTTTATTGATTCGGAACTAATAATCAGAATCATTAGTTTAAAAAGTGGAATAAGAACGGATTTATTTAGTTTAATTAGGAAATTTCGTAATCCTAAGCCTTAATAATATTGAATTTTCATTCCTTGTTTTCCATTTATTGCTTTTGTTTCTCGCCTTTAAATATCTCTCTGCAATATTGGTTTGTTTAAATAAAGAAGGATTGCATTAGAACAGTATTTAGTATCGAATAACTTAGTTTCTCGCGGGAACGATACTTAAATCATCATTTATTACTTGTTATGGTACGTATCCTTGCGTATAGTTGGCTTTTGCCCCAATAGTCACCCAAATTCATTGAGTAGCAGTAAAGCCCGACACATTGAATTTGAGGAGTATGTTGAAATGTTGTATCATCTAAGAGAGTGTTTGGCTAAGCTTATTTTAAAGAGCTTATAAGATGTTTTTGGAGCTGATAAGCTCCTATATCTTATTTTAAAAATAATCTTCTAAAGTGTTTGGATAAAATAAGTCAAAGTAGCTTATAAGATATTTTTGGAGCTGATAAGCTGTAATTTTGTTTGGTAAAAATTAAAGCTTAAATGTTTTTTTAAGTATAATGATGATTCAAAAAAATTAAATTAAATTAATTTCATGTAAATAAATATTTTTTGTGATAGTAGAAATGTAATCTTGAAAAAAAATAAATATATTTATATTATTTTATCTTTTAACATTAGACAACTTATAAGCTGTTTGAAAAAAAAGTTGGGAGTAGCTTACTTTTTTTTTCAGAGCTTATAAGCTCCTGATAGTTTATTTTTGGAGCTTACAAGCTCCTTTACTAAAAAATTTACCAAATAGTTTTGAAGAGCTTATAAGCTCAGCCAAACACTCTCTAAGTTAAACCTAAGGTCTTTCTTTTTTTTTTTTTTTTTGGTTAAAGAAATGGGGGGGAGATAGGCTACTCAAGAACCCCCCGACAGAGAGTATTGTGCTGCGGGGTACCACACACATCTGGGAGGATCCTCCCGACTTCCGAGGGACTGTGTGCCCTATTAATCCCGGGACCAGAAATCTTCCACAAGCCTCCCGCGAATGAACCCCACAAGTGTAAGTTTATCACCCCCAAGGGACTACGGTGGTTCGAACCCACGCCTTTGGCGTGACATTCGACCCATAACACCGCTTTGCCAACCCCCTGGGGGTAAACCTAAGGTCTTTACTTTCATTAGAATGCTAAGTAAAGCCATTATTTCAAAAAGAACAATTCCGGCATTTTACATTTTCACCATTTCACATTTAATTATCCAGCCACCGTTTGTCTTCCCCTTGATCTCACGCGCCCCTCCTTAGTCTTGATATTTGGGTTCAACGACTTCAATTAATGTTTATTTTAATTTTCGTTTCCCTAAAGGATTTCCATTTGTTGACATTCCCTTCTTCCTTCTAACGTTGGCTGGCAGTCCATCTCCTCTAAAGTTTTTTCAAGCGTCGTCATTAGGGATGTTCCATAAAATCGAAAACCGACCGAACTGATCGAAAACTGAAAAAACCGAATCGAACTGAACCGAAACATGTTCGGTTCGGTTTCGGTTCTTTAGTTCAAAAAAATTCGATTTTCTGTTTTTTCGGTTAAAAAACCGAAAATAACGGAAAAAAAAACCGAAAAAAAAATCAAAAAATAAGAAATCTTGTGTAACCTATGGGACAAAAATAAAAAAAATCGAACCGAACCAAATCGAAAATAAGGAAAATTGCACACTCTTATTACTATTATTATTATTATTATTATTATTATTATTATTATTATTATTATTATTTTTACAATTATTTCGGTTTTTCGGTTTTAACCGAAAACCGAACCAAAAATTTTCGATTAAAACCGAACCGAACCGAACCCATTTCGGTTCGGTTTTCGATTTTCATTTTGGAAAACCGAAAATTTCGGTTAACCGAACCAAAAAACCGAAAATCGCGGTTTTAACCGTTTGAACACCCCTAGTCGTCGTAGAGCACTTTTGATGCTTTAAGGCATCTTGCACAGTAAACCCCTCTCTCAATGAACACTCAATAAACATAACATAATTGAAGTAGTACAACCTTCGCAATGAGCCTTTATTTCTCTTTTTCTTTCTCCAACATGCGCTTGCACCTTCACAATGAATGCAGCGACTCCTCTCTCAACAACTCTTCACTGAGCAAGGCCATCCATAGCTATTGTAAAACAACACAAAACTTCATCATTTAGATTTGTTAGGATATTTCCCTCAAAAAAAAGATTTGGGATATCTAGATGCCCAATCCAAACCTTTGGGTGGCCGAGGTCCTAAACGCATTGAATGGGGGTCTCACAAACCGAGCCTAGAACTTAGAGAAGTTCGGACCTTTGGGTGCATGGGTCTTCGAGTCACGCAAACACTAAGACTTACAAGTTCTTTGGAACTCTGGGTGGCTTATATCTTGAAGGTCATAGCTCTTAGGTCACACAAATCCAAAGACTTAATAAAAACTTTTGGACCTTCCTGATCGCTCAAACCCTAGGAGGTCAATAGTTGGAGTCAGCAGATCCAAAGATTTAGTTAAATATTTGGACTCTTCTAGGGTTTGTGTAACTCTTAGGAGGCTATTAATTGAGGTCAGCAAACCTAAATACTTAGTTAAAATTTTGAACTCTTATTGGGTCTGCATGACTCTCGAGAGGTCATTTGTTAGGATCAGCGGACCTAAAGACTTAGTTAAAATTTTAAACTCTTTTTGAAGCTGCATGACTCTCAGGAGGTTATTAATTGGGGTCAACGAACCTAAAGACTTAGTTAAATTTTTACTCTTCTTTAGTTTGCGTGACTCTCAAGAGGTCATTTGTCAGGATCAGCAAACCCAAAGGCTTGATCAAATTTTTGACCAAGAAGTTCGCAATTAATCTGGACTTGACCACGTCGTTCCGACCCTGCCGATCATAATGAAGCTAGACCCGACCAGGTCCCTCCAACCCTGGAGGTTATTTGTAATAGAACTTCATAATTAACAACTAAGCATGCACAAGCACATGTCTATCCAATAAGATGGACAAAATAGATGGGTAGATAAATAAATAAACAGATAAACTAAATAATTGAACATATAACCACACCGACAGATAAACATTTAAGCAACCCCAACAAAAATTTTATATATGCTCTTTCAAAGAAATGAGTTCTAACTTATTTTTAAAATTAATACTCCTTTTAATTCGATCATACTAAATTCCGACATATCACTATTACCATTCAGCAAGCTTTACGATATTATTTTATTCGAACACTTAAAAAGTTATTTATAGAATAAAATCTGTCTCTTTACAAACTCTGAAACATCTGCATTATCATCAAAACATGGTACACAGTGTATACAGGGAGAACAAAAGGTGAACATGCAAGGTAAAAATAATACAAAAACTAGCAATACACTGCAAATGCATCATTCCTTCGCGGGGGTGCGGAAAAACAGGAAGAAGAATCCTCCTAATGTCTCTTCATTTCCTGGAAAATATTCGCAACTTTTGGAGAGAATCTCGGCAGGAATTTAAACAACTGACAAACAAGATGTGGCCCAAATGTGTTAGAATGCATGCAGTTGGGGTTGAAAATTATACTTAAACAAATAGAGAAGACATACCCAAAGCTTGACACAAGCATCAATTACAACTGGAACAAGGTAGACGAAGATTGTTATGGCAGCCCGATCCACCTCAAGCCCGTAATGCTCGACTATAATCTCCAACAGCGTCTGCCAACCAGATTCAGAATGATATCTGCAAGCTTTAGTACATATACTTCATGCATGAATTAAATTTTTCCCAGAGCTCATTTGCAGCATAGTTTCAACTTATCGAAGGGCCATGCATGTGATAGCAACGATACGAGCAGAAAGCATTACCCCAAAAATATATCAGTGATAAGTATTATAAGAAATGCCTTCTCAGTGTCTGAAATGTTGTTCACTCTTTTATAACCCGTAAATTTCAGCAAAGCCACCTGCAGAAATTGAGAAAATTTAGACATCATTAAAAAGTGTCAATTGAAGATATAGCAGAAATGATTTCTTGTTTTGTATGTCCAAAACTCAATTAAAATGTCAAATTTCACATTGTACCTTGAAGAGCAAACTTTTATACTCAAATTTGTGGCATTGACGAGCACGTTTAAATGCTCAAATTTTTTCATACTCTGGATATTAAAATTTGCAACCACATATAATTGTTTTCAGCAGTGAAAACGGAAGTAAATATGAAATAATTTGGAACACTTTGGTCATAATTGAATGCTAAAACATTTGAGTACAGAGAAAGACAAGAAAACTTGTGGTAGAAGTGAAAAGAAAAGAGAGGAATATTTTGATAAAACTCCCTTGGTTCGGATAGAAATAGAGAAGAATGAATAATGATAAACCAAACACCATATCCGACCATATGTTAGCACATGCTTTACAGTTCTCTAACCTCCATTCATCTCGAAGCTCTATTCTGTTGAAAGAGTAAAGCATAACATGGAACTTCAATAGGAAAAGCACTGTGAGAAGATATACCATACAAACTACAATAAATTTCAATATTAATTATGGAAGGCATGACAATATTTTCTTTATTTTTGACCCCGTTGCTGCAGAAAATGTAGTAACACTTGAGATTTCACAAGCCACGCTCCAGTCACCTGAGTGGGTCAGTAAATTAATATATAATCTGAATGAGAAGAAGTTCATCATTATGGCATAAAAAAGTTATCCATTACGTAAAAATGGCTATCCTATATTTATAATAGTTGTAAAATTAGAAAAGACAGCAATAGCAATAACAATCGGTGAACACCTTGAAAAACTTATGCTTTATGTCGTAGCTCGCCGAGTAAAGATCCTCATCAGAAAGAGGTGGAGATTTACCAATCTCGACTTCTAGCCGATAACGGGCTTTCTCAAGATTCGGAGTTATAATTACTATTTGTGTTACAAAAATGAATAAATATCTATATATTTTTCTTTTTTGTTTCAAATTTTAACTTCAACAACAACACTTGCGCACTTCTTTTTCCTTTTCTTTTTCGGATTTTGTTTTGGATATTTTATTATAAAATATTGATATTTATTCATTTTTGTATAAATAGTAGATACATTTTTTTTAACTATTTTTAATATATTTATTAAATTAATGATAAGTGAAAAGTCAAAAAATTAAAATAAAATAAATTAAGCAAATAAGTTTAATGAAAGTAAAAGAAATATTAAAAAGTGGGAGATCAAAGAAGAGAGAGAAGAAATAAAGAGAGTAAAAATGACATTTAATAGAAGAGAAAAGGGGGGAAAAAAAGTGAAACATGACACTTGTCATAAAATGGAGGTGCTTCTCTCGTGGGAAGCACCCAGCATATCCTAAACTGTAGACAATGCACTCTACCCAACAAAATTTTTATTTTAGTGCAAATATTGATTGCCACAAGTGAATGGCTGATTTTTCCTTAGTATAATGGAATATTTTTCTAGATATTGTCAGAATTAGACGTAGGAGACGCCAAGGAACAATTTAAAAATGTTAGGTGGTCTTCTTACACAAACGCAAATGATAGGGGCCAAAGTGCTATTTACCCCAAATGTTGGAGGTTTTCCGTAATTTACCCAATAAAATTAACCAAATTATAGTCAAAGACCGCTGTCAAATATAAATAAGAAAAATATATATAAAGTAAACAACCACATTGATATACCCATATTTCGTTTTCTTTTTTTCCGGATAGCTTTCTTCTTCAATTTGATAAAGGTAAAAGTCAAAACGTGTGGAAAAAATAAAGAAAAAAACACTTATAATTAGAAGCAAAAATAAATTCATATTTTATACAACCTAATCTGAAATACAAATAAAAAAGTTGTTGAATAAAATATTATTTTGTGACATCCAGAATTCTATTTATAACTAGTTATAAAGAAATATATGGAATAAATTCATAGTATGTGTAATAATTTATTGATTAATTTGATTAATAAATTATTGTTAAGTACCTATGGGATTAAGTTCATTTTAATTGAAGTTATTAAACTATAGATTCGAGGAAATTTAGACTTCTAAACTCAATATATTTTTCTTTCTCTTATAATAATAATAATAATAATAATAAATAATATTTTGTTATGATTGCTACATGTGTCACCAAAAGAGATACTTGTCCTTATTCCTTTCATTTGATTAAAATATTTCACCTTAATATCTTAGTTCTTGCCACATAACCCTTAGTTTTAATAATATCTCCATCTCAACACTTTATCATATGGCCACAAGTCTTAATTAAATTCCAAAATAGCCATGATTTTGCCACAAGTTTCAATTAGATTCCAAATTTATATTCGATAGCCATGATCTTGCTACAAGTCTCAATTAGATTCCACATCTATATTTAAAAGTCATGATTTTGCCAAAAGCTCCTTAGCTATATTTAGCATGTCCACACTAATGGTCTAAAACCTTGCTACCAAACTAGTTTAGGCATGACTATGGGATAAAATAATAAAATATTAGTTATTTCTTAAGCCTACAACTATAATATGACCTAAAAATCATATAAATCCACAATACTTAGGAATCATATAAATCACACACACATGGAGGATTATGATGATCACACTATCATTGAAGGACTCGAGAATAAGATACCTCATGATAAAACTCCTTTTAAGGTGAGTGTGTTTCCTCTTTCCTTGCTGGGGCATTAAACTATAGTAGTAAATATTGTTGTATGACCAACTTATTCGATATATGATATTCATTCATTTATTTATTAATGTCGGTTAGCTATATTTGCATTCTAGGATATTGTTTCTAAAGTTATACTTTGTTTTTACATTCAGAGGTTATGGTTTTAATAAAATATTTTTCCTCTGGATTAAAGATAGTATGTATTGCAAGATATCATTATATTTTCTTCGTGAGCTAAATTGTACCGTTATATGACCGTTTGACACCCTTAGGAGAGTCGGGCTCAGGTACGTGCAAAAAGGAACTATCTAGCGGAACGGGTTGACGGTAGGATCTTTTCTGTATGATACCATACCGCATAATTCAATTCTACACACAATTGGAGGTTGGATGTAGTGGAATTGGATTGGTGTATTGACCTAGGCACGATGTATATCTACCGTTTAACCCTAATCGAGATAGCTCCTTGACAAGGGAGGCATAAGGATTATTATTATATTTGATATGTTTTGAATAGTCATAGGGTTGGAGACAAGTAAGCTCAGCTCACCATTGCATATTCAGAACACATTTTATAATATGACATTTTCAATACTTTTTTCAAGCAATATTCTATTGGTTGCATTTAAAACCCACACTCTTCTATTTTAATGTTTTCCATGATTATATATGTGTGTGTGTGTGTATTTGGTTTCACTAAGTCATTTGGACTTACACCCGTATTCTTTCTGTTCTCTGCCTTAGATTAGAATCAAAGTTAGTCTGGCTAGAAACTAGTAATGGGAATTAACGGGTTGGACATTGGAGTTATATATCGAGTTTTGTTTTCGCTTGTATGAATGCAGTTTGATGTACAATAATGAATGGGGGTGTTCGCACCAAATATCAATGGAAGTGTAGGTATTTGGTACATTCATTAGTAAACCCTGATCGATAGGTTGGTTCTAGCAAAAGGGGTGTTGCATATTTACTCCCCATTTTATCTTCAACATGTTCATATCATGGATTAATGCATTTTCTGTACCACATCGAAAGCCTATGTAAAATAGTAAAGAGCCGTTAAGGCATACCAGCATGCTTAATAACATGTAGCTTCTCCAGCACACTAACGACCTCCTCCATTCTAGGCCTTCTCCATGCAAAATCATCAACACACCTCATAGCAAGCATGGAAAGTTGAGTTCCATCATCTGCGGTATAATCTGGATCCAACTGAAGATCCTCACTGACAAACAAAAACTTGAATTCTCCATCCTTGGCTTCTGCTAAGTCATTTTTATATGCACCGCGGGCACGTTCAAAGATAAACCAATGCTCTTTGGCCTTAAGAGCTCGAGTCAACCCAAGAGAAGTATACTTGAATATAAGCTCCAACAGAATCACCCCAAAGGTGAACACATCAGTTATATCCTGCCAAACACCTGCAGAAACAACATTAATTTATGCATGCGTATAAATGACACACACACACACATATGATCTGTGTGTCAATTACATGAAAAAAGTGGCAAAAAATTGAACATTGCTACCCCTACTGATAAGACTGTATCAATAGAGAAACATACTGCCAGAAAAAATAGTTGACAAAGTACAAGATTAGGAAGATAATATTCCTAAACTATTGTAATCTTCAAACCATAAAAGACAATGATTTCGTTAAATGAGTAGGTGATACACCACCAACAGCAAATAAGTACAAATTTGGAATAAATAGGAAAATGTTATCTACACAAGCAGCGCCAATAAATGAGGGACCAACTACGCCATGTTATATACATTACCAATACTATGGGGGACAATTGAGAGAGGACAAACAACCAATATCTTGATAATTCTTCTCATCAACACACAAGCATTGTCGTAAAAGTTGAGATAAGAAGTACATTCACATTCCAGCCATATACCATCAATCATTTACGAGTCTGATAACTAAGATACTCCAAGTTACAAATCCAACATTCAGGATCAGGCACAGTACAAGGATGATTCGTAGAGAGGGAATTGAAAATCTCAGCACCAGCATAAGAAGAGAGTAGCAGTGGCAGAGACATTTGAAACCATTTAACACCAAGAAACTGTCTTAATTGATGTCTAAGGACCAAAACCAGACCACCTCAGTTGATGGTAAGGAAAAATGGGACTGGTAGATTGTACCAATATAGAAGAATAAAATCCACAAAACTAGCCCTTTGTTGTGTTTCATATGATAGCAATAATCTCAAACACGCAACAATTATTACTTTTAGGGACACCCTAACTCTAGTAACTATACCATTCTCTCCTTCCAGAGGATACTCCGCGAGAGAGAGAGAGAGAGAGAGAGAGAGAGCATAAGCATCATACAAAAGCTAAAATAACAGAAAATTTAGGTTGTAACTGGCATAAGATACCTCAGATGTATAACACACACTACATGTAGCTGTACAATCCGAAAAACCCCATAGAGCTATTATTTGTTCATATACCTGGCCATATTTTTGCAAATATACTATTCTGTTGACACAGAAGTATATGGTTAATAAGAATCTACAGCTAATCAAATTAATAATAATAGTAACAACAACTAAGATAAACTCTCATTTCTTAATGCATTAATTAGGCACACTTAATATCTCAGTCCAATTTTATGAGCATGTTCAAAGATCCAATGCAATTCCAGTGAATAAATCATGAACATGATATTCAAACTCATAGCATTAGCAATCAATTAGAGTTTGAGACTACAGTTCCACTATTTAGCTCAGCTCTTATCTTTGAGAAATAATAAAAGTCACAACTTAAATCCAAGTTAATTCACAAAGTATCTTTGAGGAAAAAAGAAACCATAAGGTGATCAAAACAAAGGCACACGTAACCAACAGCATCGGAATTCAAGAATATGTATCTTAAGAATCACATTGAATGTCGTGATATGGAAAAGAGCTGGCATGAAATGTTGCATAGTCAAATGGCCAGTAGGCAATAGGCTACTAAAAAACTTATAATCCAAAATTTCCATATTGAATGCCAAAAATTTATCATAATAAATGAAGCACTGGGATCTTGGAGTGCAGGTATCCTGAGATGGCAAAAGATTAAGACACCCAGATAAATAGTTGTCTGCATAGCCAACTTTGCATACCTCAGAAGCCGCCTAGACTAATGCCCCATTTTCAATTGCAAAAGGACTAATTCATTTAATACCCTGTCATTTTTGACCATTATTATCTGGCCGTGAATCAACCATTAAGAAACCTCCCTTGATTATTGACATAAGATATCACACCATACAAAATTGAAATTTTGCAATTCTTTGGGTGTAGCTGTGATATCTGGCTCTGGGAGGGAGAAAAGAATATTAATGTGCACATGATCCGTACAAGAAGTCTACATGCAGAGTGTAAAACAAGATAGCTGTTAACATAATATATTGTTCTGGATGTGTTCTACAGGTACAAGGAATGGATCGCATGTGTTTCACATAATGATTTTTAAAACAAAAAAAAAATATCAAATCTTATTGTCAGAAACAACAAAAATTCTTTGTCAATGACTTTCGGCTTGTTCGCCTTTTTGTTCTTTCTTTATTTTTTTTATTTTTATTTATTGCTCTATTTTTGTCCCCTTTTAGTAGGGAAGAATAAAGTTTAGACAAAGGATACAGGGGAAAAAACAGTTATCCATGAGAAATCAGTTACGACAGATCCAAGGGAACAGCAAGAATTACTTTGACTAGAAGTAAGTGTCCCGTACTTATTTTCACTAAAAATGAAAAAAAAAACAGATTCTGGTTAAGTAGGTCATAAAAGCTGACTCTATAGGAAAGAATAGTAATGGATGTTTCAAGTTATGAAGTGTTAAACAAACAAATGAAAACATCTACTAAGCAAAAAGGAACATGCCAATGTTAAAGTAGCGTGCCAGCCATGCTAGACATACCACACAGAATAACCTGATTGTCATGGTAGCCGTATGATGCCAGTGGAGTATCTGGCGCAAACCTGCCATCACCAAGATCCCCACCAAGAATCATAGCAAAATCAACAATAACAGGGTTGAAATCCTGGGTCACATGAAAAAAGCAAAGAATAGTGAAACTGAATTCAATTTATAATATACGAAAAGAAGAAAGCAAGAGGAAAATGAAGCCTTACTTTACCTGATCAACTATAACATGCGCAGCAGAAAGGTTGCGGACAAGATATCGTGGTGTGTTACCATGACAGAGTTTTAGAAAACGGGCCAATTCAAGGGCTACCTTAACCCTTTTACGCCATCCAAACTTATCTAAGAAACAAGGAAGTACAAAAATCAACAAAAGGTACTCAAAGAGTATCAAATGTCATACATACAACTTCACCACCATTGTCTTTTGATAATGATATTTGCATACATGTGACTTGATTGGCAAATTAGTTGGCTAGAAAAAAGAGAACCAAGGTAAGAAAGATCTCCTTAGTATTACCTACCTTTATCAGACATGATATTAAAAATCCTATTTGAAGGCTTGACATCGTATACAACACCCAATTTGTTCTCTTGACAGCAATAACCCACAACTTTCCCCACGATTGGTGGTTCTCGAGAAAGGGTAGACCCATGAATCTGATTTCATCCTGAAGAAGGCAAGAACCTTAGCATTCGCTTAAATGACATACCACCCTTTCACCAACAAAACAAACATACCGACCTGCATCCTGTCACGTAGATATTCTGGCTTAATGTGATATGCATCACCACTTGGTAAAAAACTCTTAGTATCCCACACCTTAATTGTGACATCTTTCTCATCACTAATTCCTCTCCAGCCTTGTGGAATCGTTCCCCTGTACAATATCCCAAACTGAGTCCTTCCAATCCGGTTCTCCCTACTGAAATCGTTGGTAAAGAGTTGCAAGTCGTCGTACTTGACCTCCTTCCGGTCAGTTACCATAACTAAGTATAACATTGACATGTATAATACAAATACAAATCAATCAGGAAAAAAAATTAAACAATGGAACCAAAAACTGAAATACATTCAGCGGACAAGTAGGCGAAAAAACCCTAATTGTGTGTCTCGACTAAATAAATCAACACATACCGTCGGCGTCGGGTAAGCCCTCATCCGCTTCGCCAGCCCTAAGCCCGCCTATTCCCTCGGCCAGAAGCGTCGCCATGTTTTTGATCTTCTTCGTTTCTATTTACGTCTCTCTGTTTTTTTTGTTGGTGAGAAATTTGTTCCTCTTACCTGTACCTCCGCATATTTGCGCCGACGAAGTAGGACCTTGGTGTATAAGAGAGCGGAACAAAATTGGAAAAGAAAAGTTTTTCTTAATATAGTAAAATTTTGGCTAGAATATACAAAAATGCCCGGTGGTTTAACAAAGTTGCTAAAAATTCTCTATATTTTAAAAGCAATTAGGTTAAACACACACACACACACACACACACACACACACAACAACAGTGAAACACACGTATATTTGGCTATTTTGATAACACAGTGTTTCTTTTTTTTTGGGCTGTTCTTTTCTAAATATAAGGGGCTTTCAACAATTTCGTTAAACTATAGGGGAGTTTTATATAATATCACTTTACAATCTCAAGTCATGATGTAGTTCATTACATTCAATATATATAACTGTTCACACAAATTTCGAGTCTATGAATATAAATTATAAGATAAGAAATAATATATGATAAATATTTGAAATTTACAGAAAATAATATATAATTTAATAGAAAATAATCTCCTAGAAGACTAATTCCTTTATTTTTTTTTCAATTTTGATTTAACCTTGAATAATGCGATTCGTAGTCTTTGTAGCTTGATTACGAATTAAACATCGAAAATTTAGATAAACGCCACGAAGAATGTCGAGAGCACCGTGGACTTGATTTGAATTTAGCTTGGCAAAAAAAAAATGCCAATTTGCCTTGTTTTACACATTGATTGTAGATTAATGGCTTGATTTGATGACTTTCGCGAAAAGCACAGAAAATATCTCATAAATCTTTATAAATCTTCTTGAGCTTGACTTGAGGATTTCCTTAATTTGTTTGACTTTTGATGACATTTTTTATGTTCCCTTTTGAGACCATTTGACCTTTTTTTATAGGCATTTATGTAGGATATTTTGGATTGATATAGACTTTTTTGATATTTATCTGTTTTATATATATTAATTTTAAAAAGAAAATATCTTTTACGTGTCATTATTTGATTGGTCTACATGCCCGAACGCGCCACTTGTTATCATTTGATTGGTTTTTAAACTTTCAGGCTACACGACTTGATTTGAGTGGTCAGAACAATTCATATTGACATTTGGCGGTTTCTCATTCGCTGGTGAAATAAATATTAAAATATCAATCAAAATTAACTATTTAATATTAAAATTAAATTTAGAAATTTTCAAAATATAAATAAAAAATTTAATTAATGTTTAATATTTTAATTTATACTTATTAATTTTTGATTGGACAAGATTTATTCATCAACAATAACTTTTTATTAAATTTAATATACAAATAATTAAAAATTAAATTAAACTAAATTATTTTTAAAAAAATGGATAAAAAAGGAGAAAACTGAAAATTTGGTGGGCAGAGGTGACATGACAGAAATTCTAAAAATTAAAATGTTGATGGATGAGAGAGATTGCAAAAAGAGAGAGACTATAAAAAGAAAGTAAAAGAACCTAGAGTAAGAGAACTTTGATTGTGAGTAGAGAAGATAAGAGGCATAATTTTATTATTATTATTATTATTATTATTATGATTATTATGATTATTGGTTATGCTAAGAGGGATAATAGAAACAAGAAAGAGGAAATAAAAGGAAAATAGAAACACCAAAACAATAATTAAATAAGATAGTTCAAAAATATTAAACAATCTAACATAAGAAAGAAGAGAGAAGAGAACAGATATTTAGAAAGTGAAAATATTGTTATCTCAATCCAAATGTGTCAAGTTGCTACTTTCATTATTGTACTGATTGTAATGAATAATATCCCTCAATTAATTTACTCTTATCATCAAATATTGTTGCTAATATTATCATACTACTGATATGATCATAGAATAGCTAATCAAATTGAATCGTTTCAATACGACAATGTGACATATCAAGTGGACTCATATTTTCAATTTAATAATTTGTTTGTGTTTATGAATATGTAGTTTGATGTTTATTACAACGTATCATTTGAACAATTGTAGTATATAAAAGTATTGTTTAGGCGATTTATATGATATTAATATAGTAAGCTGGTTTTCAGATTAGTTGATATAATTTTATCATTTAGAATACATCGAAATTAATAATTTGATAATTTATCTTATAATTGTTAATTTGTCGAGTTTCAGTGCAAACCGAAGCTAATAATTGATGAAAACAGCCCCCCCTTTTTTTTTTTTTTTGATGTAAGGACATAGTCATAGCATTCTAAATATTAAATTTAGTTACGGATTTGTGCATTTAGCTATAGAATTTCTATAGCTAAATAATTAGCCACCGACTTTTTTGTAGCTAGTCAGCGGCTAAACTTTTGATTTTTTTAAGTTTAGCCACGTATATTCCGCAACTATATAGAACTTTCATGGCTAGGTGTATTGTTAAAATTTGGAAAAGTTATCCGTGGCTAAGTGATGGAAACCGATTTAAATTGTATGACCATGGGTTTCTCGTGGCTCGTTCGCTGTGTGTATTTAAAGACCTAGCATGATGAGTTTTTGAAGATTCATAATTTTGCTTTACATGTCATCTGTGCATGACTAATTTCTTTGTTATACTTGTAGAAGCCTCACACGTCAGATAACATCTTGTTTGTAAGCCTCACACGTCAGATATCATATTGCTTGTATGGACATTTCATTAATTTATTGTGTTATATAATGTCCTACGAAGGTAACCTACTTGCTACTTTTTAAAATCTTCTGGCGATCAAGTTATTATCCCTTGGAAAATGAATGTTCGACATTTTTTGCTCAATCTTATTTGATACGTGACCCTGAACTTGTGAGTACTCATTCTAATGGAGTTCTTTGAGGCTACAGTTTCCCGGAACACTGTGAAACACTACAAGAAAACAGGCAAATCCCTACGGAAATTCCCAACGGAAACCCGACGGACCAATTCCCTTGCAAATACCCACGGAACCCCTACGGAACGCCCACGGAAAATAGTAACATTCACTTCCATCGGTAATCCGTTGGTATTCCGTAGGAATATTTGCGAACAAAATGGCGGGAGAATGACCGCCATTTATACCAAGGGATTACCGAGGGAAATTTCCGTAGGGAACTGCATTCTAAGTTTACCAAGGGAATCCCAACGGAATTTTCCGTCGGTAATTTTTTTTATTAAATTACCGAGAGAATCCCAATGGCATTTTCTCTAGGAAATCTCGTGCAAGATTTGTCGAGGGATTCCCAACGGATATTTCCCTTAGTAATTTTTTTTGAACAAATTTGTGACGGAATCCCCACGGAAATTTTCCTAGGTAATCGCAATCAAAATTTACCAAGGGAATCCCAACGGAATATTTTCTTGGTAATTTTTTTAATAAATTCCCGACGGAATACCAACGGACGTTTCCCTAGGTAATTTCGTTCAAGATTTTCCGAGGGATTCCCAACAGATATATCCGTTGGTAATTTTTGGTGCAAAGAAATGCCCGACGGAATCCCAACGGAATATTCCCTAGGTAATGTCGTTCAAGATTTTCCGAGGGATTCCCAACGGATATTTTCCTAGGTAATTTTTTTAAAATAAACTACCGACAGATTCCCAACGGACTTTTCCCAAGGCAATTGCGTTCAAGATTTTTCAAGGGATTCCCAATAGATATTTCCCCTGTTAATTTTTTTAGAAAAAATTTCGGACTGTAAACCAAGGGAAAATTCCCTCAGTAATCTTGTTCAAAAATTACCAATGGATTCCAAAGGAATTTTTCCCTTGGTAATAACCTTTAATAACATCCTGATGGAATGCCAAGGGAATATTCCATCGGTAATTTCGTTCAAAATATTCCAAGGGATTCCCAACGGATTTTTCCTTGGTAATTTTTTTTTAAAAATTTGGCGAGGCATTATCGAGGGAATATTCTCATTTTGTCTCTCATAACTCCCTCTATCTCCCTCTTTTAAATGATGAACACGTATTTATTGTATTTACTCATAATATCCCTTTTTGGAGACTATGAATCATTTAATGATATGAATCTATTGTGAAATAATATTCTAGCCAAATATTATTATAAGAGTTTTGAATTTATGTATGATCCAAATAGGGCTATCAAATGATTGGATCTGGCGCAAATCAGTGCAACATGGATCCAAATCCGAGAGTTGGTACCAACTACCAATCTTACCAATCAAAATCATACAGGATATTTATTCATTATTCCAAATCCGATCCCGAAATAAATTCGGGAATCGAAAAAAATTAAATAATAAAAAATTCTTTTATATATAAATATATATATATATATATATATATATATAAACTTGTACAAATATATTATATATATAATAGAGATCTTTAATAACTATAGATCATATTTAATTGTTCATTTAATGACAATATATATTTAGAATTATATATAAATACGTTGACATATAGTATATTTAGTAAAGATCTCTAATAAGTATATAGATTATTAGTTGTCTATTTAATGATATTATATAATAGATATGTCCAATAACATATCCTATATGTGTATATATATTGTGTACATAATAGAGATAATTAATTGATGGACTAATTAATTGTGTATATATTACATTGACGTATCTTTATTACTATTGTACTATATATAATGTATAAATTTAATAAAATATATTATCAAAATTCGATGACGGATCTTTAACGGATCGAAATCATTGATTCAAAATCCAACCCATTTATTTCGGATGACGAATATTTACTATTAGATCTGACCCATCAAATGTATTAATCGATCGAGCTTGCTAAAATTCGAATTGGATTCGGACTAAAATCCGCTCCATTGATGAAATTGAATAATTGGACCAAATGGGGGGAATTGAATAGTTGATTCAATTGAATTAAGAGAATATTTTGAGCAATAAATTTATTTACTTGACTTACGAGTTCAATTAAATTATGCAACTAATTTTTGAGGATTGATTAACTAAATCATTCTTATTTCACCATTTTAATTAATCTTGAATAATTAAGTTTGTAATGATTGTAAATTTTTTGGATTTAAAATTAATTTATTAGTTGAATAATCATTATTATGATCAAAAATTATTCTGAAATACACATGTAAAAAATAAAAATAATAAATTATTAAAAAAATAATATTAAATAAATTAAATTTAATAGAAATTAAAATTATAAAACATTATTTATAATCATTAAGAAATCTTAATTTTGTGTTAAACGTTATTATTTTTGAAAATAAATCAAAATTAATTAACTAATTTCCTAATATGTTGTTCAATCTCCAAAAGAAAACTCATTCCTGTTTTGGGATCTCACCAGGTACGCTCTCTCTCTCTCTCTCTCTCTCTCTCTCTCTCTCTCTCTGCTCAGCTCACACCCAGTAGCGGCCGGTGGTGTCACTGCCGTCCAGCCGCCGGCGGTCGCTCCCTCGCCCCCCCGCTGTCCCACTAGCCACAGCCCCAACCTCGCCCACCGCCGCAACCCTCCCCCCCGGCTGCAGCCGTCCGCTCCCCGCCGCAAGACCCCCCGCCCAGCTGAACCTCCCCTCCCCCCAAACTGCCGTGGACGGCGGTCCCAAACCAGATCTGGGCCGCCGTCGTCCCCCCTCCCACCAACCGCACCCTCCCCCCAGGCTGCAGCAGTCCGCTCCCCGCTGCAAGACCCCTCCCCCCCCCCCCCCAGCCGAACCCCCCCTCCCCCAAACTGCCGTGGGCGGCAGCCCCAAACCAAATCTGGGCCGCCACCGTCACCCCTCCCACCAACCGCACCCTCCCCCCCGAACCCCGCCCCCCGCTGCCATCCCTTCCCCCACCGCCGCAGCCCTCCGCCCCCCGCCCAACCCCATGTTCCCCCCATCCAAACGGACCCCCCCTCCTCGGGCGGCGACCTCCCCCCCCCCCCCCACACCACAAAACACTATCCCCCAGCCGACCTCCCCTTCCCCCCCCCCCCCCAAACAGCCCCTTTTCCAGTATTTTTTTTTAATTTTTTGGAAAGTTTAAGATATGTTTATGATTTATGTTGTTGTTGCTGTTGTTTGTATTGATTCTTAGGAGAAAAAGAATTCAAAATACATTAGGAAGAAGTTATTGTGGAGGTATGATATTTATTTTTGTTTTTTTGTGTTGGAGATAATTGAAATTATATGCCTTAGATGTTTATTTTAGTTTGCATCAATTTTTTTTATCGTCATTTTGATAATATATATAGTTGATGGAAATGATTTTACTTGAATATGATTTTTATTTTGTTAATGTTTAGTACTTGACGAAAAATTATTTATAGATTGTGGTAATTGATGAAAAATATTTGTTGTCGATTGTTGTACGTATATAGTTGATGTTATATATGTTGTGATTGATGTGTAATATCATGATTATCATGGATTTATAATCTTTTGAGTTGTAACCTTTCGAAGGCGTTAATATTTCTAAAGGGAAAAAGTAAGTGTTGAATATTGAATATTTTAAATATATTGATAAATATGTATTGTTGTATGTTGCACACTGTTTTTCCTTAGTTCGCATAATTTAATACATCAACCAAACCGAAATGCTATGATAAAGTCTCCTACTTTATCGTGGTCCGAATAGAAAGTATTAAAATAAAAATAATGAAAGGGGAAGTGCCATGTAGTCTCTTAGTTTTGAAATTATTTAAATTTCTCATTTTAAGTTTTACAAGTTAAAAGAAAAAAGAAAGCTCTTCGAAATCATATATATCAATAAATATTTGACTTAGAGCCTGTTTAGATTGTATCATCGACCTTTAAATATTTAACTTCTGCAAGAATAGTTAGCTTATCCTTAAAACTGAAAATTCCTAATGGAAAAAAAACGTTCCTAATATATTGTGCAAACTCTTTTTAAAGCGAATTTAGTGAGGAGGAGGACGACGAATATGATGACGAAAATGACGAGGATTAGAGTTTAAATGTTATTTTAAAGTTGTAACATACGTACTTAAGAAACTCTTTTTAAGTTTATTATTGTAATTTCAATTTTCTATGAACCATGTCTTATTATGCTTATATATGTGGTTATTCATATTTATTTGTATTGTATTTGTTTGGTAATTGTTTGTGAAACGAAAGACAGATGAACAAACAACCTCGTCCTCTGAGTAGAGCCTTACGTGGTAAGGCTACAGGCCGGGGCAACTCTACTCGTAGCTCTACACATGCCACAACAGCTACCCCCTCACATTCCCCAACTCCAACCTCCTCACATACCCCGGAGGCTAACTCGTCACCCTCATGTGATGAGCACCTGCCTACTCCAGACCTAGGATCTCCATCCACCTTACCTACAAATAGGGATGGCAACGGGGCGGGTATGGGGCGGGTTTGGCAGGACCCGGGACCCGCCCCGCCAGCCCCTATTGGGACCCGGACCCGCCCCCACCCCGGTTTCTTTCTGGACCCGGCCCCGCCCCACCCCGTACCCGACGGGTCCGGGTAGACCCGGATGACCCGGCGGGTTCAACAGACCCCTTTTTTTTTTTTTTTGAAAAATAAGTCTCTAACATACATTTAACATCAATTAATAGTATTTCTTTATCATCAATTAATAAAATTCAAGTAGGATACAAAAACTAAGAGCAAATGATACTAGTAGTCGGAACCCACAAAAACTAAGAGCAAATGATACTGTTTCTAGATCTGGGACACAACCCTCACTTTTTCTCTTTACAGCCCATCTCACTTTTTTTTGAATACAACCCATCTCCTTTTCTTTTTCTGTGTGTTTTTAACATTCACACCGCTCCCTACATTCCTCCTTTGTAGCTTTTTGCCTCTCTCTCTCTCTCTCTCTCCCTCTCCCTCTACAAGGCTGTGAAGTTTGGGAAAATGAGCAGATTGTTACGGAAAAAGCGACAGAGCGACGGGCGGCGGAGCTTCAGCTTCACCTGGAGCCTGAAGCTGGACTGCTGGAGACGAGAGCTCGACAGAGCTCGACGGGCAGCGGGCGACAGACTGGCGGCGACGGAGCTCGACGGGCGAGTGGTGGAGTGGGCGACGGGCGACAGAGCTTCAGCTTCACGCCTTCACCTGGTGAGAGAGACAGAGAGAGCTCAGAACTGAGACTTGAGAGAGAGAGCTGCCGGGGAGAGACCGAGAGAGAATGAGGTGGAGAGTGAGATCTGAGATGGTGAAGTGAGATCTGAAATCTGATTTTTTTTCTTTTAATAATTTTTAAAATATATATAATTAATAAAATAATATATATAATAAATTAATAACAGTACCGGGGCGGGTTCGGGGCGGGTTATACTGGACCCGGGACCCGCCCCGAACCCGGCCGGGTCCAAAAATTTCGAACCTGAGACCCGCCCCACAGACCCGATTTTTAGACCCGAACCCGCCCCATCCGGGGCGGGTCCGGGGCGGGTCCCCGGTTTACCCGGACCCATTGCCATCCCTACCCACAAATCCCTCCCTATCACCCGTTGCTTCAGCACCATCATATGAGCATGGTACAGACAATACATTTGACATGCCTAGTGCCCCACCTGCTTGTAAGGTAGAGCTAAAGCTAGCTGGAGGTGCCAAAAATCCTTCGTAAGTATTTTCTTCTACAAATTCATGTTTTCTTGTCTGGTTATTAAAATATATATTGTTAATCATAGAGATTTTATTACAACTTTGTACAGATATATCAAAAATTTAGATGGCACCCATGCAATATCTGATGTCATCAAACGTTGTTTAAAAGATCCCTACTGTAGGTGGCAGTCCATCCCACCATATAAGGTTGATGCGCTGTTTGACGAGTGGAAGGTATCATATACTATATAAATGTTGATTAAATAAACATCTTATTGCATTCACATTTATTTTTTTGGATAATTGGCAGAAGCATGTCTATTACCAGCCCCAGTACGAGGCACATATGAAGAAGGCCTTCATCTTTAATGGACGACGGCGATTGACTGGCATGTATTATGATATCAGGGATAGTGGGAAGAAGCCTGCATGGATGCTCCCTAATACCTATGCGGAGTTGTGCAAGTATTGGGATTCCTCTGATTTTAAGAGGATTTCTGATCAGAATAGGAAAAATAGAAACTCAATAGGTGGAGGTGCTACCTACACAGCGGGGTCTAAATCTATGGCCACTATTGCCGAGGAGATGGTAAAACTTTTATAAATTAAGCTTATAAGCAATCTTAAATTTTCATGTGTATTAAGTATAATGAATGAGTCTCTTTTACAGACACAGGAAAATAATAGTATACAGCCATCACCTGCAGCAGTTGTTCTTAGAACGCGTCAGAGGAAGTCTGACAAACAGATTGTTGATCCCCGTGCATCTGATTTCATTGTAAGTGTATTTCAATTGTTGCCTAAACTTGTTTAATATAATTAAATATTTGTTTCAATATCAATATAATTATAACATATTCCGATATGTAGGAAAAATATGAAGCATTGAAGCAGCGTCAGCAGCACGAGTCTGACCCTAGTGAAACGGGGTCTGCCAGCACGATACAGTCTGATATTCGGCTGTGGACTGAAGCTGCTGGAGGACCAAACAAAAAGGGCCGCAAGTACGGGATGAACTACATTGCAGACCCTTCCTACACGACGCCAACTTCGCTTAGCCAGGTGCCACCATCCACCGAGACTATGCAGAGCTTGTATGACGAGATTGAGAAGTTAAGAGCAGAGCAGCAAGAGATGAGGCAATTAATTCAAGCAGATAAGACCTCACACCGGGAGTTAAAGGAATCCCAAAGTCAGATAGTTGGGATGTTGCATCAGTTGCTGAGAAAGCAGGGGATTCCTTCGCCGTCCACCACCCACTCCGCGCCAGTTGATGCTCCAACCCACCATGGCAACCACGATGATGACAATAATGTGGAGGACTATGATGGTGATGATTGTTAGATATATTTGTACTTTATTTTGATTTGGTGTTGGCTTGGAATTATGTGATGTGGTTTTGATGATGATACATTTGTACTTTATTTTGATTTGGTATTGGCTTGGAGTTTATTTGATGTGGTATTGATGATGATATGGTATTAACTTTAACTTTATTTAATATTTTGTATGTTATTTTTAATATTTGGTTTTGAATAGTATGTAGCATTTCGTTATATAAATCTATTGTCAAATATAATTCTACTATGCTGTAAAGGTTTGAAATTTATGTTACGTTTAAATATTTATAACAGGTCAGGAAATATATAAATATAATATATATATATATATTTTTTATTATTTCATTTCCCAACGGAAAGCCAACGGAAAACCCACAGAAATCACTTGGCAAAAATTGAAATCTACCGACGGAATACCAACGGAAATCCAAGGGAAACCAAAATAAAGTTCCATAACATTTCTGTTGGCTTTCCGTAGGTAAATATTTCGTAGGTAGTTCATTGGTATTCCTTCGGTAACCTTCCGTAGATAGTCTATAGGTTTTTGGTTGAAATTCCATTGCCACTATATCCATTGGTAATCGGTTGGTATTCCGTAGGGGCAAATGCCGTCGGTCTTCCGTAGGCAATCCGTTGGTAAATGAGATCGACAAATCCGTTGGTCTTCCGTAGGCAATCCGTTGGTAAATGAGTTCGACAATTCCGTCGGTCTTCCGTAGGGAATCTGTTGGCAAAAATTTGGTCGACAAATCTGTTGGCATTCCGTAGGGAATCCACGGGAAAATCTGGTCGACATTTCCATTGGTATTCCGTAGGTAATCTGTCGGCTAACTCTTACCGATGATGCTTTTTCTGAGGGAATCCGTTCCGTAGATGTTCCGTCGGGTTTCCGTCGCCAAACGTGAATTCTGTAGGTTTTCCGTAGGAAAATTCCGTAGGTATTTCTCTGTTTTCTTGTAGTGAAATGTGATTTCACAACTGGCTATTGAACATAAGCAACTTGCATGCTTCTAGTTTTGTTGGTAAAGTTATCAACACAGATTCATGTCAAATGTATGCTATTCATAAGCAAAGACTTCTTAGGAAAATATTTAGTACAACTGATGTTTATTATGATGTGGAACACAAAACGAAACACCTATTGAAAGAGAAGATATGAACTGAGTTGTTTCACTTTTGGATTTTCTATTCATCTGGTGCTTTAATAAGATATTCTACTTAAAAGATGAATGGAAATTGAATAAGCTCATAACTTGTCTAAAAATTTTGAAGACAACAGTATACAAAAATCTTATGGTGAGAGTTGATCACAGAATTCTTGTCAACAATTTTTCTCATAAGGAATAGTTTTGTCCAAACTAAATCTCTTGACAAGATGGTGAACAACACCCAAATTTTCAGTCTTGAATATTCTTTTCCAGGGGACATTCTGAGACCTCATCCAAATGAAAAGAAACAAGCAATAGAACAGCTCCATCAAAATCCACTTTCAAATGCGTTGTCTTTTACTCATCTGCTTATCTGAGCTACCACTAGGTCCGCTACTACTAACTTTCATCTCCTCCAAGTGACTCAAAACTTCACCAATTTGGGGTCGCTCAATGATTGTGGATTTAGAGTCATCTGTTGAGTCGTTATCATCACTGAACATTTCCGACATAGTTGATTGTGGATTCGCTTGTCCAGCTGCTTCATGTAGAACTTGCTGGAAGAGTTTTATGACAATCTTGTTTCCTTCTGTTGAAACTCTGGTTAGTTCCAAAGCCAAATCAGAGATCTTCTCAGCAGTGTTTTGGCTACAACCAGTGTTCAATAGTTTCTCATCAACCAATGTTCCTTTCTTTTCAAATACTGAACGAGCCCAAGATGCAATATGGACAGCAGTACTTGTTTGAGGGGTCAAATGTGATGGTGTATCAAGTTTCAAAAGCATTTGCAGTAGGATGATTGCGAATGCATAAACATCATTGCTCTTCACCACTTTATGTCCACCTACAAAGAATTCTCAGAAACATTGGTAAATAACATTTTCATCACCTATCAAAGGAATATAGAAAAGTAGAAATAACGTTTTTGGTGTTTCTTAATTATTTGTAAAAAGGTTACCTGATCTCTTGAAAGATTCTGGATCAACATACCCACAGGTATACACCTTGGGTTGTGCATCCAAAGCCTGATCACTTTCTTCAATTAAAGTGCCGAAGTCTGACAGTTTTGGCTCCCCTTCCTATCATAAAAACAAACCATTAGATTGAAGATAAACATTTTACTTTGAAATAGTTTGAATCATTGACAAAATGTACATGTGTGATTAGAACGTTGTCACAATTAATGTCCCCGTGAATGCATCCTCTATGGTGAATGTACTGTATCGCATCTCCCAACTTGGTGATTAGAGTGATCGTGCTCGTCCAATCGAGACCTATAAATTGACATATTCATTTAAGAATATGTAATAAATTAAAACCACTATATAAAACAAGAACTGGAACCTGTTAAACAGCTTGTAAGTGTGCATCGACTGGCATATTCCAACACCAAACACCTTGTTTGGTTATTGAAGCAATAACCAACTAGCTTGATGATATTTTGGTGATCAAGTCTAGGCAACCATTCTTTTTCAGTCTGAAAAGATAAGACACTAGATTAAAATACAAAAATAAACTACCAATGCATATCCATATACCCAATAAACTAAATAGACAAAATGCAAAAGATAAGTATCTTACATCAAAAGAGGAACTTTGAAATTCTTGGTCCACGGCTTTTTGTAGATGCTTGGCCCTTTTTATGGCAATGAATTGTGGCTCTAGTGAATACTTGTTATCGACTGGAATTTCGCCTCTGTACAGCTCTGCAAATCCTCCTTTACCGAATAAGTTTGCATCTGCGAAGTTGCTTGAAAAACTTTTCAAATCCTCGTAATCAAACACAACAGGTACATCCATGCTGTGAAATAATAATTAAGAAGAGTTAAAAAGCATATCAATATAAAACATGCAGCTTGATAAAACAGAGAAATTGAACAAGAGAAATTGAACGAGGAAAAAGTATTGAGAGAATAAGATCTTATTTGTGTCTTTACAATGAAATCAACCGCCTTTATATAGCGGTTTAGAAAACTATATACAAGGAAGTAATATTAACATTCCTAAAATAATACTGTAACCCTAGTAAATTAAGCTTTAGGATTCTAACACTCCCCCTCAAGCTGGAGCATATATATCTATCATGCCCAGCTTGTTACACAAGGTTTTAAATCTATGCCCCCCCAACGGTTTAGTAAAAATATCAGCAATTTGATAAGAAGATGGAGTAAAAGGAGTACCGATAATACGGTTCATTACAACATCACGAATGAAATGGCAATCAACTTCAACATGTTTTGTGCTCTCGTGAAAGACTGGATTACTAGCAATATGAATAGCTGCCTGATTGTCACAGTGCATGGGTAAAGGTTCATTGTAGGTGACTCCCATTTCACTGAGCAAACTCTTAAGCCACAACATTTCACTGGTGGTATGCGCCATGGCTCGATATTCAGCTTCTGCACTGGATCTTGCCACTGTTGTCTGCTTCTTAGTACGCCAAGTCACCAAGTTACCCCCAACATACGTGCAATAGCCTGAAGTGGATCTTCGATCTACTTTGGACCCAGCATAATCGGCATCGGAATATGCCTCAATTTTTAGATGTCTGTGCTTTTTGAAAAGTAGCCCTTTACCAGGAGATGCCTTTATGTATTTCAGAATTCTCATGGCGGCTTCAAGATGTATAGGCCGAGGCTTGTCCATAAATTGGCTCACCACTCCGACTGCGAAGGATATACCAGGCCTAGTCACAGTTAGATATATCAGTTTTCATACTAGCCGTCTAAACTTAGTCTTGTCCTCCAGATATATACCGTCATCATTCCAGAAGTCTGGATTTAGGTCTATAGGAGTGTCCACTGGCTTTGTCCCAAGTAAGCCAGTTTCCTGCAATAGGTCAAGAGCATATTTCCTTTGGGATAATGAAACGCCATGCTTGCTTCGGGCAATTTCAATCCCTAAGAAATACCGCGGAGCTCCCATGTCCTTAGTGACAAATTGTTGCATCAGGTATGCCTTGGTCGCTTTTATTCCTTCAATATCATTGCCGGATACTAGGATGTCATCAACATATACAATAAGGACAACAATGCCTGATTGTCCGTGTTTTACAAATACGGAGTGATCAGCTTGACACCTGTGAAATCCGAAATTACTGATAACTTGACTAAACTTGTCAAACCAAGCTCGCGGACTTTGCTTCAAGCCATAAATCACCTTTTTGAGTCTGCATACCATATCTCGCTTCTCCCTCTGAGCAACATACCCTGGAGGTTGCTCCATAAAGACAGTCTCATGCAGATCTCCATAAAGAAAGGCATATTTTGACATCCATCTGGTACATAGGCCAGTCTTGATCAATAGCTAAAGAGAATAATACCCGAATGGAGTTAAGACGAGCAACGGGTGAGAAGGTTTCAAGATTGTCAACACCATAAGTTTGGGTGAACCCTTTTGCAACCAATCGAGCTTTGTATCGGTCGATGGATCCATCTGCACGGTACTTGAGAGTGAAGACCCAGCGACATGCTACAATGTCAGCATTTGGGGGACATGGCACAAGTTCCCAAGTCCCCCGATCAAGAAGGGCAGACATTTCCTCATCCGTTGCTTGTTTCCAGGTGGGAGTATGCAGCGCCTCATGATGAGTAGAGGGAATAGCTTCTGTACAGAGGGAAACAGCAAAACTACGATACGAAGGACTAAGGTTAATAAAGGACATATAATGAGATAGAGGATGTGCGGTACAGGATCGTTTACCTTTGCGCAAAGCGATTGGTAAATCGGAGTCAGACGAAGGAGCTACAGAAGGGGATTGATCTACACGTGGGGAAGGTGGATCAGTAGCAGCCGGAGGAGCAGTGGACTCGTGTCTGCGTCTTCTGGAATATACCTGCAGAGGGGGACGAGCGTCGGGAGGAGGACAAGGAGTGGATAGATCAGCAGGATCAGGTAGAGGAATAGAAGGAGGATGGATACTATCAGTGGGATAGTAAGGGGTGGACTCGAAAAATGTGACATCCGCAGAGACAATGGATCGACGAGAAATAGGGTTGTAACAGCGATATCCTTTTTGCGTGCGGGAATACCCAATAAAAATGCATTTAACAGATCGGGGGGTTAATTTGTCATGATTGTGTGAATGAATATGGACAAAGCACACACAGCCAAAGACCCGAGGAGTCACATGAAATAGAGGTTGATTAGGAAAAAGAGTCGTATATGGGATTGCCCCATGAAGGACACTAGAGGGTAAACGATTGATAAGATAGCAAGCAGTAAGAATGGCATCCCCCCAAAAGGTTTTGGGAACATTCATTTGGGTCAAAATAGTGCGGGCAACGTCTAAGAGATGTCGATGTTTGCGTTCAGCCACACCATTTTGTTGGGATGTATGGGGACAAGATGTCTGGTGGATAATCCCATGTTGTGTGCAAAACAGAGATATTTGTTTTTGAACAAATTCCAGGGCATTATCAGTACGAAGAACACGAATATTGAAAGAAAACTGAGTTTTTATTTCTTGATAAAAGGATTTGATTACAATAGGGACTTCAACCTATCTTTTAACTAGTAGACCCACGTCATTCTAGAGTAATCATCAACAAAACAAATGTAGTAGCGGAACTCGCCAAGAGACTCGACTTGACACGGACCCCAAACATCAGAATGAACTAATTCAAAAGGACAAGAACAACGCTTTTCGACACGGGGGGAAAGGAAGCACGGTGATGCTTGCCTAACTCACAGGACTCACAATTGAAAGTAGTAGACTTAATAGGCAATAAATGTTGTAATGTGGATAAGGACGGATGACCTAACCGACAGTGCTACTGAAAAGGGGTAACGGAAGCGGAGAGGACACGACCATCCACAGGTGCAACATCCAAATAATAAAGGCCACCGCACTCACGATCGCCACCAATCGTCTTCCCCGTGTGTAGATCCTGAAAAACACAATAGGAAGGAAAAAAGGTGACCGAGCAATTCTGCGTTTTAGTGAGTAGACTAATGGATAGCAAGCTTATAGGAAAACGAGGAGCAAAGAGAACATTAGTAAGAGTAAGAGTGTTATTAGGTGTAACATAACCCGATCCCGAGACCGAAGAAAAGGAACCATCTGCTAAACGAACAGGATTCAAAGACGGTGATAAAGATAACGAGGAAAAATGAGACTTATTACCAGTAATGTGGGTGGACGCACCAGAATCCAATAACCAGGACTCACCTTGAGACGCTACAAACGCACTAGAGGTTTGGGAGACGAGAGATGTATTGGAGTGAGCCAATGGAGTCTGCAAGAGTCTATCATATTCTGCACGGCTCAAAATAACTTGATCTGACTCCGGCTGAGAAACAGGAGAATCATTAGAAACTGCGTTGGCCCACTTAGGCTTACCAAACTTCTGCCAACAGTGATCAGGAACATGATTTGTGCGACCACAATGTTTGCAAGGAGGAAATTTCTCACGACCACCACGGCCGCGACTCCCACTAGAGGGGGGTCCTCTGGGCCCCCTACGACCACGACCCCGAACCACGGAGGCGGAATTTTCAACATGTGGGGTATGTGAATTTGGGTTGCCTGTGGACACACGTAAGACCCGTGAGAAGGCATTAGGTAGCGTGGGAACAATATCACTGGCCAAGATTTGATCACGAGCAGGCTGGAGAGTACTGTCTAAACCAGAGAAGAACTTTGCCACCCAAAAATCTTCCCATTGAGACTTACGGGTCTCGAGATCACACTTAAGAGGATGGTATAAAAGAATTTCATCATGGGCCCCCTTAATAAGGGAGTAGTACTCGGCAACACTTCGACCATCCTGCTTTAGTGAGAAAACCTTTTCATACAACTCGAATACCCGGGACACATTCTTGGCATTGGAATACATATCACGAATGGTGTCCCACATTTCTTTAGCAGATGTTAAGAACATTAAATTGGAGGCAATAGATTCCTCCATACTATTCAATAAGGATGCCATAACGGCATACTCATCCTTTTTCCAAGTTTTGAACTCTTCACTGTTAGAATCAAGTGGGTCCGATAAAATATGATCCATTTTGTCATTAGACCCGAGAAAGAATTGAAAAGATTGGGCCCACAAGAAATAATTGGAGCCATTCAGTTTAATAGTAGTGCCTGGGGTAATTTTAGACTCGATTGAGGAAGACGCCATCAAGAACAAAGATGAGCAGCCAAATTCAAAGTGCTGCTTTCTCGTTAAAGAGTGAAAAACACCAGCCCTGTAAAAGGGAAAAGAAAGAGACCAAATCTGTCCCAAAGAAAAAAAGGACACAAAAAACACAATACTGACTCTCGGTAAGAAAAGAGCTGGCGTGCAGAGGTAAGGAGAGCGCGACGGACCAAGAGAGAGAGTACGCGGGTGGGCGCGCAAGAACTGAGAGAGAGAGCGCGGCGGAGACGCGCCAGAAAAAAAAAGGGATATCCGAGAGAGAGACCGACCGAATCTCAAGAGTCACGCTACACACGCTGCGGGGGAGGGCTGGGGAACGGAGGCACAACCTTCGAAGGTTGGTTGCAGAGAGAAGGAGACAATGAAGCTGACAGCCCGACTGAAGCTAGGTTTTCGGGATGGGGTGGTGACGGTGGCGGAGTAAGGTTTGGGTATGGAGGGAGACGGCACCTCCCGAAGTTAGGGTTTCGGGACGGAGGTGGTGACGGCGCCGACCTCGAAAGGTTAGGTTTTTTTTTTTTGTTTGAGAAATTAATCCCGCTCTGATACCATGATAAAACGGAGAAATTGAACGAGAGAAATTGAACGAGGAAAAAGTATTGAGAGAAGAAGATCTTATTTGTGTCTTTACAATGAAATCAACCGCCTTTATATAGCGGTTTAGAAAACTCTATACAAGGAAGTAATATTAACATTCCTAAAATAATACTGTAACCCTAGTAAATTAAGCTTTAGGATTCTAACACAGCTAAATAGAATCCCCAATGAAAACAAGATAATATTTAATGTATTCTTTTTCCAAATTTAGCATCAAAAAAATAAATACCACCTATACAACCGCCTAATCATTTGTATTAATACTTAATATGAGCAAATTAGTCGCGTATGGACACTAATTATTAAGTTATTTATTTGTATGTACAGATCATATGATGCAGCAGCCCTGCAAAAATGATATGTTGGTTGACCAAGTACTTTACTTGCCATTGGTACATTTCTCAAAGATGCAGATAAATCCAACAATGAAGAGAGCCAAAGATGATAATCTGGAAAATGATACACCACAAGAATTTAGAGAAGTTCAAGACATTTTATCTAATTCCGAATTTTCGAAGCAATCAGAAGACTAGTACAAAAAAAATTCTTGGACAGCTTACCGGAGGATAAAGAAATCACCAATGAGTTCATAAATGATGCACTAGAAAACAACCAGTTCAGTATACAGAAAAAAGGGCATGTACAAAAAGTCTTTATCATTTCTTCTTAGAAAGTCATTTCTAAATTTCAGAATACAGTTCCTGTGTGGTGTTTGCCCAAATTCAAAATACACATTCAAGTTCAAGAAACTCAAATTTTATTTCACCTATCAAGTATAAAGACTTATGCTGACCTAGAAGTAAGTTAACAAAAGTTCCCCACACAAGTCTTCCGGCATTGGCTCTTGTGAATCTCTCTCTCTGCCCACTTCAGAGAAATTAAAGAGGTTAAACATGAGACAGAGAGTGAAAACAGAACTTTCAATTCGTGCATTCTTTCTCCACAGCCCGGAACCGATATCTTGCAAGTTTTTCGTAGGAATCATTTCTTTTTATATTATATTGCATGTACAAATCATGAGTCGCAGCAGCATTGCAAAAAGATTTATCAGCGACATTGGTACATTTGGAAACAATCTGAAAGATTCACACATCCAACATTGTACATTGCAATAGACCCACAGCAAATAGACCCCCATTCTGAAATATTTAAAAAAAAATTACCTGAAATTTTAGATTGAGAATAACCCTCTTTCACCCAAGACTGCGGCGGCAACAAATCCACAGCGGCAGGCTCTCTTCTGTAACGAGGAGAGACTAGAGAGAGGGGGCCGAGAGAGACGACGGGGATAAGAAAGACTAGAGAGAGAGACGAGAGAGACGACAGGAGAAGAGAGAGTAGAGGGAGACGTCGGGTACATTCTGGAGGGAGAGTACAAGGGTATAGTTGGGAGTAAATTTCAATTTTGATTTGAATTTTTCATTTTTTTATAATTTAATATAATCATATACATAATTATATAAAATTAAATAAATATTTAAATATCAAAGACCCGCGTGTCTGCGAGTCTACGAACAAGAATTATTAGGTTTGGGATCAACTTGGCTCGAGTTCGGCTTGAGCTTGAATGTGAGCTCGAGCATGAGTCGAAAGACTTTGTCAAGCTCGCGAGCAGACTCGATTTGTTTGCATTCATAACTAGATATGTATGTATATAAGTATTTAAGACAAAAATATTTAATTTCAATTATTTATGTGATAATTCAATCAGTTTTTATCTGTTCAATAATTTTGTAAATAGATCAAACAATACTAAATATTAGTTATTGTTCATACTTAAACCACAATTAAGCCTATATATAATTAAAAAATTTCAACGAAATTATACATAGTGAGATATTTGATAAATAAGTATATATTGAAAAACTTAATAATAAGAAATATGAAGTGAAAATAATACAAAATTTTAAAGGAAAAAAATTGTTGAAATTATGACGTTTTGACGGACTATTCTGTCAAACAACCGTAAAAAATGAATGAAAACTTTAGAATTCGTCAATAATTTCTCAAAGATCCATAACTAAATATATAAAAAAAAATTCTAACTCATTAAATCAATTTAAAAATTCACATACTAAACATACTACAACGTTATTTTGATGGGCACACCCGTCAAATTAGTCCCTTAAACAAATTAAAAATTAAAGTTTCATCAATAGCCCGTTATTGCTGTCAATAAACTGTAGAAGTAGTTATTAGTTTTTAACAGTTAGTTGTTAATTGTGGCCTAATTATCCTCACTAATTAGAGTTAGTTAGTTTGCTTATTTTTGACAGCTGTAGTCCTTTCCTTTTTTGTTTTCCCGCCCTACTACTTGTGGCTATAAATAGCTCTTCCATTGTACAGTTTTAGGAACATAAATGAATAAAATCAATTCCTTCAAAACTTAGATCTTAGATCTTTTCATGGTATCAGAGTCATCTCTCTCACATTCAGAGCTAGCTATTACGGTTACAATCTAGATCAGATTGCTCCTTTTAGAATGGGTGAAAATCACAGAGGTCGAAACCTTGAGAGATTACAGAACATCAATAATGGAGATCCTCTCTATCTCCAAATATCTGACAATCCAAGTATGATTCTCGTTTCCTCACCACTAACTGGGAATAATTACTTGACATGGAATCGTTCAATGAGAATCGCACTCGGGGCCCAAGTCAAGCTAGGATTCATTAATGGTAAATGTGTGCGTCCTGATGAAGAGTCTGAGGATGGATGAGGGTTGATTGTATGGTCCAGTCTTGGATCTTAAATGCTATTTCGAAGGATATTGTGGGTGCGTTTTTGTACACTACTTCTGCTAAAGAAATATGGGAAGAACTAGAAGGACGTTTTGGAGAATGTAATGGCCTTATGTTGTACCAGTTGCAAAGAGAAATTAATTCTACCTCTAAAGGGAACCAATTTGTGGCGCAATAATTTACGAAATTGAAGAAGCTTTGGGATGAATTACAATGTTTAATGCCTTTGCCTCAATGCACGTGTGGAGCTGCAAAATAGATTTTAGAATACACTTCATCTAGCAGGCTGGTTCAATTTCTAATGGGACTAAATGAAGGATATGATCATATACAAAATCAGATCTTAGTGATGTATCCCTTGCCCAATGTGAATAAGGCCTATTCTATGGTGTTGAGAGTAGAAAAACATAGAGAGGTACACAATATATTCTCAGAGATCACGGACAACAAAGTCATGATGGTTAATTCTAGAGGTTACAAGAAACAACATGGGCAGAATAATGATGTTAACAAAATAAGGAAGTTTGCTGGCTAGCAAATAAGGTTTGGGACAGACAGAAGAATTGATAAGTCTAATTTGACATGTTCACTCTGCCACTATACAGGTCACTCTAGAGAAACCTGCTTCAAATTGAATGGTACACCTGACTGGTACAAGGAGTTGGTGGAAACCAGAGCCAAAACTGGTTATAAAGCGTATGCTAATTTGGTAGAGACACCTATAGACGGGGAAGGAAATAAGGATGCTGCCACCTCTGGTGATTGGAATAATAGAATTCAAGGGCTTATACAAGCTGAAGTAAGCAAATTCTTGAAGGCAAAGGGACCTACTGAAGAAATTAATGTGAACATGGCACACTTCCATGATTTTGCAGGTATAATCACCCATAATTTGGCGTGAAGTACTATTGATCTATAGCAGCCGGATAGCTGGATCATAGATACAGGAGCTTCTAACCACATGTGTTATGACTACAACCTTCTCACTAATCCAACCCCCGTAAGAAATGTTACATCAGTTTACCTACCGGATGTAAGCATAAAAGTGGTGCATCACTTTGGTGATGTATTGCTATCACAAAGGCTTAAACTTATCAATGCCCTGCATATCCCTTCTTTTCATTACAACTTACTTTTTGTCAATAAGCTTTCTAGTACTAATTCCATAGGATTCTTGTTCTATCCTTCTTACTATCTCTTGCAAGACCTACAGACTGAGCAATTAATGATAGTTGACAAAGTGATTGGGAGACTATAGGTTCTGGATTCCACTTGCTTCGATCCAGCTTTGTTATCTTCCCATTCTGTTTGTTTGAATAAAGGTTTTCCTTCTTCTAATCCTGCTTTTGTTCATTGTAATGGTCATTTAGATACGGTAGCTCAAGCTACTCTTGTACCAAGTTTCACTTTATGGCATGAAAGACTTGCACATGCTTCCCCTTCTATTATGGTACATTTAGATGCTATAAAACAAAAGGATCTGTCTAGTATTTCTCATTGTGAGATTTGTCCTCAAGCAAAACAACAAAGATTAAGCTTTCCTACTAGCAAAACAAAAACTTACAAACCACTCGAGCTTGTTCACTTTGATGTGTGGGGACCTTATTGTCACAAATCCCTCACTGGAGCATCGTACTTCCTCACCTTAGTAGATGATTTCACTAGAACCACTTGGACCTTTCTCTTTGCCCATAAATCCCAAGTTCCTTCCATCCTATCCCAGTTCATTAACCTCATTCAAAATTAGTTTCATGCTAATATCAAAACATTTAGATTTGATAATGGTACTTAGTTCACCAGTGAAGAATGTCAGTCAATATTTTCCACCAATGGCATAATACACCAAAAATCCACTCCATACACCCCCCAACAAAATGGGGTGGTTGAGAGAAAACACAAACATCTACTCCAGCTTGCTTGAGCATTGCTTTTTGAATCCTATTTACCTAAGAAATTTTGGGGTGAACAATCTTGATGGCTACTTACATTGTCAATAGACTTCCTTCCTTTGTGCTAGGGTGGAAAATACTGTTTAAACTTTTACATAACACCCCACCAACCTACCATAATATTAGAGTCTTTGGCTGCTTGTGTTATGCTACTAACGCATTCCCTCACAAAAAAAAATTGATTTTAGAGCTTTTAGGTGTGTTTTCTTGGGTTTTAATTCTGGATAGAAAACATATAAGGTTTATGACCTTGATTCACATAAACTTTTCATGTCTATGTAAGAAAAATTTTGTAATCGCAGGATCGATACACCATGAATTTGGAATACAATATATGAATATATATAAAGTTAAATTAACGTACCTTAAATCGATCATTGATAGTCGATCAATATGGATGTTTTGGCAAACATCCATGGCTAGTTCTTCCTCTCCATCTCTCACCGATATTGATAGCTTTCAATGGGACAAGCCATTATCAGAGTGTGGAGTGGAGAGGGGACCTAGCCAAATATATAATGTAACCCTAGGGCCCTCTCATCATGGGCTTTCTAGGATGGGCCTACACCAACTGTCAGACCATGTCTGCTAAAATCAAGGCCTTAAAAATAGTGGGTCAAACAAATCAGGCCTTATAAGTCAAGTCCCATTAACCGTATTAATTTAGCCCGTTTTATTTTATAAAAATAAAATATCCAATTAATAGAAGTCCAAATTAGAATAAAATTCTAACAATCTCCCACTTGGACAAATATTAATTGATGTTTTAATCTCCCAAAAATAATTTATTTGAAAAATGACTCTCGGGCTAAATTACAAGTTTTGACTGTGGCCACATTTTAAAAACAAAAATATGGCAAGGGAACAAGACTTCTGCAATCCGGTCCAGTGAAAATCACTAATATTGGATCATAGCGATAATTGCATCCTTAATTGACACAAGACCTTCCATAGTCACAAATACCAGCAATTCCACCGACATGGATTCAAACATGGTGGTGTAGCAAGAAATAGCATCACAACATGACCCAAACACATGCTATTTCATTGTCGATCCTTTGATTTTCTTGTAAGATATGGATTTCTGTATCAATATGAAATCCCAAGAAAATCTGATTTTCTTGCAAAATATGAGTTTCTAAAACAATATGAAACCCCAAGAAAATCAATATGGATTTCTTGTAAAATATGAGTTTCGAAGTCAATATGAAACTCCAAAAAATCCAAGGAGGTTTTCTTGTAAGAAATGAATTTCTAAAACAATATGAAACTCCAAGAAAACCCAATGACTTCTTAGAAAGACATATATGTCTCGATCGATAATCGGATAACAATATGGTGTCATTTATGAGACATACCCATCTCTTAAGGCCAACACCAAGCCTTAAGATATCAAAAAATGTGCGCACACAAATATGGATTAATCCAAGAGCTTTATATATTGATGCGCATAGTCCAACTTAACCCTGTAACAAAATGGGTTAAATAATATATGAACCAAGTTAAATAGCTCCCACTATTTCAATATGTCAAGACTTGATTGCATATACATGTTTAAATTATGTATATCCCACTTGATGGATACCAACTAAACCATTAACTTTTTAGCAACTGGCCCAAAAAACTATGTGCTCTACCACAATGTTGCTTATCATTGATCAAGTCTATACAAGTGAGAAATTTAACTTCATATATCAACATATTTGAGGATAAATAATCACATGATCATGCTATAAATAAATCCTCAACCAAGACTAGATAGAATCATCAAAGATATATCGTGAGACAACATTCATCAAAATCTACACATATAGTGCATTAGACCCAACACACAAGTATTAGCCTTGATTTATTAAAGCCTTCAAAATCCTTCATAATAATTTTCCCAACAATTACTTATTCCACTCAAGTTAATAAGTAATTCAATATTAAAAGAATCAATCACTCTAAAATGAGTCTCCTCTATATTAATTTAACCTTATAATAATTGAATTAAGAAAATATGCAACAATACACCCCCATCAATCATAAAAGCACATCCAAGTCAAATTATTCAATTATTAGGCCTACTGACAATGACCACATGTAGGCAATTTGAGAAATCAACAATCAATTTCAAATCTTATGTGCCAAGTCATAGTATCAAGCAAGAGTTTATTTCTCCAAGCATTCCATGAAAATAATAAGACATTATTGTGCTTGGTTTATCAAATAACTCAGACAGTCAGTCAACAATTTATTGACCATTTAATATTCCAATTTGTCCAAAACAAGAAGTTCTATCTTTAAATTTTCAATCGAAATTTTACGGCCAAAAGAGAAGTTGAATGCTACAAAAAATTAGAAATTGAGAATTTTCAAGTTCATCATGTTATTAAGAAATTTATTTGAAACAAGGAGAGTAAAGGATTATCCTTATCGACACATACCCCCTTTGAATAAATTTCTTAGCAGCTAATTTTGATTGAATCATTCACGGAACTTCTCACTGATCAAATATTATCTCACAATTGACCATTTACAATAATGATCCATATATATGACTCCCACATATCATTGTGAGACATGGATTATAACGAAGTCCTATGTATTCCCAACTTAAATATCAAACTGAAAACTTGAAACTATATATATTAGTTTCCTAGGACCAGTTAAACAATTCAATAATAATCACTTTCGCAACAGTCAAGAAAACACAAAATATCTTCTCCAAAATCAAAATAAAGATATCTTTGCTATATAAAATTTTCAAGTATTAGATCCTAATGTGATATCGAAAGTGATTATATCAATTGGATTTATATTGAGAAACGTAATAGGTTGGGCAAAAATTTTCTCTTTTAACTCTTAAACACATAGAGTTGGGTATACATAAAAGAATATGAATTTGCTAAATCGCTTTCTCATGAAGCACTAGTAATAAAATATAGGATCAATATTTTCAAATATTGCACAATAGATCCCAATTGAAATCCCTCATTAAGATTTCAAATAAACTCTCTATTAAATACATAAACTTACCTTTCTTCAATACAAGAGGAAAGCCAAGAACAAAAACACAATCAAAGAAGTCTCTCAAGGTATGACACCAGATATTATTCATACCAATTACTCAGAACTATCAGGGTGATAAGTGAAGTTTAATAGCAGGTACACCTTTAAGATAAATGCGGAATTTCAAATATGTTCCCAAATATTCACAATCAGTATGATACTTCACCATTTGAAAAAGAATTTTCCAAATATATTAGAGTCATTTTCAAGAAAACAACTTGCATTATAAGAAGACAATTACAGTGAAATAAACTAAGTGTAAATCCTCACACGAATCACGAATGGTTCCTCTTAAATATTATGAAAAAACTATTCTCAAATATATCAAAAGATTAGAATGTGAAAGCACCGTAGCCAATAATTTGGTCAAAAATTTGAATAATATTTATGAGACTAATTGAAAATGCTAATTTCAATTAACAATGTGATTATTTCCACTCTCAAGTGACCTAAGCATTTCGTCTTCACATCAAAGAATTTCTCTTTATTATATTTCGTGAAATAACTTTATTAAGAGGAGGAACTCTATAGTATTCATAAAAATAATTACACAGTACATACGACAAATACTTTGGAAAACCAACAAATAGGCTCTTTTGTTATTTCTCATCGTCAAAAGAAACAAATCACATTTTATCAAATTGAAATAAATTCAATTTTCAAAGCTACCAATGGTGGTCGTTTCATTCAAGTATTCCTCACATATGGGTTAAACACGCCCATTTGTCTAAAGGCTTTTAGCCCGTTGGATCTTTACAAACATTAACCCCATAATACATGTTTTATTTGACCAAATTATGAATGAGTCTAACTTTCATGACCACAGTTTATTGTAGAAAAATAAGGTTCTCCACTTATCGAAAATTAATATCTTCCATGATTCCATTCATACATATGACACAAATCTTTATGTTCAAAACTCGTGAGCTATGAGAATGATTTTCACATAATCAAACTCTAGGATAATAAATTGATAATGTACATCATTTATATCAAGTATAGAGATATTAAACCTTAAAATCTGGTTTAAACTTTTAAGATGTCTAGAATCCTCCAATCATAAAATGCTTCTTATCGCGAAATCAAAAGCAATATTTATGACATCAAAATCACGGAACAACAGATTCTTTAGACACACAACTCCAATTTTGCGCTTAAATCAAATAGATAGAGCTGACTCCCACAATAGTCGGATCATTGCTCATCTGCTTATAAAGTGGTTTTTTAACAATTAGGAGACTCAAGTGATGATTCTTATTATTCAAAACAAGGCATTCTCGCAGAGCAACAACTTTAGAGATTTTATTAAATTCAAGGCTATGTTTGTATTGGTACATCTCACAATAAATAATATATCATGTCCATATCATATTGCCTTTTAAAGTTCGAAATAAACTCACTCTTGTTGAGTAACTTAGAACAAAGGCAAATATCTAACAATAGACCATTTTATTTCACATAGGGAATAATAAATAAAATAAATTCAAATATGCTGATATATATAAAACATGCCCAAACATAATATCAGCTAACAAGATCGAGATCTCTAATGTGATAACAAACTTCCTTTGGGCAGAGTATGCTACACACAAAGGCTCTATTTTCCACAAATACAATTAACATGAATGCCATAATAGTCATGCAGTGTGGGGAGAATTAGTGAGAATAAATTTAAACCAACGAAACTTATTTACTAGAGGATCTAGGCACACTATGATAAAACTCTCCTTTGGGCAGAGTATGTTATCCACAATAGGTCCTCTACACGCAAGAACGAGCAGAGGAATATCCTGATTTTCAAAAAGTTGACTCCTTTGGGAGAACAAACCCTCTATATCAGTACATCCCCATCAATATGTTCTTACACAACCACCATTTAAGTTCATAGTAATAGTCCAAATCAACAAGACTACAATGAATTATTAACAATAGGCAATTAATTGGAATAAGCTTGAAACTATATAGCTTTATTCCTTTGAGAGCCCAACACGTCATGACAACTCCCCTTTAGGCAGAGTAGTCACACATGATAGGTCCCTCTGTGCAAAACGGAATAGAAGTACCCTAATTTTCGAAAATTGCCTCCTTTGGGAAACTAACTTTCTAGATCAGCATGCCCCTATCAATATGTTCCGCACCAACTAATCAAAATTATCACACATATCTTACCCCCTTTGGGTAGGTAAGAATATATAATAATTTTATCAACTCGAACTATGCATGCCACAAATTTTACAAATCTCAATAAATAAAACACTTTGGTGTAACTATTTATCTCAACTCATAAAATTAGCACATGACCTGAGTTAGAAATAATTGCCTAACTTGCACACGAGCAATATGTATGCAAAACCCCCACAAAATCAAGCACGAAAACAATATGTGCTTCTGAGAGTTATAAGAATAATGATTCGTTGCATTCAAGTTTTCACAAAATCTAATATGCTTAACTTGTAGATAAATGGTTCAAATAAGTTAGATGACTAAATATAACAAGAGTTAAAAATACAAATTATATTCATAACTGAACCAAGTATAATTAGTCATCAAATTATTAACTAATGTAGATGAATTAGTAAGATATTTTTACATCAAACCATAAATCACAGGCTATCAATTTAACAGTGGAAATTTATCGAGTTACATATATAAATATAGTGACCAAATTAACTTGTCCATGCATCCTTCAAAGGTTTAATAGCTTTAATCTTGTGCCCTAGATTATATACCCACATGATGTCATCTAAAATCTTATATCTATTACAGATCTTGTGGTATATAACATAAGCCATATATGTATATTTTAATGTATAACATACACATAAGTAAAGCAGGAATTCATATACATGAATGCAAATCGAAGACATGAAAATTTGAATTAATTGGATATGCATATTCAATATATCAACACTAAACCCACAACTTGACATACTCAAATTTAGCAATAACATGGATTTATCATTAAAAAATTGGTGTATTGCCATGAACCGCCTTGTATCCTTTATGTATGAATACCATTAGTAAATAAATCTAATACAAATCATATGTTATATGACATAAGTTATTTATGTGTATTTAATATATATGACATGCAAACAACTAAAGCGGTAGTTCACATACATTGATGCAAATTGAAAAGGAAACTTTTGATAACAATTAGTTCAGCAAACAATCTCAAACAATTGTTGTCAATGATCTCATAACAAGCCAATGTTTGAAATCATGTTAGCCTTTTCATATTGAATAATTTCATTACTAGGAATTTAGTAGGTGTCTGACAACAAACAACTTGGGACACATAAGTCGTTGTATTCATAAACGTAGTGTTTGATTTGCACTCGGAATGTCACAATTGAATAATTAGAAGTCAATTCTTGGATCTAGATGCGGCAAGTTGTTTTTATGATTAGTAGATCGGAATTTCAAATTGAACAAGTCGAATATAATTTGGGATTAAAATCTTAAAATCACACCATCACAACGTTATTGACATATAAATTTGATCGACTCTTTATTCGTGCAACAATCGATCAAATATTCAAAACATACGCAATAAAATTTAGGGTTCTAAATTCATTAGTGTCCCGCTCTGATACCAACTGTAAGAAAAATTTTGTAATCGCAGGATCGATACACCATGAATTTGGAACACAATATATGAATATATATAAAGTTAAATTAACATACCTTAAATCGATCATTGATAGTCGATCAATATGGATGTTTAGGCAAACATTCATGGCTAGTTCTTCCTCTCCATCTCTCACCGATATTAACAGCTTTTAATGGGACAAGCCATTATCAGAGTGTGGAGTGGAGAGGGGACCTAGCCAAATATATAATGTAACCCTAGGGCCCTCCCATCATAGGCTTTCTAGGATGGGCCTACACCAACTGTCAGACCATGTCTGCTAAAATCAAGGCCTTAAAAATAGTGGGTCAAACAAATCAGGCCTTATAAGTCAAGTCCCATTAACCGTATTAATTTAGCCCGTTTTATTTTATAAAAATAAAATATCCAATTAATAAAAGTCCAAATTAGAATAAAATTCTAACAGTCTAGAGATGTGATTTTTCATAAGAGTGTCTTTCCCTACCATGTTTCTTCATCAGAACTTACTCCTCTGCCTCACCCTATCCATGATGATTCTCCTCCATCTCTTTCCTTTCCTAATGACCAATCTGCTCCTTCCCGACCATCTAATGTTCCTCCCTTACCTAGACAAAGCACCAGAATAAGGCACACGCCACAATGGCTTCAAGATTATGTCTCTATAGTCATCCAATCTGCTTTACCTACTAAGAATTGCTCGTTGTCAGAGGTTACTGCAGGTTGTCCTCATCCGTTGAAAACTTTTCCCGATTCTAGCACTGCCTCTTTTAGTGATCATTATTTGAGTTTTTTGGCTAATGTATCGAAGATCACAGAACCTGTCTCATATAGACAAGCCAGTACTGATGCCAAATGGGTGGAAGCCATGGATGCAAAATTAGCTGCTTTGGAAAGGAACAAAACTTGGGTTCTTACTGATTTGCCACCCGGTAAGAAACCTATTAGATCTAAGTGGGTTTACAAAATTAAGAGGTTACCCGATAGTTCTGTGGAGTAGTTCAAAGCCCATTTAGTAGCGAAATGATACAATCAAATTGAGGGATTGGATTATTCAGATTCCTTTTCTCTAGTGGCCAAACTTGTCACATTGAGGATTTTTTCAGCCTTAGCCACGGCTAAGGGTTGGCCGATCCATCAGATCGATATCAACAAAGCTTTTTTACATGGGAATCTGCATGAAGAAGTTTACATGGTTCCACCTTAAGGATATTCTGTCAGTTCTCCGAACAAGGTTTGTAAACTCGTTAAGTGTCTCTATGGTTTGAAGCAAGCTTCGCAAGAATGGAACATAGAGTTTACCTTTAAATTGCAGAGCTATGGTTTTGTCCAGTCCGCTAATGATCACTTGCCTGTTCAGCTTGCAATCTGAAGCTCATTATCTTGCCTTAATCGTCTACGTCGATGATGTGTTGATTAGTGGAACTAGTGAAGAACTCATTCAGCAAGTTAAATCCTTCTTACATACGACATTCACTATCAAGGATTTAGGGTATGCCAAGTATTTTCTAGGTGTGGAAATTGCTTGTTCAGATGCAGGGTCTTATATCAATCAACGCAAATAGATACTAGACATTTTGCACGGCGTTGGTCTATTGGGTACACGGCCAGCTTCCCCACCTCTTGCCCTAGGTGATCTTCTTCTCGAACCAGATTGCTATCGACGCCTTGTTGGGCGACTTTTTTATCTCAACATGACTCAGCCGGATATTGGGTTCGCTATCTAACAGCTCAGTCAGTTCATGAATTTTCCATGACAATCACATTGGGATGCCGTACTGCATGTGTTACGTTATCTAAAAGGCTGCCCGTCCATGGGCTAATTTTTCCCTTCTGCCACTGCACTGCATCTCCAAGCTTTCTGTAATGCAGATTGGGCCTTTTGTTCTGATACTAGACTGTTCGATTACTAGATATTGCATTCGTCTTGGGTCTTCTCTTGTTTCCTGGAAGTCCAAGAAACAATCCACTATTTCTCGCTCCACTGTAGAAGTGGAGTATCGCAACATGGTAGCTATGGTTTGCGAGTTGAAATGGATCACCTACTTGCTTCGTGATTTTGGGATCCCATTTCAGTGTCCTATTCTCCTATTTTGTGACAATCAAGCTGCACTCCATATCACCGCTAACCCTGTGTTTCATGAGCGTACCAAACATTTAGACATTGATTATCATGTGGTTCGTGATGAGTTTAAGAATGGCTTCATTCTTCCCTAGCATCTTCCCTCCAAGGCACGACTCGCTGATATTTTCATGAAGTTACTTCCATCTGCTCAGTTTTCTAATCTAACTTCCAAGTTGGGGTTGATTGATCTTCACCAACCTCCAACTTGAGGGGGGGGGGGGCTGTAGAAGTAGTTATTAGTTGTTAACAATTAGTTGTTAATTTTGGCCTAATTATCCTCACTAATTAGAGTTAGTTTGATTATTTTTGACAGTTGTACTCCTTTCCTTTTTTGTTTTCCCGCCCCGCTACTTCTGGCTATAAATAGCTCTTCCATTGTACAGTTTCAGGAATAGAAATGAATAAAATCAATTCCTTCAAAACTTAGATCTTAGATATTTTCATAAACTCAGGATAAAGTTAAGTTCCATCAACAGGTATAGAAAACTAATAAAATCTAATTCAAAGACCTTAATTAAATTTTTCAGCACGAAACAAGATTATGGATTCTGTCAATGATCTATCAAAGTTTTGACAATAAATGTGAAAAAGAAATATATTTAATTCTTCAACCAGATAATTATAACACTAAATAAAATTCAAGTCTCCTTTGAGGGATCATCTCCCACAAATACGTCAATAACATTTTGAAAAAAAAATGAAAAAATATTTGGACAGGTTATTCCATTAACAAACCGTCAATAAACAACAAAACAAGATAATATATTTCGTAAGAATATATTGATGGAATATTTTCATCAAAAATTTATTAAAAAAATAAAAATATGTTCAATTTTGTATACATATATATGCATTAAAGTAAACATTGATCAATTTAAATTATTCAATATTTTATTATAGAGAGAAAAGCCACAACTAAAGCAAATTATTGCACCATCTACACTATATATTTTTTTTCTAGAGAAAATTATGGGAAACATTACTCTCGTAATTTCAGAAGATTGAGCATTAAAGGTTACTCCTCCTCCCAATAAGTGTGTTTCCTAAAATTTGAACTTGTATTCTCATCCTTACGGGGGTCTTGAGTTGCTTACCACTCGACCAATAACTTATTGGTTCCATCTACACTATGGCCCTTTTTAATTCCCTGTTAGACAATGTAATCCAAATATTTAGTCACCTTTTATATATATGTGATTTGGCAAATTAAATGGTATGGGCCTTCTCTAATTTTACTCAAGCCCGCAGTAATCCATTGTAATTGAATTAATTGATATGTGTTATAATTTGACATTCATATCCTTGAACCCTAGTTGGTTTTTTACCAAAATATCCATCACTTTTATTTGTGCAAGAAATACCATATTTCAACGAGTCTTACATCCAGAACACCAATTTTCAGATCTTCTTTGTCGGCTATCCAACAGTGAATTGGGGGAAAGTGGTACAACCATCTTTCCTCTCATCCTCATCCTCGTCCCTATGTTTTCACCATAAATCTTTCTATAGGACTGTGTATTGTCACTAATTTGGCAGATGTAGTTGTGTTTTATGATTTTTCTTTTTTTAATTTTTTTCAGAAAGAGTTGATTTGTATAACCCTAATTTTGGCAAAAGCTAACTAGTGGCTTCAATTTCTTTCATAGGTTGTGCGGGGAGCCTCCTTGCTTGGGCGCGGCTAGTTGAGGCAGGGAATACGAACCTGGCAATAACTATTTGTAAAGGTAACACAACCATTGACATCCTTTAATTAAATTTTACAGGCCTGTTTCGGTTTTCCCAAAATGTCGTCGAACGTTGTATTGTAATTTTTTTTGCAAGGAATATCATACTTAGTTTTACATTTCTGTTTCGTACTTGTCTTTGAAATGGTTTATTTAGAACTAAACATGGGTAGTAGTTGATATGTGTTAATTGATGCCTATTTGATTGCTTGTGATAATGTTGTCGAACTCTTGGCTTGATATTTTTTTACAATGATAATGTCTAATTAAAAGTTTGAATGATATTTGAATGTATTATGTGAGACGATTAATTTCAAATGTTTACTTGTCATAGCATCATTGTATACCGACATGGCCGACCAACAACAGCTTCGAGTGATCCTACACATGTATTTCCTGTTTTATCGGAATGTTGTATGTATGGGCCTTACATACCTTGCTTTAAGTATTGGTTTACGCATAACGAACAACATGATATTAGAAGGGGGGGTAGATGGAGCACTATTGGTAAAATACCAAACCAACTTAAATATTTGAGGCAGTTGGTGGAAATTAGTGACCCAACCTGTATAAAGAATTTAAGGATGGATCGAAACTATTTTGCTAAATTATGTGATCTTCTTGAAAATTATGGAGGCTTACAAAATGAAAAGTTTGTTTTCGTTTCGAAGAAAATGGCTGTGTTCTTGTCAATCTTTGCACATCACAAGAAGAATGTCACGGTACAAACCTGATTTTCAACGTTCTGGCCAAACAATAAGTAAGTACTTCAAGCTGACGGTAAAAGCTATGATAAGATGCAGTAACATAATTTTAATTAGTACGCCCCTGAACCAGTGCGAGAAGACAGTACGCACCACCAATGGAAGTATTTCAAGGTTTACATGCTCTAAATTTATGTTGTTTTAGATTTTGACTTGTTTTGTTAATATAAAGTTTTACGTATCATGGAATATCATAGCTATCTTTTTTAATAATTGGCCTAACAATCTTATTGCAATGTATACTCCAACGTGGCAGGGTTGCTTAGAAGCACTTAATGGGACACATGTCGATGTTCGCGTGATCAAACGAGGTATATCAACCGCAAGGGGGATGTCACTGTAAACGTGCTTGGTGTGTGCAACGTAGATACGAACTTCGGTTATGTACTATAGGGATGGGAGGGATTAGCTGCTGATTCACGAATTCTGAAAAATGCCCTTCTCCGCAATAATAGGCTTCGTGTTCCAGACGGTAAAATAACTTTTTTAAGGAAATATGCTGTTGTTTATAAATGTTTTTTTTTTCAAGTAAAGTCCACACGTCAAGTTTGTTTCTCATTGATGCAGGAAACTATTACTTATGTGATCTTGGTTACACAAACTCAAAGGGTTTTCTGGCGCCTTACCAGAGCACCCGATACCATCTAAACGAGTGGGGTGTTGGTTCCCATGCTCCGAAGAACTATAAGGAGTACTTTAACATGCGTCATTGTCATGCGCGCAATGTTATTGAATGTGCGTTCGGGCTATTAAAAGGAAGATGGACTGTCCTATGGAGTAAAAGTTTCTTTCTTTTACGGACCCAAAACATGATCATTTTGTGTTGTGCATTACTCCACAACTTCATCCGTACGCACATGCCCATGGAACCTTTGGAAGAAGAGATGAATGGTCTGCAAAATGGAGAACGAACCTGATAATGTTGGTGAACATGTAGACACCGTTGAGCCGAGTAATAAATGGAATAATTGGAGAGATGCTTTGGCTAACGAAATGTACCACGATTGGGCATCGAGCAGGGGCATGGCCTAGAATTGTAATCGACCATAATAGGCTGATGGAAGTTTGTAGCTAACTTCAATCATCAAACAGCTATAATGATTTTGCGTATGTGTTTTGGGGTATTAAAATCAGTTCGTGTAATTATGTTTTTTTGATAAGGCATATGTCTCATTTTAAATGTTGTAATAGTCCCTTCCTTTCTCTTTTGTTAGTTAAAGATGGGGTTCTATGTAATTTTCTGAATTATGGATTATTAGTTGTATTTGCTAAATTTTGTAATGATTAATTTTAGATCTATTGTTGGAGTTTTTTTTTTTATTTTTTCAAATGGCGTACTTGTATAAACTAGTTTTCTTTCTTGCAAAATCTGTATGCACAGAGACTAACCCTTCTTTTGTTGTTTTTTATCCTTTTTTTTTAAATAAAAAACAACATAGGACATGGCTCACTCGGCCTCATCTCCTCACTCAGTTAGTATGTCGTCTCAATATTCTGCATTGGTGCGTAGATATTGGGATGATGTGGAAGAAGAGACATTGCTCGAAGTGTTAGAGGCTCTTCGGGCAGAAGAAGGGAAGAGCGACTGGAAATTCAAAGGGGGTTATGTGGTTCGACTGGAGAGGATGATCCAAACTAGGTTACCCAGTTTGGGGATTCAAAGTAAACATATTAAATCAAAAATACAGGTCTGAAAATGCACATATCATGCAATCGAGGATGTTCTCAAACACACAGGTAGGGGAGGTGCAGAGTTTAACTACAATACAAATCGAATTTCTGTCGGTAGCGAGGAAGTTTGGTCCGAGGTTTGTAAGGTACGATCTTTACATAAATTAGCATGTTGATTATGAGCCCATATTTGAACTATTTTTATGTCATACAGTATAGCAAGTTAAGGTGTTTGATCATATTGCACGAAATAAAATATATTCCCATTTTGACATTTATCTATTCATGATTCAAATTTTGACCTATATTCTTAGGCGAATTCCCATGTGAGTATCCTTCGCGACAAGGCATGACCTTATTATAGATGATGGAAAGCAATTTTCGAAAATGACCGTGCTGATGGTAGTGGTGCCATGGACTTTGGAAACACTGTGCAAGAACTTTCTCCCAACGAGAACCCCCCTCCCAATATCCGAGGCTTGATAAAGACGATGTTTATAGGCCGATTGCACCCGTTCATTATGTTCCTAACAATTCATAACCCACAGAAGACGTTGGCGAGACTCTACCAATGCATCATGGTACGAAATCCGGCAACACCTCCGGTAGTAAGAGAAAGCGGTACCCAGACTTTGGTAAGTTCGAGATGATGATGGGTAGCTGGATCTCAGACACAACACTTAACATCAATAGTATCTATCAGGAGAGTCGTGCTGTGAACACTGTGACTAACCAGCCTGGAATTACCACACAGTTGCAGTTAGATGCCAATTCAGTCTCACGGCGCGCAATCTTTGTTGAGATTTCAAAGATCAATGAACTGAATCTGCAGGAGCAGATTGATGCAGCATGATACTTTTCTCAGAACAAAGGGGATATAGATTTATTTTGGGGAATGATAGACGAGGCTTGGTCGAATTTGTCAAAATGTTGCTTGGGGGATATTTCCAGTCTCAAAGCCGTTTCACGAACCTTGGGAAGAAAGATTGATGAAATTCTGTGCTTCATGATGGGATTTAAGGTGCTTTGTATTTTGTTAGACTGATGAAATTCTGTGCACTGTGTTCTGATTTAAGTTGTTTTGTACTTTGTTAGACTGATGAAATTCTGTGCACTGTGTTTAGATTTAAGTTGTTTTGTAATTCGTTAGACTGATGAAATTCTATGCACATTTGTTCGGATTTAAGTTGTTTTGTAATTTGTTAGACTGGTTTTTGTGACATCTGTTTTACATGTGTGATTTTGTTCTCTTTTTTCTGAACATGGGTCAAGTTCATTTGTTGTAGATATACCTAAATTTCCCGGCCGATTTTGTTCAAATCATTTTCTAGGCTTTGTGACTGTTATCTAATATCTAAATCACTTTCCAACTTCATCACGGAGCAAGGTATTCATCTGTTTTTGGCACTGTTTGGTTTTTGCAGGCATACACGTGAGGATGGCCACCACTATCCTGAATTTCTGCATAAAATTGACAGCTTTGAGGGGGAACTAAAATATAGGTGCAACGATTGTGTACATAAATAGGTGTAAAGGACAATTTCAATGAAGTAGTGAAAATGGTGAATAATTATTGTTTTGTTGTTTCTCTGTAGGTTTATGCTGATTCGTATATTGATCTCAATAAAAAACTTGAAATGCAAAGCAAAAGTAGTTGACATGCAAGTTTCATCAAGCAAGTTGACTAACTATACTTATCAACTGGAGCGAGTTAGATTCGTTACTGGAATTGCAACTAAGGAAATAAAAATACTCCTACAAATGGGTCTTAGGAGATATCATTATACTACAAATGAGCTTGCACAAAATAAGATACCCTACTACAAGACGAATAAATTGGCATCACACCAACTTTATACAAAATTAATATCAACTAAATATACTAGTACGGATGGTGTAGGCAAGGAAAAAACTGTACCCTACTCATTAATATATCATTAAATTTTTGGTAATAATAAGATACTGGGCTCAAGGCAAATCATACCCCATATGGCTAGCACCCCTCACTTGTGGGCACCATCCATATTTAATTCATCATGAATGATGTTTGGTTGCCCGTCCTCGACATATTTCCAAAAAGACATGTTTACACGATTTTCCTATGAGTTTTGGAAACAAAAAAAAAAAGATTTTGCACATCAGCCAACAAACCGTGTACCATGCTAGTAATGAAATAACTACCAATGAAAACCACCACCTGGATTAATATTGAATGCAGCTCATGCAGAACTTCGTACAATCCATCTTGAGGATAGTACACCACTCCGGTAACAAGCACGTAGTTTTCGCATAATCCTTTTACTTTGAACGTTAGATAGTTCAAAGTACATGAAAGTATTGTAACGAGCACGTAGTTTTCGCATAATCCTTTTACTTTGAACGTTAGATAGTTCAAAGTCGTACTAATACGAGACCTCGTAACAGGCACGCCATAGTACAAAATCATCTGGCATTCCTCAATCAAATTGTTCGTACTCTGCTTGCTCCACAATAACCTCGATGAATGTGCGCTCCATCTCCTTCGACCAGGTCTCCTTCCAAAACATCCTTTGTTATCGGGAAGGCTCAGAACTAGACATTTCTCTAAATTGGTTTTGTAAATATCGACAAGCAAGGTTGTTTTGCCTAAATTTTGTAGTAAGTGGTCTGAAATTTTTGTGCACTGTGTTCAGATCTGAATAAGTGGCTTAATGTTAGGTGGTAGCAACTCCTTCGACTTTATTTTTTTATGATATGATAGATCACAAAGAACTTTTGCCACTCGGCCACGAATGACATATGCAATATAATGTAATTGTTTTTTGTTTCTATGGTAACAGTTGATGCAAAATATACCCCCAAAAATATTGATAACTATTTTGGAAGCATTACCCATTCTAGCAACGTGAATCCATGCATAGCCCTGATGACCTATCTCTATGCATACTGTCAAATTCAGCCTTTGACCGCAAGAGTGTTGTATGAAGGTAAATATCTTCATCATGGGATAAGATAATCGAATCACGAAATTTGCAACTAAATCTTACTTTGCAGATGCTATAATGCATGTCAGAAAATTGAGAATCTCCCATATGCTAAGGCGTGCTATTGAATTGTCAAATCGGGAATCAATTTGATGAATCGTAGATAAATAAAGTTGAATATAATTGTTTACAATATTTACGCTAAATAAAAGAATGCAATAACTATCATGAGTTTAAACTTAGTTAGAGTTACAATAACATTTATAAAAAACATAAAAATAATATCACATCGCACGAAAGCATGTTTTAATATAATAATAATTATATCATTAGATGATACTAACTATTTTTTAGGAACCTCCTTAGCAAAATTATACCAACTTATAATACGTCCTTAATGTATTCGAACCATATAAATGTTATCTAATATCTATGTGTATTATAATAATGCGAAAGTCTTATTAGTGTTTTACGTTTTTTTTTTGTGAGGACTAAAATAACCTTGTATAAGTGATAATAAATAATATTTATTCATGAACTTTTAGTAATTTAAAAATTAAGAGTTAGACTTCAAATTGAATACTAGATGAAATATAAATAGTTGGACTCTTTATTGGGCTCTATATATTAAATTTTTGTCATATAAAAAAATAAATAAGTAAAAAAGAGCTAGTGATCCTCTTCAATCCTTTCAGTGTAGATACAATTTATTAAATAGATTTTTTTATATCACTTTTGGCTATCAATCATAAAATAAATTTATCTTCTTGATGACCTAGAATTTGTTTAGACCAATTTATTGTGTCTTCCTCATTGTGATTAGTGGAATAGTTCATGAAAAAGAAGAAATACAAAGTTTGTAAACAATATAAATCCCCCCAATAAATAAAAAAACCAACGCGCCAAGCTTATATTATGGTACCACTTTTCAAAAAATAATTATTTATAACCCGATACCACAAGTACATAACTAAAATATGCAATTAATAAGTTATATAACATCTATCCATGTATGTGTTGTGTTTATGTAAATGAAAGATGACTTACAAGTAGAAATTATTTAAACTTTTAACTAATTACTTAAAATTGCAAGAAGGAAATATAAAATTGTTTTGTATTTTAGTGAATAAATGATAATGTAGAAATAGAAAGTTTAAGAATTATGTAATGACAAAATAAATATAAAAAATTGTAAGTGCAGAAATTATGTTTCACAAACTTTCCATTGGATAAGGAATCAATTAGGGGGAAAAAAAAAAAACAGCGCAAGTCAACCAAAGAAAAAAATACATATGCCACAAAAAGAAGTAAAAATAATAAACTCAATAGAAAATTAAGGATATAATGAAACGTTAAACAAAGAGAAAATTAGCAAGTTTTACAAAAAAATATTAATAAATTTTTTTTTTTTGGGTTTTTTATAGGATGGTGTATTCCTATGGTTATGCAACATAACACTCCTCTAAATTATATCAAGTTAGGATTATGTTCCTAACGTTTGTTGCCAAGTCTATTTATTTATTTATATTTTTTTTGTTGGTTAGTCTAACCCAAGATCATTGCACCAGTAAGAAACACCAAATGAGGACACATCACAATACAAACAACACTTGCCATTAGTCTAGCAAATTACACAAGTAGTTGACATACACCAACACAGTTGACACTCAATAATAAACAAGCTAACATAGATCATCGTACGAACAAAACCATGCTTCAGTGGGGAAACCTGCACTAAACCCTCCAACATCACTAGTGCAGCACCGTTATTTGCATGGTAGCAAAACAAAGATAACACACAAATGTCACAGCTACAAACATACTCCAGCCAGGAATATATCATTGCGATGGTGCAATTAATGCTTGTGGCGAGGACAAGCTGCAGACGAAGACGAAGAGGCCTTAGAGTGAGCCTTTGCGACGTGGGCGGAACTAGGCCCTGCAGAATCCTCTGGGTTGTAGCCAAAGTGGAAATGTCCAGCTTGAGTACCTTTGTCGTCGGCCTTATTTTTTACGAACTCTTGGCTTCCCAACACCTCAAGTTCCTCCAATGAGTCTAGATCATTCCAGAAAGAAGAGGCGATAGATGGCGGTTGTGCAGGGTTGTCTCTCGCAACCATATTTTGCCCACTCCCACGACTATCATTAGAGATTTGCACAATATTCCTATTCATTAGTGGGGGACTCGGGCATGGGGCCCAAAAATTTTAACCAACTCCTCCCATTTCGGCTTGCCGTGGCGCATGTATGCTTCACCTTCCTTGTATTTTTGCTAATACATAGGTTACTTATCATAAATAACTTTGACTCAATCTTCATTTTATTTCATGTATAAAGAACAAAAGTGTTGTGTAAAGAAGTAATTTTGCTACAAAATGGACAACACTCACTGTAAGCTCTATTTTAGATACTATCACTTTAATCATAGATTCTTACCATGATGATATAATCCCACATAATATCATTGGTGGTAACAATTTTGGTACGTGGATTGTACTGGACCTCCGGAAGAGTCGTTATAAACCCAAAAATCTCGTGACGGATATTGGAGCTTCTTGTAGTGTTCGTATGCATCATCAAATGAGAAGTACGTACCAAATTCTCGATTGACATTGTTGATAGCAAGACGAAGAACATTGTGGTTGGTGCGGCGAATCGGCCTTGAATAATCATCCGCAGCTTCCTTCAACCGTCTAATTAACGCCATATCAATTTCCTTGGTCCAAAGTACATCGTATAGAAATGTTTCCTGTAGAAGGGGGTTGGAGGGTGACATTTTTGTAATAGAATTAGTTATTCTTTCTAGTAAGGACCATCGACTTTAGAGAATTCTCAGTCGTTTTTATAGATGCACAACACAGGACATAGCAAAAGTTAGAGTGCCAATATTATGGGTCATGAAAGCAATTACTTTCAAAGAGGATATAATTACAATTCAGTGAATATTACAGGAAAACTGTCAGATGCGAATGACTATTAATCAGAAACTAGCGACAAAGGCATCGACACCCGCTTGCAATTTTTTCTAATACAAACCCCAATTTTCATATACGTACACACAAACACATTTCCTACACATGTAATCACAATGAATGACATGCAATCAACTTTACATATAGAATTGGGCAAATTGCTACGAATAGTACCACACAAGCTTTGTCAAAATCTAAACCTTCAAGCGGCTAGTGACTTGTCAAATTCACAACATTTATACACAATTTGGGTCATCAATTGACCATTTCGATAGTATCAAAACCCACCAAATCAGGCAACTTAATTGGATTTCGATTTCATACCTTTAACCCATAAATGTCAATGGAAGGGATTGTTCAATCATAAATCGAATACAAATTCGAGTGTCGAACCCAACAAGTTATGGCTGACATTTTTTTCGACAAGAACATACGCTTACGACTTCAACGAAGCAATGGATATGCACCAATTCTGAAATACACAAGAATGGTGGCTTCATCACCTGACCCAAAACAAAAAACAAGAGTGGTGGCTAGGGCATGAATTGTGGGATACTCCTTTTTACTTGGTAATAGGGATACGACGATGTACACATAAATAAAAGCAATAATGTATTTTACAAAAATAAAATTGTAACTAAGGGCATTATGGTCAATGGACATTTAATCCAACATTCAAACATTTGAATCAAACAAGGAATGATGGATCTGAAAGAGCTCCTATACCATGTATTATCACAATTCAAAAAGGAATATTAAGATTCCCTTCACATGCTGCAACACCCAAATAAGCCTTACATAATCCAATACCATTTCAAGAATAAAAAACGCCCCTTATAGTATATGTTACATATATGTACTCATATTTTAGTAGGGTCACTTTGACCCCACTATCCGTAGGTACGTCACTCATGCTAAGTAGATCTACTAATTATGCATGTAAATATAATCTTGCAAAGCTTTTTAAGACGGAGTAACATATGACTAATGAGATCAATACCATCTTTTAGAACAAAATTTTTAGGAGGGTGATTAGTACGTCCGAATGATTTGGGTTGTAATAGAATAAAATGAATAATGCGTTAAATATCATACAAGATCTTTTATGTCATCTCCTATTCAATACGTAAATATGCATTAAGTGTAAATATCTTAGGATAAGTGTATAATTAAAAAAAATTATAAATATAACATGAATGTGAATTATATGATAGGAGATAAAACACCATTTTTGCACTAGGAGGTCCTATTTGTTTAAATATAGATCCATTTTTTGCATTTTTTTGATTCCGCCAAATTTTGTTTCCATGTGTTGGTGGTGTCGTCTGAACACCGCTAACGCCCACACTATTTTTGGATCATAACAATTACATAAAGAAATTGTCATATTATCACATATGATGAACTACAAACTCTTCCTATGATTATTTCAATATTGACATCATAAAATTGCCAAACAATCAAAATGAGGCAATTAATAATTAAAATGGGAATACAAATATAGTTTCAAATTAATAAATTAAGGTTATTAGTGTTCTTTCCTATGCATATAAATTAGTATAACTCAACACCATCCCCTCACGAGTTGATCAAATTATTCTTCAAGCAGACTCATTCCACGGGCTCCTCCTCACCCTCCTAACATTCCTGACAGCTCTCCACACCACACTATTGCACTTCAAGCCAGACCCCAAAGCCAACTGCCACGCTCTATCCCCATTCTTCACCCTACCCTTGGCTTCCAAATAGGCCAATTCATACCAAATGCTGCTGCTCGACGTGTTGCCGAATCGCTCCAGCGTCCTCCTCGACGCCTCCATGTACTTGTCCGTCAGGTCGAGGTTGTTCTGTATCTGGTCGAGCACTTTCTTGCTTGTCGCCAAGATGCAGACGTGCTCGAACGCAAGCTTGTAGTCGGGTATGTAGGGCTTGGAGGAGCGGTTCTTTCGGAAGAGGAGGGACTTGAAGAAGTGGAACTGTTCGGAGACGGGGAGGACTAGAGGGCCGAGTGTGGTGATGTTGGCCTTGAGGGCGTGCCCGCCGAGTTCTACCAGGTTCTTGCTCACTGAGAGGCCTTGTTTGCCCTCCGAATCTTCCTTTAGTTGGATGCTTTTGTAACTCCTGTCGTCCATCCCTTTGTGGGTCCGAACCAACTGCAGATTAATTAATTGATACTAGCAATTAGGCGCACCCAGCCGATGTACGAGCAAATTGAAAACAAAGTATAATTTAATTATATGTATTTCACTTTCATTAATGTAAGATTATATTGCATAATGGTTTTTGTGCAAGGATTATTACATTTGGGATATGCTCGTATGATGGTTTGAGCATAGAACTGACAACATAAACTTTCTAATATGTTTTTCCTATATATTTTAGAGGGTACTTACCAAAAATAGAAGAAGAAATATTTTGGAGGGTGTCTAGAAGCGATTATAAATTCTTCTAAAAATATTTTATAAAATGCTTAAAAGCTTTTAATATTTATCAAAATGATTGGTAGAATTTTAGTAAAGAAGTTTATGACTTTTCAAAATAAGATGTTAAAATTTTTGAGAATCGACAACTTGAACTTTCTAATATGTTTTCTCTATAGTGAAATATTTTGGAGGGTGCATATAAATTCTTCAAACTATTTTATTTAAAATATTTGGTAAAATTTTAATTATAGATTCTTCCAAAGTAAATAGAGATTTTTAAATTATTCAGATATTTAAACGATTTTCTTTAATTTTACCTATCAATTAAAATTTTGATATTATATTACCAAATATATTAATTTCTTTTTAAAAAACTAATATAACATTTGATAAGTTTTATAAGCATCTTATAACAATATAAATATTTATAAAATCTTTCATATAAGTTTCCCCAGAATTACTGGACTACCAAAAGAAAGGACCACCTGTTTTAACTGATACTTGGAGCGCCACCGGTCCAGGCGGCGGTTCGAGAGCAAAATCGCCGCCGCCCCCATACGCAGGAAACAATTCGGCAGCAACATATCTAACTGATTCCCACCATACCAAGTGAAGCTCGTGACCTCAGTGCTCACCACCAGCGCGTAAGACCCCGGATACGCGTTCAAGAGGTCGTTGGCGAGGTCGACGGCAGTGATGCCGGCGGCGCAGCCCATGCCGCCGAGGTTGAAGCTCTGGATCCTGTGGCTGAGCTTGTATCGGTTGATGAGCATGGCGGAGAGGGAGGGAGTGGTGCTGAGGACCCCGCAGTTGACGATCAAGATTTTAATGCTCTTGAGGCGGACGCCGGTGGCGGCGACGAGGTCGTCCACCGCCCCGAACATCACCGCCGCCGCTTCTTCACGGGCGTCCTTGAGGTTTTTCCGGTATCCTGGGCGGAACACGGTGCGGGGGAGGTAGGTGTCGTCGCCGAGGCCGGAGTTCTTGAGGACGCGATGCTGGAATTCGAGGGCTGTCTCGTTGAATTGGCCGGATTTCTTGGCCAGTTCGATGTATTCCTCTTTTGTTATCTAGTAATATTAGAGGCCATGAAGATTGAACAAAGTGTAATTATGAGAGAAATTGTAGTTAAAGTTGGATTCAGGTCTTTTAATATTATAATATAGCTCTAGGATATAAAATCTTTGTATATATATGCACCAGTTCATTTTTTTTAAAAAACAATTTATTTTTTTGCAAGAATTTATATACAAGGGACAACTAGTTTTAACCATTTTGGTACATAGATGGAGTCTGTTCAAAATTCGGTGCATGTAAGAAATTTTTCACTAGTAACGCTTATTGAATATGCTAAAATTATGACGAATTTGATATTGAATTTCTATTTGCAGTTAAATGCAAGATAAAAAGAATATTAACTTATGGAATTTAATGAAAAATATTAATTTTCTCGTGATTCTAACTCATGCTTAACTATAGTCCGATAACTTTTGATTTTTTTTTCAATTAATAGTCATCATTTTCCGTTCCTTTTTTAGTAATTTAACAACAAAACTAATATGTGACGCACGTATACCTCATGAATTTGGGAGCTAATAATAAGAAACAATCGAGAATATTGAAAAAAAAAAATGTGGGTTACATGACTAAACAGTAAAAGAAATTAAATGAAAAGTATACACCCAATCATACATACCTTAAGTTCATCAGGCGGGAGGTAGCAAGCAAAATCAACAAGATACGTAGTACGGGGGGTCAAATCAAGATAAACATACACAAAGAGGCACAAAAACCCCAAGAAAACAAGGATGTTAACTAGGTTGTAATATTTCAAGTCAAAAACATCCCATGTTATCTTGCCAACTTGTGTAGCAAAGGCCACAAGAAGAATAGGCAAGCTCACAAAGTACATGCCATGGTTAATGAGATAACCATAGCCAAGCTTCACATACTTCAAGTTCACAGAGCTGAGGAAATCGGGCAAGCCGCGGTGGACCCTCACCGAGAAGCTTGGCGAACCGGTGTATGGACCAGAGTCCTCGATGCCCCGGTTCACGATTTCCGGCGAGAGGTACTCTTCTCTTCTTGCCATGATTAGGGTAAGTTAAGAATTGTTTTGGTATAGGGGAAGTTTATGTAGTTTGGTTTTTTTGAGTCTGGAAAATGTGTGAAGCATGAGAAGGGGGGTTCACTAATAAAGAAATTGTTGCTTTGCAACAGAATGGGAGACGGGCTTTGTTGCATGAATCCCTTGTTAGCAGCTGGTTTGTAGGGTTTGGGAATTTTGTGCGTGTTGACAATGTTTTGTGACTCAAATTAATATTTAGAGAAATATGCATGTATACGTATATCTAAATTAAATATTTTATTTTTTTCTAAAATGATAACTTTCCTTTTAATATATTGCAATTAAAGTTTTCCTTCGCCCTTTATAATTGAATTGTTGACTCCGTTTCTGAATGAGAACACTACAAGGAAAGCACCCCATCGCTAATGAAAATTTTATGTCGGAGATATTTTACCACAAATTTAAGGTATTTATGATGGATCAGTTATACAATTCAATATAAATATAGAACTAAAGAAACAATTAGTGATAATGCATTTACTAAAAAAATTGTTATAAATGAAATATATCATATAAACTAAATTTATAATGTATTGATTCGTCATTAAAGAATGTGCATTTTTGTAGTGTGAGTTTTTGAAGGATATTTGAACACGTTACGTCCAGTTCTTGTTCTAAAGAACTTTGTTTATACGTATTGTTAGTAAAGTACTTCCTTTTGTTGTACATTATTTATGATTATGTTCGTAGTTACGGATTTCTCTTGTACGTTTTTTCTATAGTTGATCTTTTTAGTTATAAAATTTAAGAATTAATTATGCTGATACGGATTTATATATTTAAATATAGGGGAATTATATTTATACTAGATTCTGCGTTAGCACATTTAATTTATAAAAAATAATAATTGCCCCCTAAAAATTTTTAAAAATTTTCTACCGGGACTAAATGTGAACGTCCAATCACGAGTTTTAAGCACGAAATGTTTTGGTCTAAACACACACTTTCATGCAGTTTTATACGAAAATTTTGTCTGACCTAAAATGATTAAAAAATTAAAAAAAAAATTGTGCCGGGACACCCCTTTATAAAGTGTTCAACAATTTCTTAATTTTCCTAATAAGAAGTATTACAAGTTTATTCATATTAAAAGCTACTTTTTTTTTCTTTTTTTTTTTTGGGGTGGTTGGTGGGGGGCGGGGGGGTGTGTGTGGTGAATTATTACAAGCTAGTACTTTCCAACGACATATCCATATATGAGCTTGACGTGCAAATTGGCGGCTTCTTGAGAGATATATTACATGCAAAGAAAAGGAAAAAAAGGAAACATCATTTACCAACTGCATGACGGATATGTTGATCGACTCGATCAGCACAAAATATTCATGATGTAACATCAAATCCACCAAAATATAACAAATTCTTCTTCATGATGTTGGAAATTTTAATTCATACGAATGTAAATTAAATGTTTTAAATTAATAGAATGAACGGGTACAACTCGTTAAAAAGGTATGTCCAAGTTTCAGCATAATGGAAACGTTGAATGGATGCATTCAGGTTGAATGAATCTACGAAATGATTCAATATTGAACAAACATGACTTAAAAGTTCATGCATATTCTGCGAAAAGTAACGACTTTTGCACTAATATAAATAACTCATCATTAATTCCAATGCAATCACATACAACAAAACATCATTTAATGATTTCTCACATTTCAATTAATTTCAAAAATTCTAAAATTTTTAAGTTTGATAATTATATATTGATATTTGTAAAGTATTATTAGCTATCTCAAGAAAGTTGATTTTATTGTTGAGAACTAAGGCCTCTGGCGTTGTTGTTCAGCCCACAGTCCCGGTGGTCCCTCCCATGGAAAAGATTAATTAAGCATATGTCTAATAGTTTATGCTTATTCATAGTTGCCAATTATTTTCAGGAATGAAGAATTTGCATTGTAGATATAAAAACGAAAGATAATTGAGTTTGTACCAAATAAGTTCATTTTTTTGACTAAATTACCATTAACTTTTAAATGATAAATTTATTTTTCATCACTCGTTTCCTTATTTTATTTTTTTTATGTTATGAACTGAAGTAGCTTATACTATCTCTTTTCTTGTCCTTCTATTTTTTTACAAAGGCATGTAATCTCTGATATGTTACTAGTTAAATTATAATAATATTAATATTTTGTACTAAAAAAAGTTATAATATTATTTTATTTTCATATGTTTTTTATAATTAGTATCAATATATATAAAATATTAATAAAGTTTACTTTTCTCTTAGATTAATAATGATGCTATTATTCAATTTTCTTACATAAAGAAACAGCTCGAGAAAAAGGTATTTGAGCTAGAGCTCAGCCAAGCTTCTTTTTTTTTTCTGAAGACTTATCAGATTTGCGAGTCAGCTTAGTTTATCTTACACTCCATAACAACAAGATCCATGCCGGACAATTTATTAACCTGGTTTTTGTAATGAAAGGACAACCATAAGCTATAGTTGTTGAAATTAGGGATGTTCATAAATTTATTAAGAAAAAATTGGTGCATATATCAAAATTACCAAATCTAGATAAATAGAAAAATTTTCCAAGCCAAAAATAGATGTAACTCTTCGTCTTCAAGTCTTCCGAGCCAAGTCGTAGTTGTTTAAATAACTATATATACGAGTAATCTATCAAAGTAACTTCCAAAACATCGGCGTCTAAATCATGTTTTCCAAAAAGTCCCTCCTCTAAATTAGAGGCACTATCAAGAAAAAACAACTGAAGTCGCTTGGGAAGTACGACTGATGGGTGGAATGGTGATAATTTATGAGAAACTTGACCATTTGCTTTAGTGGCATACCGACCCAGGTGACTTATGCAGTAAACAAGGTCCGTCTTCATTTCGATTGAAGATAAGTACGGCATCGGCGACGTAACCTTCTACCTAAATTGGAAGTATTAACACAAAATAAATTGTACAAGATATGATTACTACGAGGGGTGGGGGGGGGGGGAGGCTAACAATATCTCTCCATTTTTTTATTTTTTTTTTGGTTTGCCCACCCGGTTCACCGGAGCTTTGCCCCGACTACGTTTGGATCCGACCCGGGTCGCGCACCTGGCATTGGTGGGTGAGTCTCCCAACGGGGATTTCTGCATACATTGGGGTTCGAAACCAAGACCCCGCTTAAGTGATATCGAGCCGCTTACCACTCGGACCAACTCCCTTTGGTACAATATCTCTCCATTTGCACAACTGAATGTGGGGATCTCTTTATAAAATTTAAACGCTCGACAATATTGGCATTCTTGTGCCGCTTTTAACTTCCACGGAGACACGTACCAACACGAGCCAATCGCTATAGAAGATGTCGATTTGGTCTACAACAAGCATGTTGAAATGAAATTGGGTCTCCAAACCTGCACATGTTGAAATCGCCAATTTGAAACAGTATTTAATGTTATTTATTTTTTTTTTTTCGATAGAAATGTTAATTAATTAATTTATTACTATTATACATAGTATATATAGAGAATGGATATTAAGACTCTAAAATTGTTATTGTAAATTTGGCTTTATTCTTTCATTAAGAAATAGATCAGAATGGACATTCATTTATAAACTAATAACATACCATTATAATACTCATTGAAAAATTTATATTTTTATTCATAATCGTATAGTCATTTATCCAACACAAATATAAAAAAATAATAATAATGACAAAATATAAATTTAGGATAATATAGTACTTGAGTTCAACATTAAAAAAAATCTAACATTTTGGCATCAATAAAGTTCTTGTCTTTTTTTGATCTCCAGTCGAATCAATCAAATGCGCCATTTATCTATACTATTATAAAAAGAAAGTCATTTTTATCTCACAAATGACGGTTATTTATGTGATTTTATAAAATTTGTCCTTTAATTTTATGTGAAATAATTAGAGATATGTAAAATTGTGGCTAAAATTAAAAATTCACATGAAATCGATTCAATTCAGATTCCAAATTTTGATATGCCAATTTTACCATTTTAATTAGTAAACACATGAAATAAATAAACAAATAAAAAGGTCAATACTATAATATTACATCCAATTTAAAAAACCCGTGTTCTCAACCCACAAACCACTTCGTTTAATTATAATTACTTGGGTTTTTTTTCCTTTTTGTGTTTATTCTCTATCATGTAATTGTATTTCATGTAATTATTTTATTTTAAAATTATTATAATTTAATAAATTATTTCAAATAATTCTTTAAAAAATATTCTTATAAAAGAAGTTTAATAATATATTTATATTTTCATCCTAAAAAAATTAAGTATTAAATTGAAATATATATTTTTTTATGTTTTGCACACACATAGAGTGTGTTGTGTTGTTAGTTTTAAATAAGTAAACTCAAATTTTATTCATTTACTTGATATTATTTTCCACTAAGCATAGTCTAAACATTAAATGTTAAAACGAAGTAAACTCAAACTTTATTCAATTATTTGATATTATTTTCCACTCAGCATAGTCTAAACATTAAATGTTAAAATTAGTGATTACACTACAAGAAAAAAGGTATTTTCCGCGAATTTTCGGCAGAACGAGTCCACGGGATAAACCTTCATGTATATACGCGCAGGACCTCGACCCCAACTCTCACGCGTATATACGTGCTTGAAATTACCCCAAATTTTAGGGTTGCGGGAGTTGAACCTTTGCCTCTTCGTTGGCAACCAAATCTCTTTTCGTTGGGCCATTACTTTCTTGTCAGAACACATAATATTATATATATATATATATATACATATATATAAAAAGCATACAACAATTCAAATAATAATATAATTTTATAATAATAATTCAAATAATAATAATTTTTATTTTTTGAAAAATTTAATATTTTTCAATTTTTTAAAAAATTATATATATATATATATGATACATAATATTATACATATACCATGCAACAATTCAATTAATAATAATTAAAATAATAGTAATAATTTTATAATATTAATTCAAATAATAAGATTTTTTATTTATTGAATATTTTAATATTTTTTTATTTTTTTAAATTTTCGGTGGAATTTTCAGCCGAAAATTTAAATTTTAATATTTTTTATTTTTTAAAAAGTTTAGGTAGAATTTCCAGCCAAAAATCCCCCGAACATATAAAAATTAATATTTTTTTTTAATTTTCGGTAGAATTATTTGCTGAATTTTCTTCGAAAAATTTTAAAATTAATATATATTTATTTTTTTAAATATCTGCCGAAATTTTCAGCTGAACCACTGAAAATAGCGTCTTTTCTTGTAGTGTTAGAGCATATTTGTTCGGATAAAAGAACTAAATGATATTCAATATATATATAAAGGGAGCAACATTTTAGTCAATTATTGCAATTAAAAATATTCTACGACCTCCTATGTCAATTTTAGTAGGGCAATAACGTTACCGTTATGCATGTAACATCACTTAAATGACAAAAATACATCTACATATGCTACACTATTTATAATAGCAATATATATATATATATGTGTGTGTATGTGTGTGTGTGTGTGTCATAGTAATAGTGTAATTTCAGTTATTTACCAACGTTTGGCGAAATTACAATTCAACCCACGTTTTTTTGTAAATTACAATAAACCCCCTGAGGTATATTCCGTCTAACAATTTACCCCAGCTGTTTAGGACCGTTAGGGTTCCGTTAGTTTTTGTATGTAAAGTTCTGATAGTACCCTTGAGGGATTTTTTTGTAATATATATAAAATATTTGGGGTTCTATGTTATATAGTACATCTTTGTGGGGCTAAGAGTAATATTATTAAAAAAAAATTCTGCCTTTTTAAGAGTTGAAAATGACGGATAGGTGGAAAAAGAGAGAAATTTAGATACATACATATGCAATGTATATACACATGAAAATTGAGAAATCCTACACTTTTAATTCATCATAACTCACTCATTTCTTCTCCAAATCGCCCAAGTTGTATGTCAAAATCGATCACCACGACGAGAGGAACAGTGGCGGCGGCAGCTGCGGCAGCAATGAGGTGGTGGCGGGTTTTCGTTTTCCTACAAGTTTTTCGATGAATTTGAAGCGGGTCTTAAACTTTTTCGATATGGAAAACACATTGGTGAGGTCAATTTTGACCTAGAGGTGGAGGAATTGAGGCGAAGAGTGGATTTATACATTTTTCACCCATCACTTGTAATTATTACACACCGCAGGGGTTTATTGTAATATACACAAAAATGTGGGTTAAATTGTAATTTTTTCAAATTTCAGGGGAGGTAGATGTAATGCACCCTATGTAATATTAGCAAAAAATAAAGGGCAAAACGGACTTTATACATTTTCCATCTATTACTTGTAATTATTACATACCTCAGGCGGTTTATTGTAATTTACAAAAAAACGTGGGTTGAATTGTAATTTCGCCAAACCTCAGGGGAGGTAGATGTAATTCGCCCTAATATTATTGCTATTATATACAATATACAATGTGTAAATGTGATTAATGTATAAAAGATGAAAACACATGTAAAAAGCCAGTTATTCTTTCAAAATACCTTGGCAAATGGGTCCCGCTTGTGGCTGCACTTTTGTTGATGTGACGGCCTCCATAATAGGCGTTGTACACGATACGGTGAATGAGTTTGCACCCGGGTTTCGCATGTTGGTATTATTGTTACTGCCACTATATCCATTTCCATTGCTATATAATACAATACCAAATCTATTCATCTGAATGAACCCACCACCGGTGAGGTCGACATCAGCCGTAACGACTTCTTTATTAGCAGTTGAAATGCTAACTTTTGGTCTCAACTCTTCCAACCTTTCATTTATCTTACTACTACATATTACAATTGTTTGCTTATAGATTACTAAAGGTGGTCCACCCCCTCCTACCTTTTGCAAACGATTCAACTGAAGTGTTTGACTTCGAACTTTGCGCACGTTGACAATATCATTCTTGGTGGCATACCAACAGTGTCTCTTTTCGCTTAAGAGGCATATCTTGATATGCTTCCATATCATGTTTGTTACACTTTTCTTTGTCACCTCTATCCCTCTCATTTCGCACTACGTTCCACTTCTTACAACTAATACAATACATACCCAAACAACCTAGATGCTTTCAATATTACTATTACTACTACCATGGTTATAACACTAACAATAATCAGTCTATATTCTTCACTCATCTTACATTGAGATATAATACCAATAGAATAACAACAACAACTAACACCTTCGAAAAACTAAAATTTCAAAAACACATCATAACAATGTTGAGTAATAATAACAACAATAATGATAATAATACGTTAAGAACCACTACTGGAAAATATGGATTTAGCTACGGATTTTGACAAAAATCCTTAACCAAAAAATATAGCCACGGATTTGGCCACGAAAAAAATCTGTGGCCAAATGTGGCGTGGCTAAGCTTGGCCACGGACTTCTAGCCACGTATTTAGCCACATTTTTCTGTGGCCAACCAAGTTTTTTTATTTCAATTAAAATAAAATATAGCCATGGAAAACTGGGTGCGCTACCTCAGCAGACCGACCCGCGCCCGCGCCCTACTCAACGGCCGGACCTGCACCTGGTCCCGTACCCAAACCTGATATTTATTCAATTGTTTGGATTTCATTGTTACAGGAGGGATTCGAACTAGAGACCTCTTGCTCCCGTACCCGAACCTGATATTTATTCAATTGTTTGGATTTGTTACGAGAGGGATTTGAACTACAGACCTCTTGGTAAATAGCCCAACGTGTTGCCACTAAGCTATGGAATGCTTCTTGGTCAATTTTGAGCATCCAATATATTTATATGTGTGTGTATATATATATATATTAAATTTTGTTAACAAATTTTACTAATTTATATCTATTAAGTGAATATTTTTTATTAATTCGTACTTATTATAATTTAATTAAGAAATATTAAATAGTGCAAATTATAATTCTTTCTGATTTTAGTTTTACCCACAAATAAATTTGTGATAAAAAATCAAAATTAAAAAATTATAACTATGACATTATCAAAATTTGAAAGTTTTCCTCGATTATTTCAACTCAATTTAAGAAATTTAAAACTACATATTTTTCAAGTGAGAGTAATTAATCAATTGAATTAATTGGATATGGAAAACTAAGAGCTTTAATTCAAAACTTCAACTTGATCGATTGCTTTTTTTTTTTTGGTTTACTTTGATTTGCTTTAATGTTATGTAGTGCTTTCTTGCATTCGCATTTAATATTTCGACAATTTACGTGCAATTAATCTATCTTTGAGCTTTTTTATTGTCTTTTTTTTCTTGATATATGTTATGCCTTATCAGTTGATGCTTTTTCTAGAACAATAGTTGATTAAACTAAAAGCAAACATATTATTGTCCTTGAGCATCTGGAAACAGTTGAATGGCAGACAACTTATCGTCCTTGATCATTATCTTCAGGTAAGCGAATTTTTATTTCGTCAAAAAGCAAATAGTAATCTGTCGGTTTTGAGCATCTTCAATAGGAACACCAATTATGGAGAACACAGTAATCTTCATATTATTGAGGGATGACTTCACTGCTTACATCATCGGCTTCTTTCCTTGTGATTTATCAATTAAGGCAATCATGGCATCAATCTGAATCTCAGATACCTCTGCATAAGGATCATGGGACTCACCAGCAAGAACTTCCTCTTTAGAGGATGAGGACATGGATGCCAAATCTTCAGAGTCCAAATCGACATTAAAGTTTGATTTTAATTCATGTTGAACTTGGGTGAGGTATGCATTAATAACCTCCTTTTGTTCTTCTTTAGAAAGAGGACCAGACTTCTTCATTTTGAATTCTTTAAGAATATCTTGAAAAGTTGACGGACCTCCATGATTAGGTTGCCTCTGGTATTCATTAATTTTTAATTTTATGAGGTCGATGGTTTCTTGGCCATGTAAAGCTCCAGTTTTTGGGTCTAACATTATTAGACGTTTCCAAAAAGAAGTAAAATAAATGCGGTTTAAGCAGGGTAAATGTTCAGGGGTATAACCAATCTTAGGCTCCCATCTCCATATCCATGGGATTGAAAATTCAATAAAGAAATGAAAGGAACTTATTCCTTCGGGCCAAAGTTTTAACTGTTTGGATTTTTGGACAAGGGGTGAATTAATCATCCAGGCTGAAAAAAGGGTTTTGAAAGGCTCAGGAAGAATCTTGGTAGAAGGACCGAATGTCATCCACCAATTAATGAACCATGAAGGAAGATTATCGGATTTTAAAGTTGGACATGTTTTAAACATCCAAGTGTGTTTTTTCTTAGAATTATCATATAGAAAACACTTCATGAAAGCGTTTACATAATCCCAGTAATTAAACTTAATAAGAGTCTTT
>CM047885.1:5591207-5601369 GCA_026212405.1 Petrea volubilis | reverse complement strand
GCGTTAGTAATTGGCAATTGTTAAAACTAAAATATTAATATTGTCACCATAAAATGAATATTGTAACAATATAAAAAGATTTTATCACCAAAAAAAATTAAATTAGTGACAAAATAGAATTATATCGTCATTTAATATAATTATTGATAAAAACTTTTTCTATTAACACTTTATATTTATCACTAATATTACTTTTTTAATAGTGAGCCCCATTTTAGCAATTGCCTTTGGTCTAACAAATTTTCTTTTCCTTTTTTACTTTATTTTATCTATCTTCTCTCTTCTTCCAGAATTTTTTTTTATTTCTCTCTCTTTCTCTCCCCTTTTCTCTCCTCTCTCTAATCCTCTTTCATCTCTTAATACTATTCGATATTATTTTGTTTTTTTTATTTGCAATGATTTTCTTAATTTTTTATTTTAAATTATTGTTTTTTTAACTTATTACTAATTTTATAAATCCTTAAAGATAGTTAAAAATATTTGTAATAATATAGATCGATACTATTAAATATTTAGTAGCGACTAAATATATATTTTTCTTTTTTCTTTTTCTTTTTCTTTCTGCTGAAAAGGAGCAACTGTTTAGTGTTTTTATTTGTTGGTTTTGTTGAGGAGGGGAAAAAAAAAAGCTAAAAGTTGAAAGCACTGGCCGAATTATTTTTTTCAAACACCCCAATATGTCAATAGTGATAGGAATTTTTAATTTCAAAAGTTCATCTTTTGTCGTTCAGATTACTGTCACGAACTGATGAACATGTCGCTCAAAAGGCTGAACCAAGCCCTCCAAATGCTCCCAAAATCTCCCAAAAAGCACAAGCCGACATCCAAACATGGCTCAGCGCCGCTCTAACCTTCCAACAATCATGCAAAGACTCGATCGAGTCTCACGCGCATCAAACGTCCACATGGCCGAAATTCACGATAGAATCGACTATCTTTCACCAACTGGTCAGCAACCCATTAGCCCTGGTGAACAGAATCACTTCAACCCCGACGGGCCAGCGGGTGCGGCTTCTGGAAGCTGAGAAGTTTCCGGCTTGGGGGTGTCGGCCGGGGACCGGAGTTGCTGCAGAGCACGGGGCATAAAGGCGGACGCCGTCGTCGCCAAGGACGGGAGTGGGAAGTTCAAGACGATATCGGAGGCGATCGCGGCAGCGAAGGGGGGGAGGTTGTGATATATGTGATGTCGGGGACTTATAATGAGAGGATCCACTGCGACAAGGATGGGATCACGTTGATTGGTGATGGGAATACTCTACTGTCATACGGGGGGTAGTAGCGTGGGGCAAGGGGGCTTCGCGACGGGGGTCCTGCGACTTTCAGTGAGTGATCTCCCTCCTCTCTCTATCTCTCTCCCCCCTCCTCTTCGTTTATTTTTCAAGAACAAGCTAATTGACTTGTTTTGAAGTTAAAATCTGTCACGGGAATAGTGAATAGTAAATCACAAAGTTGTGGGAGCAAACTTTTTTCGACTTTCTGTCTGCTGGTGCTGTGAAGAGAAAAAGAAAAAGAGCCATGGGCTTTTTTAAAAAAAATAAAACTTATTTTTTGAAGAATAACACTTTAAAGTAAAAAAAATGTATTTGAATAGTTTTTAAAAAAAATAGAGGTTAGAAAAAAGTCAAAAAGTATTTTTTTTAAAAAGAAAAAAAATTATGTATTTTTAATTTTTGTATTCAAACACAAAAATAATTAAATAAAAAATAAAAACTCTACGATATTATTATTTTTACAAAAAGATATTCTGACCTATTTTTAAGATTGTAACGTACTTTAGTTTTTGTACTTTTGTACTGACAAGTTGCATGTCATTTGGTGATACGGATACAGACCACCCACTTTCGATTGGTCTTTTTCGGGGAGAAAAAGGGCCAAAAAAAAAAAACAACTCTTTTTTCTTAAAATATATTTTGCAGAAAAAATTTGTATTTAAATGAATTTTATTAAGCAAAGTCAGATATGTATTTTCTAAGTAATGTATTTAAACGTAAAGTAACTTTGTTTTAAGAAGAAATTCTATGAAAAATTGGGCTTGACAAGAAACATATCCAAGGGAAATTTTTACCCGCATTAGGTTCAGCTACACTGAATCTAATTATGTGGTATGTGTTTTATACTTATCATGTGATTGGTATACCATTTAGGGAAAGTGACCAATCACATAACAAGTGTATTAACACTTACTAAACGATTAGTTTGGTGCAACCAAATCGGGCCTAAGCAAGAAAGTTTGAAATAATTGATATCTGTTTATTCATGAGATATGTAAATGTATTATGGTCCGTTTAGAAAGGTTTTTTTTTTTAACAAGTACTTTTTGGGTCGTGTTTTTTATAATGGAATTTTTAAAATCAAGCAATTTTACTTTTGAATGTAGTAATTAAAAATATTTTAAAATGTGTTTTTATTTTAAACTACTTTAGATTGTTTTTAAAAATATCCAATTTTTTTGGTTTTTTTTCTGATTTTTATTTTTTAAAATGCATCCAAAAACATTTTTTTTTTTGTTCTAAAATATATTTTTTTTTCAAAAAAAAAGTATTTATTCTCTTAAAAAAAGTCATCCAAATGAACTCTATATCAGAAATTTATACGATTCTTTAAATGAACTTAACTTATGAGAACTGAGATTAAGAAATTTAATTAGTTCATATGCCACAAGAATACTGTTTGGTAGTGATGATATTTCTAGACACCGCTGGCCAAACTTTACTCTGTTATCCAATTATACCCTTTTATTTATATATTTAAACGTCCATTTCGTTTGCAATCTCGACGATATATCGCCTCTCTAACAAAATCATCAAACTAAATTGATCGGTATTTAATCAAAATTTTCAGCCGTCACCGGGGATGGATTCATAGCCCGGGATATCGGCTTCCAGAACACGGCCGGGCCCGAAACCCACCAGGCGGTGGCGCTGACCGTCTCCTCCGACCGCTCCGTCCTATTCCGGTGCAGCATCGCGGGCTACCAGGACACACTCTACGCCCACTCCCTCCGCCAGTTCTACCGCGAGTGCGACATCTACGGCACGGTCGACTTCATATTCGGCAACGCCGCTGCCGTGTTCCAGAGCTGCACCCTGATCCTCCGCCGCCCGCGCAGCGGTGGCGCGTTCACTACCATCCTGGCCAACGGCCGCACCGACCCGGGCCAGAACACGGGCTTCTCGGTCCAGAACTGTAAGATCACGGTGGGCTCGGATTTCTCCCCCGTCAAGAACTCGTATGACTCGTACCTGGGCAGGCCCTGGAAAGCGTATTCCCGGGCTGTGGTCATGCAGTCGAATATCGACGGGGAGATCTCGGCACGGGGATGGGTTGAGTGGGAGGGGTCCAGTGGGTCTACGTACAAAACGCTGTATTTTGCTGAATATGAGAATATGGGCCCTGGCGCGGGGACTTCGGGCCGGGTGAATTGGCCTGGATTTCATGTGATTGGGACGCCCGAGGCTACGAAATTTACGGTTGCAAGCTTTATTGGGGGGAATACGTGGTTGCCTTCCACAGGGGTCACTTTCGTTTCGGGCCTGTAATAATGGAAAGTGGTTTTTTATGTATAATACAGTTCAACAGATTAAAGCCAGGATTGTGAGTGGAAGCTGGAAAAGCCAGTTTAGATGTTCGTTCCCTGAATAGCAATTTATGCAATTGTATATAGTACTTGCTGCCTTGTATTTGATATTTTGTGATGATTGATGTAATAATAATTTGTATTGTAATCGATTAATGTGTAATAAATCGTTTTCAATAAATAAAAAAAAAAAAAAAAGTGGGAACATAGCACTACATATTCTTAATTAGAGAGAGAAAAAAAACCTACTATTTGAGTTTTTTTCTCATACTTGATATGTATTTTAATCTAATTACCTTGTTGTTTTCTTTGAGATAGATTAATTAAGAAACTTCGGCATAAGGGAAGTCGTTTTCTTTGTTTAGTTTTGGGCGACTGTGCCATTACAGATATAGAAATACGAGATTATTATCCCGCTATTTATTTTATATTATTCTTACAGCAGATTGCCCAATAACAATTTAGTGGCTCTTTAAAATTCATTACCCTTGCTTCCCTGGACAGTAACATGCAAGAAAACTGATAGTTTCGAATAGGTCCCGGATACTAACTCAGGGAAAGTATAAAAATTTAACATATAATTATTAAATAAAAACACATTGTTGTTATTGCGACGGAGATTTTATGCTAATTAAAAATATATTTAATAAAATTCAAATGAAATTATACCTATGAGCCTTCTGTTTGATATAGGGAATTATCGTATTGAAATACGAATCATCGTTGAGTTCTCGACTTTGATCACTGTCATCCAAACGACATCTTCGAACGCGATTCTTATCTACCCGAACGATTCCACGTGAATGAAAGTTCAAGTGTTTTCCCTCTAAAGATAATCCACGCGAATGAATTTTTTTGTGTTCTCAATTTTATATTGAAATCAAATCGAAAATAATAATGACGCATGTAAAATCACATATATTCTAATTTAAAATTGAGATAGTAGAAATAATTAATAATAGTAGATTTATTTTTATGATATATCTTAGTCTTATGATTATCAATTGATCAACAATTAAAAACACGCTCATAAATCATATAGGCATGAACAAACGTATCATTTAAAATACACCGAAAAAAGGACGTGCGATAAATGAGTAAACATACACACATGGTAAAAAACAAGCACACACAAATGATTGTCACACAATCATTGTAATGTGTACGTATACCGTGTGCTAATTTGTAAACTTGAGAAATCTATTTTTCTCCTCATCATCATCACACGGCCCATCATCATATATTACAGCTGTTTATGAATTGATGGAAAAAAGCAAACTTTTTCCGTCATCATAAATCATTGCCCCTTATAATTCCTCTTTTGTGTACGTATATATATATATATATATATATATATATATATATATAGGACGAATTATATTGACTATCCCTTAAGTTTGGCTAATTTATGAATTTTTTTTTATTTTTTTTAAAATTACCAAAAACCCCATAAGCTTTTTAAAATATTACAAACTTATTCGAATTTTTGAAAATATCTCTTTTCTTTTTTTAGGTGATTTACGCTGACCACCTTGAGATTGGGTTAATTTACGAGAAACCCTCTATGGTTTCAAAAATTATCAAAATCCCCCCGAAGTTATACAAATATTACAACTAGCACCTATTTAGGTTGTCTTATTAACAATATTAAATCTTTTTTTTTTTCCTCTGTAATATTATTATCATAAAATTTTCATGTAATAGATTTGAAAAAAAAATGTAATTATTTATTCAAATAAATATTCTGAATTTAATGCATTAAAGGTATCTACCAACACATCAAGTATGTTATATTATCGCTAATACGGAGTAAATTTTAAGAGAAATGAGTTAGAGTCCTCAAGCTAAATAAAGTTTTCAAGTGCATTATTTAATTTTAATTTTTTATTTCAATCAATGTTTATATTTCTCATTTCACATAATGGATATATACGATGCATATAATTATATTTTTCTCAAATATAAATTTAGCACATATTACGTATATTTAGTATAAATTCATAACATTAAATTCGAAATATTTATTTGAATAAGTAATCACATTTTTTTTTCCAAATCTATTCAATGAAAATTTTATGATAACAATATTATAGAGGGAAAAAAAAAAGAATTAATATTATTGATAAGTCAACCTAACTAGGTACTAGTTGTAATATTAGTATAACCTCAGGGGATTTTTGGTAATTTTTGAAATCACGGGGGGTTTCTCGTAAATTAGCCTAATCTCAGGGTGGTCAATGTAAATCACCCAAAAAAGGAGAATGGGTATTTCGAAAATTCAAATAAGTTTGTAATATTTTTGAAACCTAAGGGGGTTTTTGGTAATTTTTAAAAAAGTAGGGATTTTTTTGTAAATTAGCCAAACCTCAGGGGTAATCAGTGTAATTTTCCTATATATATATACATATAAAGAATTCTTCTAATCTATTTCAAACTCTTTAAAAAAAGATCCTCACTTGATTTCTAATTTAATAATAATAAAAATTTATATTTTTTTATGTTACTCAATAAATTCTAAATTAATTAATTTCTTCATCAATTTTAATAAATTAATTTTATCCACCAAATCAATTAATAAACTTGGACCTTAAGACCCAACCAAATTAATTCTTTAACTTTATTATGTTAAATTAACTATTTAATTTAATTGAGCACATCAATTAATTTAATATATTATATTGATCAATTATGACTTAACTAATTAATAGATTGGGCCGTCAAACCCAATTAAATTAACTCTTTAATTTAATTTAATTAAACCAACTTATTAATTCAATTAAATTCATCCATTAATTAATTAACTTAATTAATATAATATATTTCATCTCAATCGATTAAATCAATACTTTGATATAATCAAATTAAAGGTTGCATATACATTTAGGAGTTTATCCATTAATTTGTGTGTGACCCCTTATATTTACCAATTGATTAGAAATGAACTCGCAACTTGTGCGATATTTTAAATGATAAATGTATCAATCGATTAATTAAACTCATTTAATTAATCACTTATAAATTAGAACCCTTTCTAATTCATAATACTCATCTATTATGGTCGATGTCCAACAACAAACCCATGGCGCCTACTCAATAGGTGAAGCGTTATGCGTGAACCTGTCCACTTATGATTACCATGCAAATACATTCTTTTTATTATTTAATCTCCAAATTGAGGTTTAGGATGTGGGGTTTATTAACAATCCTTTTAACCTCAATTTTATGGTTCTTATTTAAAATTAGTATATTCGACAATCGATTTAGAAAATTTATTTCTAATTGTTGTCTCTATCATGGCCATGGATTTTCGTAGACTAATTAAATGGAACACATTAGAGATTCACTCATTCGATAAGGTGAGCAAATGGATTCTTTATCGACCATAATAAACTTTCATACATAGAAGATCTATACCCAATGTAGGAGCCTTAAAATCCACCATGGGGTTAGTACCTATATCAAAGTATAAATGAGCCTCAAGTTTAAGGACTAATTAATGCACACCATAAGTTGGGAAACAATCCTAATTTGATGTGCACCTAGTGCTCCCATTTAGATATTCCTCAATGGAATCTTCAGTGAGCGCATTCTCTAACGAGCACCAACTTATGCATATAAATGTCTCTACATTTGATGTCTATAAAATAAGACATCATTCCATTTGAGATATATCATGAGTACAAGTCTTAATCAGAGTCATGTTAATGCATCAAATATTTGTTAGACTATTAGTCTTAGAGTGATTTAGATCACGTTTTAAAAACTTATTTCATACCTCCATCTCTATGTGAGGCCAAATCCCACAACCTTATATGATCTAGGAGATTCAACCATTTGTGCATAGATTATTCGAGTATAACTTATACATTATGATGAAGATGATCAAAAAGTATAAACTTTCATTTTTTTTTATTAAACGGAAAGACTGTTGGTTACGAAGAGTATTTAAAAATATCGTCAATCTTATTGACTTGACGAGATTTTCGAGGGCTTTACGTTGTTGTTGTTGTTATTATTATTATTAGTATTAACTTTTTGTTTTCGGCTTCATTCATTAAATTCTAGATTCACACACAACAAAATTGGCCCAACGTGAATTCCATTCAAGTCCAATGGGAGTGTCAATCATATTGTTAGGTGGTGAATTGTGTTTGTCATGATATTGCCATATTGGCGCATATTTAAATGGAAGTGATCATTCACACGCTAAATGTGTTAATTATTGTTGATCGACCTTGTTAGAATAAGAATTTTCCCAGCATGAATCGTCGCATGCAATTATGATAGGGACGGAGATAGCCTTTGCTCTGGGGTTTAATGACCCCACTAAAAATAACGAAAATATATATCAAATTCTAAATTTTCCTAGATAATGGACTCCACTCGAGAACAATAATAGTAACAAAAACATATATATATATATATATATATATATATATATAATATGGCTCAAAATTGTGCTCATTACTATCTAGTGTGTGTGTGTATTAATACTAATAGCGGAGCCAGAATCCTTGGCCAGGGGTCCACATAACAAGCTACTCACTACTAATAATACAAATAATTAAGTTGCAAAAAATCAGGGAGTGCACTAAAGAATGATGGGAGAATATATTAAAGTATAATTCAGATAGTTATTCAAATTTAACGAAATATACATGCTGTAATTTTTAATTCGGGTGGTATACACGCACTTTCTTAAACTACATGTACCATATTTTCTATTTAGTTGTAACTCTTGAACAATTATTCGAGTGGCTTATGATAATTATGATAAACACGAAGAAGATTATGGTGAGATGTAACTTTCAAGGTGTCGTTATTATCTATTTCACATAAAGGTTTCATTTGCTGAAAATCCTATATCTATAATATATATATAAAGAGAGGGCCTAGTGTTACGACTAGAACAGAAACCACAAGCGTAAGTTGAATTAGAGGCTCAGCTGATTTGAATTTGCTTTCATCATCCAATAATAGAGCCATTAATCACATCACATACATATAAAAGTGACCATTTTGTAAATTGATCGATGTGAGGTCACTCACTCGGAAACTACTCGGAAGTTTCCAAAAATTTAAAGAGCAAGGAAGAGGGCTTGAATGGACTCTAATTAAAGTTAAAGGCTATTCGCTAGTCACTAGTCAAAAAATTTTTATTCAAATTTAATTTGACCGAAACTGACAAATCATATGTAAAATGTAATGTACTTTTTAAGTGATTGGTCACTCTCCTTAAATTATTAATTATTCATAAAATAGGTATAAAAAACTTGACACGTAATTAACACTAATTCAGCTAATCCAGACTTGGACTGGAATTTTCTATCAATAGTCAATAGACCAACAAGAAATGCATAACCAAAAGCATGATTTTGGACGTGTCAGTAGACCAACAAGAAATATATAACCAAAAGCATGATTTTGAACGTATATTTTATATTGTGTTTGATATATTGTATTGAATGATTGGACGAACGTAATATATTTAAAAGTAATATCGTAGTTAATTGAGACGAAATTAGAAAGACTATGTCAGTTAAGTGAACACTCCACTTCCATCGATCTATTGAGTACATAGTAATAGGTGCAACATCTGCTAGATGGATATAGAATTCCACCAAGTATTATTGGTGGAACAAAGCTTTTTTTATTTTTCTTTTTTCAGAATATTTTTTATTATATTTTTTTAATACACTCACTAAGTTTGATTTCATGTGTGATTGATAATATGTGTTTCCTACCACAAAACGAACTGGTGCAGCTTCAATCTCCAAAGCTTGAAAGAGATATTGTATAAATTTAAAGTGCAAGTAGAGGGCTTGAAGGGACTCCAAAAGTGCCAATACTCAATAGACCAGCAAGAAATAGCCAAATGGATGATTAGATGGTGTATTTGTGTATTTAACAAATTAAACTGCATCGCATGAAATATAAATAAGGGCTAATTATCTTTAAACCTTTGAGATACAATATAGTTATAAATTTACTCATTTTATTTCAAAATTTATAAATACCTCATGAAAATTGTGTTAATTTAACAAAATTCATCTTTAATCAAGATGGAACATAATTGCAAGTTGTATTTCTATTGTTTTAAGCGGAATTTCAAGATAAAATTAGCATAATCTTAATAAATTCAAAATGTAAAAGTTATGTATGAAGTCAATTTCAATAAAAAAAATAGTGACGGTACCAAATTATATATGGTAAATGCTCGATGAAGGCTATGGTGGTATTAAGTGAAATAATTTTACGAAGGTTGGCAGAATAACGAAATTAATTGAGGGATTTTGTTAGACTCGACGAGATGCATCTCTTGGTGGTTAGATTGACAACTATGATTGCAGAAAAATTATATTTTTTAATATCTCTATTAATGTTTACAGGAATGTCCTAAACGTCAAGAAGGTATTTGTTATTTTTAAAATAAAAAGAAGTATTTTATAATTATGCTATATCTCAGTGAGTGTAGATGTAATTTGGCCTAAAATAATAATAAGAATAAATAAATAAAGACATATTGTATCAAATAATTTTTTTTAAGCGTTAACTACCCAGTTCCGACTCATTGACAGACTAATT
>CM047885.1:5512842-5590707 GCA_026212405.1 Petrea volubilis | reverse complement strand
CATACCGGACCACTCATCGGACTGCGGACGGGCGACACCCAGTACGCCTTGGTTATGGCTCTGACGCCGTATACCAGCCGAAGTATTGCACCCATCTGCTAGGGTTGCGCACTTCGACGAGATCGCCAACGTCGACGCTCGCCTGACCGAGCTCGACCTCGCCGAGAGAGAAGGTGTGCCGCCCTTCGAAGGATGGACAACTTCGGCATCTACGGCACGTGCTTACAATCGCCATGTCCGTCCTCGGACATTCCAGATCGAAGACCTGGTCACCAAGAAGGTCGAGGTCTCTCACCGGTGGGAAAGTGGACCCTAAATGGGATGGTCCGTTCAAAGTGACCAAGGTTTGCAAAAAACAACGCCTACGCCTCGGGACATGTTGGGAAGGGGAACTGCCCCGTCCTTGGAACGCCACGAACCTCAGACGTTCTACGTATGATAATGGCCCCGAGTAAAAACATCGCGTGTAAAACTAGCTCGCGTGGAGTATTTTATTTCAACTGTTTTAATATTAACATCATTATCATCGAATAAGATTCCGGCTAAAAACACGCCATTTTATGCACAAACTTTATTCTCCCCAGCGCGATTTTTGATTATCAAAGTATTCCTCAAAGTTCTCAAAGTTCCTTTTTATTATATTATTATTGGACATTTATGCTCCCTTACCGGATTAAATAACATGTATTTCGAGGCTGAACCAGTAATAAAATGAACATGAAATAGTATTTCGACCAGGCACTTGTGGGCATAAAAATTCCTTAACCATTCACACAAATTTCATCGATCATAATAAAGTTCACAAAAAAAAAATCATGTCTAGGGCATCCTCCCCGGCATAATCCTATGGCTTAAGCGCCAATCTATCTCCTTGGGCCACCTCCTCGATGGCCGCCTCCACGGCTTGATTGGCCCCAGCGCCAGCCGCACTGCTTTCGACGGGGGCACTTGTCGCCAGCGGAGGGTGAACCCGTCTTGGTCCACGACGATGGGATCGTCGGGCTCCACATCGGTGAGAGATGGCTCCCCCAACGCTTGTGCTCCTCATTGCGCACCTGCCTCTCCACGATGGTATCACTTGGGCGAACTCTGCGCCCTCATATGCCGGCAGCGCCTCGTCATCCTCGTTATCCTCCTCCCCGGCATCGTTCAGACCAATGCCGTACCCCTCCATGGAAGTCTTGCGGGATGACACCCGCGCCTTCAGCTGCTTGAAGGCTTTTTCAAATCCGCGGGTTGCTCGTTCGGCCCCGCGGAGGATGGTAGCATACCGAACACCGGTCCTCGAACGAACCGCTTGACGGCTTGTCTCTCCTAGTCGGGAACCGAGGCCATCAATTCGGTCCTCATCGAGCGGCGGCCCCTCTCTTCGCCCTGCACGAGGCCTCCTGGCCTCTCCCTCAGGAGTCTACTTTCTTGCTCCAACGAGGACTCACTGGTCTTGAAGTCCAGCTCGAGCTTCTCGCGTCGCTCTTCAAGGCCGAGTCTTTCCCCAGCGCTGCGGCGATCTCCCGTTGAGCGACTCTGATTCTTCTGCCGCTCTTCATCTAAATACGCCTTGAGGCTGCTTCCTCGAGCCTCCCGGCTCGGCCTTATACACAGCGCGCCCGCTGACCTCTAGCCGACGAAGGCCATGGAACACCCTTTGCCTGAAGAGTGTTCATGTCCTGGGCGATGCTCAAGGCCAGCTCAGCATCATCGATCTCGGAAAGGCTGACTGATCGGCCTTAAAACGGCGTTTGGAAATCCTCATCGCCCAACCTTTGCTCGTCCCTCCGAAGATGCTACGGTCGGAGAGGTCACCATATTTGGGGCCGAATCGAGGGTTCCGGGGGCGTCCGGATAGTTCAACACCTCCAGCTCTTCGAGGAATACCCGGAGCCATCAGCAGCCTCTTGCCTTTGGCCGACTTCGAGACGGGTTTCTTCGGAGCGGGCCCCGTTGGTCTCGTCGGAGGCGTGGAGTCCGGGGGCTTTCCTTTTCCGGCCAAGAGGCGTCTCCTCCACATCGATGGACGGTTGAACTGGTGCCTGTGCCTGTGCCGATATCTCGGAGCACCAGTTGCCGCCGTCATGGCTAGGGCATCCTCGAGGGGGGAGATGGCCTCCTCCTTCCACCGGCCACCTTGGAGATTAAGTTCATGCGTCCCATTCCTAATACGCCGAGATCTGCGGAATGAGAACCAACCGATTAGAAGATAATCGAGCATAGAGACATGAATATTCGAGTAGAAACATGCAATAAATAATACCAAAAGTACTATGATCGACATCAAGCCTGGCGGCGAGAGCCCGGCCTTTACTAGAAAATGTTCTGGGTGAGAAAGGTGGGGCTCAATAAACCAGGGCCTTCTGGCGAGCACCACTCCCTTGTCCAACTACTCGACCCCAGCCGGCAGGGAGAGCTTCCTCGCCTCGGTTATGCACACTCCTCACCGGCCATGGATCGTCGGACTGTATGTAGCACCACTCTCTGCTTCCAGTCCGCCCCGTAAGACGATTGAAGCGGTTTCTGATCAAGCTTTCTCCCATTCTTGGCACTGACGAAAAGCAGTAAATCATCATCCGGGGATGACCTGCTGAATGGTTGACTTGATCCAAGTCGGAAAAGTTAGCCATGTTGGGGTGTGCCCGGTTGCAACGACAGAAAACGACGAAGGCACATATCGAAGCAGGAGTTTGGGGTCAGTTGGATGGGGCTAAGGTTCAACCGATTCAGGATGGTGGAGATGAAGGCAGGGATCGGAAACCTGAGCCCGTTCTCGATGTGATGCATAATTGAATGGGAATGCACCCCTCGGGGGGATTAGTGATGGAATCCTCCCTGCTTGGCCAGGTGACGGCTGAACGAATCTCGGATTGTAGTGATCATATCTCTCTCCGATCCCGGTTCAGTGTTGTTCGCGATGATGTTTCCCCAACTCACTGTGGTTTGGTTCCCGGCGATGGCCCTTCTTCTCCCCCGAGGAGGAAGCCTGACTGGATGGGCCTCCTCTCCTGGGAGCAGACTCCACGGGGGAACTGGCACATCGCCCACTCGGAAAGAAGGACTTCCCCTCTCTCCGCCTCCATGCACCGCCTCATCTCCTCAACCTTGCTCGGGCTCTTACCACCCCTCGGGGCCGACTGTGTGCCTCTGCTCCCCGGGCAACGAGTGATGCCCCCTCAAAAAGGCTTCTGCTCCACGGAGGGTCGACAGATTCACGTCGCTTAAACCCCCTTCGGTCGGGGACCCTACCAACCTATTTTGACTATCGAGCTATCCACGGATTGCCATATCTAGGGATTGTTTAACGAAAATGAGAGCAAGAAAGAAACAGTTCGGAAAAAGGGGAATACCTAGGTTTTGACTGGTCGAAGGAGTGTTGTCTGCTCGAAGTGATTCCCGTGTGCTCGGTTGCTCTCAGATTATGCCTCGGAATGAAGCTTCAGCTCGATTGTAAAATGACGCGCCTGTAGTCACGCCCGGAGCCCCTATTTGTAGGGCGGTTAAAAATATTCCTCGGGAAGTCCAACAGTCGCCAGCATTATTACCAACGGTACATCCCATACGGTCAATTTTCGAAGTTACGCCAATTCCTGACCGATATGTCCTGAGCGATGTCGTAGGCGCTATCTCCTCGAACAGTCTCCGGTCTGCCCGTATCACGAGGACTCGGTCAGACCAAGAACTGGGGGGGCTAATGATGAGGCCAAATCCACCCTGGCACGTCACGTCGCCTCTCCATCTTACACGTCGGATCCTGGTCAGCACATTGACTCCATCCCCCTATCGCCGCTGTGTCCGGCCCTATCCCGATCAGGCCCAGTCTTTTCTTGCCCGGCCTTGTTCGGGCAGAGCTCGCACACCCCCTCGATGAAACGACATGTTCGACGTCCGCCCATATTCTCTCCTCGGAGTCAACACTCCTCGAAAAGGAACGCACCCCACGCGCCCGCAGCGCGTCCTGCGAGTGCCCGTTACCAACAACGGGATTGGGCAACCTAACTCTGGCTCGGCCCACCTATTTTTTTTTTATTATTATAAATAGTACGACGACACTAGTCATTGGGGAAGACAACTTTTATCTATAATACGCTGAACATTATTTACTGTTCACCTGCCCGAATTCTGACTTGAGCGTCGGAGGGTCTTCGCCGGAGACACTTCCGGCTAGTCTCACGTGTGTTCCATCCTTGCAGAACAGGACCCGACCAGCATTCAGTCACCCTTACTCGGATATACCTGACGGATTCGGCCACTTACTCCCAGGACGAAGTGACGTGTACGCAGGACAAAATCCGACCACATCAATATGATTTGTCAGTTCGATTCAAATTAAATTTGAATAAAAATTTTTGACTAGTGACTAGCGAATAGCCTTTAACTTTAATTAGAGTCCCTTCAAGCCCTCTTCCTTGCTCTTTTAAATTTTTGGAACTTCCGAGTAGTTTCCGAGTGAGTGACCCTCACATCGATCAATTTACAAAATGGTCACTTTTTATATGTATGTGATGTGATTAATGGCTCTATTATTGGATGATGAAAGCAAATTCAAATCAGCTGAGCCTCTAATTCAACTTACGCTTGTGGTTCTGTTCTAGTCGTAACACTAGGCCCTCTCTTTATAATATATTATAGATTATAGGATTTTCAGCAATGAAACCTTTATGTGAAATAGCTAATAACGACACCTTGAAAGTTACATCTCACCATAATCTTCTTCGTGTTTATCATAATTATCATAAGCGACTCGAATAATTGTTCAAGAGTTACAACTAAATAGAAAATATGGTACATGTAGTTTAAGAAAGTGCGTGTATACCACCCGAATTAAAAATACAGCATATATATTTCGTTTAACTTGAATAACTATCTGACTTATACTTTAATATATTCTCCCATCATCCTTTAGTGCACTCCCTGATTTTTTGCAATTTAATTATTTGGTATTATAGTAGTGAGTAGCTTGTTATGTGGACCCCTGGCCAAGGATTCTGGCTCCGCTATTAGTATTAATACACACACACACTAGATAGTAATGAGCACAATTTTGAGCCATATTATATATATATATATATATATATATATATATATGTTTTTGTTAATATTATTGTTCCGAGTGGAGTCCTTATCTAGGAAAATTTAGAATTTGATATATATTTTCGTTATTTTAGTGGGGTCATTAAACCCCAGAGCAAAGGCTATCTCCGTCCCCTATCATAATTGCATGCGACGATTCATGCTGGGAAAATTCTTATTCTAACAAGGTCGATCAACAATAATTAACACATTTAGCGTGTGAATGATCACTTCCATTTAAATATGCGCCAATATGGCAATATCATGACCAAACACAATTCACCACCTAACAATATGATTGACACTCCCATTGGACTTGAATGGAATTCACGTTGGGCCAATTTTGTTGTGTGTGAATCTAGAATTTAATGAATGAAGCCGAAAACAAAAAGTTAATACTAATAATAATAATAACAACAACAACAACAACGTAAAGCCCTCGAAAATCTCATCAAGTCAATAAGATTGACGATATTTTTAAATACTCTTCGTAACCAACAGTCTTTCCGTTTAATAAAAAAAAATGAAAGTTTATACTTTTTGATCATCTTCATAATAATGTATAAGTTATACTCGAATAATCTATGCACAAATGGTTGAATCTCCTAGATCATATCAGGTTGTGGATTGGCCTCACATAGAGATGGAGGTATGAAATAAGTTTTTAAAACGTGATCTAAATCACTCTAAGACTAATAGTATAACAAATATTGATGCATTTAACATGACTCTGATTAAGACTTGTACTCATGATATATCTCAAATGGAATGATGTCTTATTTTATAGACATCAAATGTAGAGACATTTATATGCATAAGGTGGTGCTCGTAGAGAATGCGCTCACTGAAGATTCCATTGAGGAATATCTAAATGGGAGCAATAGGTGCACATCAAATTAGGATTGTTTCCCCACTTATGGTGTGCATTAATTAGTCCTTAAACTTGAGGATCATTTATACTTTGATATAGGTACTAACCCCATGGTGGATTTTAAGGCGCCTACATTGGGTATAGATCTTCTATGTATGAAAGTTTATTATGGTCGATAAAGAATCCATTTGCTCACCTTATCGAATGAGTGAATCTCTAATGTGTTCCATTTAATTAGTCTACGAAAATCCATGGCCATGATAGAGACAAACAATTAGAAATAAATTTTCTAAATCGATTGTCGAATATACTAATTTTAAATAAGAACCATAAAATTGAGGTTAAAAGGATTGTTAATAAACCCCACATCCTAAACCTCAATTGGAGATTAAATAATAAAAAGAATGTATTTGCATGGTAATCATAAGTGGACAGGTTCACGCATAACGCTTCACCTATTGAGTAGGCGCCATGGGTTTGTTGTTGGACATCGACCATAATAGCTGAGTATTATGAATTAGAAAGGGTTCTAATTTATAAGTGATTAATTAAATGAGTTTAATTAATCGATTGATACATTTATCATTTAAAATATCGCACAAGTTGCGAGTTCATTTCTAATCAATTGGTAAATCTAAGGGGTCACACACAAATTAATGGATAAACTCCTAAATGTATATGCAACCTTAATTTGATTATATCAAAGTATTGATTTAATCGATTGAGATGAAATATATTATATTAATTAAGTTAATTAATTAATGGATGAATTTAATTGAATCAATAAGTTGGTTTAATTAAATTAAATTAAAGAGTTAATTTAATTGGGTTTGACGGCCCAATCTATTAATTAGTTAAGTCATAATTGATCAATATAATATATTAAATTAATTGATGTGCTCAATTAAATTAAATAGTTAATTTAACATAATAAAGTTAAAGAATTAATTTGGTTGGGTCTTAAGGTCCAAGTTTATTAATTGATTTGGTGGATAAAATTAATTTATTAAAATTGATGAAGAAATTAATTAATTTAGAATTAATTGAGTAACATAAAAAATATAAATTTTTATTATTATTAAATTAGAAATCAAGTGAGGATCTTTTTTTTAAAGAGTTTGAAATAGATTAGAAGAATTCTTTATATGTATATATATATAGGAAAATTACACTGATTACCCCTGAGGTTTGGCTAATTTACAAAAAATCCCTACTTTTTTAAAAATTACCAAAAATCCCCTTAGGTTTCAAAAATATTACAAACTTATTCGAATTTTCGAAATACCCATTCTCCTTTTTGGGTGATTTACATTGACCACCCTGAGATTAGGCTAATTTACGAGAAACCCCCCGTGATTTCAAAAATTACCAAAATCCCCTGAGGTTATACTAATATTACAACTAGTACCTAGTTAGGTTGACTTATCAATAATATTAATTCTTTTTTTTTCCCTCTATAATATTGTTATCATAAATTTTCATTGAATAGATTTGGAAAAAAAATGTGATTACTTATTCAAATAAATATTTCGAATTTAATGTTATGAATTTATACTAAATATACGTAATATGTGCTAAATTTATATTTGAGAAAATATAATTATATGCATCGTATATATCCATTATGTGAAATGAGAAATATAAACATTGATTGAAATAAAAATTAAAATTAAATAATGCACTTGAAAACTTTATTTAGCTTGAGGACTCTAACTCATTTCTCTTAAAATTTACTCCGTATTAGCGATAATATAACATACTTGATGTGTTGGTAGATACCTTTAATGCATTAAATTCAGAATATTTATTTGAATAAATAATTACATTTTTTTTTCAAATCTATTACATGAAAATTTTATGATAATAATATTACAGAGGAAAAAAAAAAGATTTAATATTGTTAATAAGACAACCTAAATAGGTGCTAGTTGTAATATTTGTATAACTTCGGGGGGATTTTGATAATTTTTGAAACCATAGAGGGTTTCTCGTAAATTAACCCAATCTCAAGGTGGTCAGCGTAAATCACCTAAAAAAGAAAAGAGATATTTTCAAAAATTCGAATAAATTTGTAATATTTTAAAAAGCTTATGGGGTTTTTGGTAATTTTAAAAAAAATAAAAAAAAATTCATAAATTAGCCAAACTTCAGGGATAGTCAATATAATTCGTCCTATATATATATATATATATATATATATATACACGTACACAAAAGAGGAATTATAAGGGGCAATGATTTATGATGACGGAAAAAGTTTGCTTTTTTCCATCAATTCATAAGAGCTGTAATATATGATGATGGGCCGTGTGATGATGATGAGGAGAAAAATAGATTTCTCAAGTTTACAAATTAGCACACGGTATACGTACACATTACAATGATTGTGTGACAATCATTTGTGTGTGCTTGTTTTTTACCATGTGTGTATGTTTACTCATTTATCGCACGTCCTTTTTTCGGTGTATTTTAAATGATACGTTTGTTCATGCCTATATGATTTATGAGCGTGTTTTTAATTGTTGATCAATTGATAATCATAAGACTAAGATATATCATAAAAATAAATCTATTATTGTTAATTATTTCTACTATCTCAATTTTAAATTAGAATATATGTGGTTTTACATGTGTCATCATTATTTTCGATTTGATTTCAATATAAAATTGAGAACGCAAAAAAATTCATTCGCGTGGATTATCTTTAGAGGGAGAACGCTTGAACTTCCATTCACGTGGAATCGTTCGGGTAGATGAGAATCGCGTTCGAAGATGTCGTTTGGATGACAGTGATCAAAGTCGAGAACTCAACGATGATTCGTATTTCAATACGATAATTCCCTATATCAAACAGAAGGCTCATAGGTATAATTTCATTTGAATTTTATTAAATATATTTTTAATTAGCATAAAATCTCCGTCGCAATAACAACAATGTATTTTTATTTAATAATTATATGTTAAATTTTTATACTTTCCCTGAGTTAGTATCCGGGACCTATTCGAAACTATCAGTTTTCTTGCATGTTACTGTCCAGGGAAGCAAGGGTAATGAATTTTAAAGAGCCACTAAATTGTTATTGGGCAATCTGCTGTAAGAATAATATAAAATAAATAGCGGGATAATAATCTCGTATTTCTATATCTGTAATGGCACAGTCGCCCAAAACTAAACAAAGAAAACGACTTCCCTTATGCCGAAGTTTCTTAATTAATCTATCTCAAAGAAAACAACAAGGTAATTAGATTAAAATACATATCAAGTATGAGAAAAAAACTCAAATAGTAGGTTTTTTTTTCTCTCTCTAATTAAGAATATGTAGTGCTATGTTCCCACTTTTTTTTTTTTTTTTTATTTATTGAAAACGATTTATTACACATTAATCGATTACAATACAAATTATTATTACATCAATCATCACAAAATATCAAATACAAGGCAGCAAGTACTATATACAATTGCATAAATTGCTATTCAGGGAACGAACATCTAAACTGGCTTTTCCAGCTTCCACTCACAATCCTGGCTTTAATCTGTTGAACTGTATTATACATAAAAAACCACTTTCCATTATTACAGGCCCGAAACGAAAGTGACCCCTGTGGAAGGCAACCACGTATTCCCCCCAATAAAGCTTGCAACCGTAAATTTCGTAGCCTCGGGCGTCCCAATCACATGAAATCCAGGCCAATTCACCCGGCCCGAAGTCCCCGCGCCAGGGCCCATATTCTCATATTCAGCAAAATACAGCGTTTTGTACGTAGACCCACTGGACCCCTCCCACTCAACCCATCCCCGTGCCGAGATCTCCCCGTCGATATTCGACTGCATGACCACAGCCCGGGAATACGCTTTCCAGGGCCTGCCCAGGTACGAGTCATACGAGTTCTTGACGGGGGAGAAATCCGAGCCCACCGTGATCTTACAGTTCTGGACCGAGAAGCCCGTGTTCTGGCCCGGGTCGGTGCGGCCGTTGGCCAGGATGGTAGTGAACGCGCCACCGCTGCGCGGGCGGCGGAGGATCAGGGTGCAGCTCTGGAACACGGCAGCGGCGTTGCCGAATATGAAGTCGACCGTGCCGTAGATGTCGCACTCGCGGTAGAACTGGCGGAGGGAGTGGGCGTAGAGTGTGTCCTGGTAGCCCGCGATGCTGCACCGGAATAGGACGGAGCGGTCGGAGGAGACGGTCAGCGCCACCGCCTGGTGGGTTTCGGGCCCGGCCGTGTTCTGGAAGCCGATATCCCGGGCTATGAATCCATCCCCGGTGACGGCTGAAAATTTTGATTAAATACCGATCAATTTAGTTTGATGATTTTGTTAGAGAGGCGATATATCGTCGAGATTGCAAACGAAATGGACGTTTAAATATATAAATAAAAGGGTATAATTGGATAACAGAGTAAAGTTTGGCCAGCGGTGTCTAGAAATATCATCACTACCAAACAGTATTCTTGTGGCATATGAACTAATTAAATTTCTTAATCTCAGTTCTCATAAGTTAAGTTCATTTAAAGAATCTTATAAATTTCTGATATAGAGTTCATTTGGATGACTTTTTTTAAGAGAATAAATACTTTTTTTTTGAAAAAAAATATATTTTAGAACAAAAAAAAAAATGTTTTTGGATGCATTTTAAAAAATAAAAATCAGAAAAAAAACCAAAAAAATTGGATATTTTTAAAAACAATCTAAAGTAGTTTAAAATAAAAACACACTTTAAAATATTTTTAATTACTACATTCAAAAGTAAAACTGCTTGATTTTAAAAATTCCATTATAAAAAACACGACCCAAAAAGTACTTGTTAAAAAAAAAACCTTTCTAAACGGACCATAATACATTTACATATCTCATGAATAAACAGATATCAATTATTTCAAACTTTCTTGCTTAGGCCCGATTTGGTTGCACCAAACTAATCGTTTAGTAAGTGTTAATACACTTGTTATGTGATTGGTCACTTTCCCTAAATGGTATACCAATCACATGATAAGTATAAAACACATGCCACATAATTAGATTCAGTGTAGCTGAACCTAATGCGGGTAAAAATTTCCCTTGGATATGTTTCTTGTCAAGCCCAATTTTTCATAGAATTTCTTCTTAAAACAAAGTTACTTTACGTTTAAATACATTACTTAGAAAATACATATCTGACTTTGCTTAATAAAATTCATTTAAATACAAATTTTTTCTGCAAAATATATTTTAAGAAAAAAGAGTTGTTTTTTTTTTTTTGGCCCTTTTTCTCCCCGAAAAAGACCAATCGAAAGTGGGTGGTCTGTATCCGTATCACCAAATGACATGCAACTTGTCAGTACAAAAGTACAAAACTAAAGTACGTTACAATCTTAAAAATAGGTCAGAATATCTTTTTGTAAAAATAATAATATCGTAGAGTTTTTATTTTTTATTTAATTATTTTTTGTGTTTGAATACAAAAATTAAAAATACCTAATTTTTTTTCTTTTTAAAAAAAATACTTTTTGACTTTTTTCTAACCTCTATTTTTTTTAAAAACTATTCAAATACATTTTTTTTACTTTAAAGTGTTATTCTTCAAAAAATAAGTTTTATTTTTTTTTAAAAAAGCCCATGGCTCTTTTTCTTTTTCTCTTCACAGCACCAGCAGACAGAAAGTCGAAAAAAGTTTGCTCCCACAACTTTGTGATTTACTATTCACTATTCCCGTGACAGATTTTAACTTCAAAACAAGTCAATTATCTTGTTCTTGAAAAATAAACGAAGAGGAGGGGGAGAGAGAGAGAGAGAGAGGGAGATCACTCACTGAAAGTCGCAGACCCCCGTAGCGAAGCCCCCTTGCCCACGCTACTACCCCCCGTTATGACAGTAGAGTATTTCCCATCACCAATCAACGTGATCCCATCCTTGTCGCAGTGGATCCTCTCATTATAAGTCCCCGACATCACATATATCACAAACCTCCCCCCCTTCGCTGCCGCGATCGCCTCCGATATCGTCTTGAAATTCCCCCTCCCGTCCTTGGCGACGACGGCGTCCGCCTTTATCCCCGTGCTCTGCAGCAACCTCCGGTCCCCGGCCGACACCCACGCCGGAAACTTCTCAGCTTCCAGAAGCCGCACCCGCTGGCCCGTCGGGGTTGAAGTGATTCTGTTCACCAGGGCTAATGGGTTGCTGACCAGTTGTGAAAGATAGTCGATTCTATCGTGAATTTCGGCCATGTGGACGTTTGATGGCGCGTGAGACTCGATCGAGTCTTTGCATGATTGTTGGAAGGTTAGAGCGGCGCTGAGCCATGTTTGGATGTCGGCTTTGTGCTTTTTGGGAGATTTTTGGAGCATTTGGAGGGCTTGGTTCAGCCTTTTGAGCGACATGTTCATCAGTTCGTGACAGTAATCTGAACGACAAAAGATGAACTTTTGAAAATTAAAAATTTCCTATCACTATTGAACATATTGGGGTGTTTGGAAAAAAATAATTCGGCCAGTGCTTTCAACTTTTAGCTTTTTTTTTTCCTCCTCAACATAACCAACAAAATAAAAACACTAAACAGTTGCTCCTTTTCAGCAGAAAGAAAAAAGAAAAAAGAAAAAAGAAAAATATATAATTTAGTCGCATACTAAATATTTAATAGTATCGATCTATATTATTAAAATATTTTTAACTATCTTTAATGGATTTATAAAATTAGTAATAAGTTAAAAAAACATAATTTAAAATAAAAAAATTAAGAAAATCATTGCAAATAAAATAAAACAAATAATATCGAATAGTATTAAGAGATGAAAGAGGATTAGAGAGAGGAGAGAAAATGGGAGAGAAAGAAGGAGAGAAATAAAAAAAAAATTCTGAAAGAAGAGAGAAGATAGATAAAATAAAGTAAAAAGGAAAAGAAAATTTGTTAGACCAAAGGCAATTGCTAAAATGGGGCTCACTATTAAAAAAGTAATATTAGTGATAAAATATAAAGTGTTAATAGAAAAGTTTTTATCAATAATTATATTAAATGACGATATATTCTATTTTGTCACTAATTAATTTTTTTTTGGTGATAAAATTTTTTATATTGTTACAATATCATTTTATGGTGACAATAATTAATATTTTAGTTTTACAATTGCCAATTACTAACGCATCTACAATGACAATTTAGTGACAAGAAAAATTGTCATTATAATTTTGTGATAAGATTTTATTGTCACTAAGTTTTCACCATAGGTGTGTCACTAATTAACAAATTTGTATAATGTTGTCACCTTTTTTCACTGTGTTGCCACTATTGATATTATGTAAGATATGTTTTGTGACAACATGATTTGTTATCACCAAATATATATAATTAGTGACAATTTTATCATTATTACTTATTATATTGTCAACCATTTATTAATTTTTTTATAGTCACTCCCATAATAGTATAGATTATATGTAACACAATGAATTAAATAGTGAGGATAGACTGACCACATATAATATGAATATATTAAGTGATAGTGATTTTATTATGTACCTTCAATATTGATATTTACTTACTGATAGTAATTTTTATTTTGTCAATAAATGATTTAAGTGTGATTAAAATTTAATATGATAAACTGTTAACACTTACAATTAGCGACTCCAAGCAGTTGTTTGATAACTTAGTTACAGAAACATTACATCACTATCATGTGTGATGAAGTTCGCCCTGGCCCCTACGACGAATTAATTGTGGATATGGGATATTGGGATGAATTGTTACAAGAAAACACCACCTCCACTAATGGAAAAATTTGTGATCGAGATATTCTATCATTGATTTAAGTTATTTGTAATGGATTAATAATAAAATTCAATGTAAATAGAATTAAAAAAAAAAATAGTTAGTAACGAGACATTTATTAATGATTTTTTTATAGACTACATTCGTTACGAAAATTAAATTTATAATGGATTGATTTGTTATTAAATGGGATGAATTCTTAGTGAATATAACCTGCTAGAAACAAGAGATTGAATTATCAAATATCAATATAAAAAATGAAATCGATTGTGTGTGTGTGTGTGTGTGTGTGTGTGTGTGTGTGTGTGTGTGAGAGAGAGAGAGAGAGAGAGAGAGAGAGAGAGAGAGAGAGAGTTTACCAATGGCCGTCCTGGCGAGGGCGTCCTGGGGGAAGATATAATGTGCCGTAAGGGCATGAAAATACGAACCACGGAGCTGAGTCTCGGTGATTGTCTTGTTAACAAGCGCAGACAATATATCAACATTCCCTAATCCTGTCAGGGTTTGAACACACAAACTCGGATACCTTGTGTGCTCACATTCATTTCTCACGCTCTCTTCATTATTATTAGTACCCACCACCACATTACCACTCAAACTACAGTGCACTATTATTATTAAAACCCAAAAAACAAGTTTGCTTTTAATTAAGGTTAATCCCATTTTGAGAGGGATAAAAAAAAAGCTATTTATGTAATTTGGATATTAATGATGATATTGGTGGTATGAGTGAGAAATGGGACTACGTGTTTGGGGCTTTTTATAGGGAGATGAAGGGCCATGCATGGAATTAAATCCATTTTGAGTTAGTTTGGTGGTCAATTTTTATTTGAGGCTTGATAAGTACTTTTGGATAAGCTTCTTCTTTTTTTGTGATCGCTTAATTGTTCATAACTAATCATGCATCATGGCCCATAATAAAGTTGAACTAACAACAAAAGGGTGTGATTATAATATTAATTTGGGCAAAATTACAATTTTAGCCGTTCCATATCTATAAATTATAGTGATATGACCGTTCAGGCACAATTAATTGAATTACCAATTCGCTATTGAGTTCAATGATTTTATTTATTTATTTTTTTGAAAAAAAAATTTGCGAATTGAGGACACATTTCATAGAAAATCACAAAATTCACTAAGAAAAGTCACACAAGTGTATATTTCATGCCTTTATTGATTGATGACGATCTACGCATACATTTGGATGGAAGTTCAAAATGCCAACTTGATTTAAGTTTATTGCCATTCAAGTTAATATTTCTACTTCCACGAAAGTAGCCACACAAAAAAACGACCGAGAAACCAATCAAAAAGAAGTTCCGTACACCTCACATTACCTTTTTTCTAGTGAATTTTGTAATATTTGGCGAAATTAGTCCTCAATTTGTACATTTCCAAAAATTACAGAATTTAAGAAACGTTGTGGTGCTATGATTAATACATGAAAAAGAGCCTCATAGTAGCTAGCTACTATTAGCGAAAGTGTGTGGCCTTGGCTTATGAAATATAGGATCATACTTACATTAACCCTATGGTCCATAGTACTCTCTCTCTCTCTCTCTCTCTCTCTATATATATATATATATTATAACACACACAATGAGGGTTTGAATTCTGACGTTATATGCCTGCACTTCTAAAGGTGGAATATATGTTAATTAAGCCAAAAGCCCTGAACGAGCCATAGTACTATATATGCTATGGGGGTAATATGAGTAAATATCCTCAGTTAATGCCTTTGTTTATTGTTCAGAAAAAAAATCAATGTGGAAAAGAATATGAAGAACAAGGATGGTGTATGTTGTGAGATAAGAGGAGGTTAAACATATTTTCTATTTATTTTTCTTTCCTTTTAATTAAGATGAAACTAATTTTCCTGTTATTTGTTTTTGTACCAGGTATAATATGTGCTGATTGTGCAACCTAATTATCGGAGACATCACTGCAAAACAATGCAATTAAAATAAGTGATAAAATATTGGGTGATCAGAAAGTGAAAATTAGGTTATTGGCATTTATTAAGTGGCATGGCATGCTATGCTTTTGGTAGTCTCACTTCTGGTAAATATTAATAATTTTTATTTTGTTATAATTCTTACTTAATTCATGTATAAGAATTAATATTATATCTATTTGTAAGCAATGAAACTTAAAAATAAAAAAATTGATGATGTCTAGTTTAATGAGCGAAGCCGGGACTCAAAAATTATGATATCTTGATTCGATGTTTTATCAAAATGCGTGGGTCTTTGTTCTACTTTAATAATTAATTTTTTTTTCTATTTTTTTATGCTGAAATATTTTGATTTGTACTTCATAATATTACAATGTTATACCTTAATTTGTAATGGAGAATTATTGATATAATTGAATAAAATCACGATAAGAAAATGAGTAAATTTATGACAATATAATAAGTGATAATTAAAAATTGTCATTAATTATATATATTTGGTGACAACAAGTTAATGTTGTCACAAAGAATAGTATGCACAATATCAATGGTGCCAACTTACTATGAAAAGGTGGCAACATAGTACAAAAATGATAATTAATGATACACCTATTGTAACAACTTAGTGGCAATAGAATCTTATCACAAAATCATAATAACAATTTTTGTTGTCACCAAAGTTGTCATTATAGATGTGTCACTAATTATCAATGGCGACAATTAAAACATTAATCCTCGTCACTATTGAGTGGTATTGTGACAACATAAAAATTGTTGCCACCAAAAAAACTTAATTAATGACAAAATAGAATATATTATCACTTAATATAATAATTGACGACAATTATTATATTATTATTTTTAAATCTTATCAATAATTTTATTTTTATTATTATTATTTTTTTTGGTAGTGAATGAACTTCATTAATTCCAACCAAAAACGAAAAATAACGACAAAAATTAGCACTATGACTTGTGAGTTGTAATATAATCATTTTTTTGTCACCAAAGTGACATCACAATAGTAACACTAATTAATAATAACAAGCTTTGGACAATTATTTTTGCAACAACAATAAAAATTTTCTAGTTAATATTATAATGTATATAAAGTGACGACAATTTTTAGCGTACATAATAAGTTTTCGCTAACTTTCTTTCTTTTCCTAGGGGCGCTAGGCCCCACTAATTCTGGCAGATGTCCTAACCAAATATTGTGAAAAAAAAACAACCAAAATCAGGCCGACAGTTCTTAATTCTAAGCAAAATCAATGTCAAAAATCTATGAACTTTGTGGATGAAATAAATTCTTCATAGTTTTTTCACCTTTTTTTAATTATAAAATTCAGGTAAAATCACAAAGTTTGTTGGTAAACTTTGTCCATTTTGGATTTTCGTCTTAAATTTTGTCAATTACAAAAACCGTCTGCTAATTTTATAAAAATAGCATATTTCCGACCAAATTTTGCACGTACTAGTCATGTGGATCTTTGATTGCCTATGTGTACCATATTGTTCGGTGCCAACTTGTTTATTTAATTATTATTATTATTATTTTTGTTTATGATACACGTGGGCAAAACAAAAGGTACACGCAAGCAATTAAGGATACACGCGACCAACACGTACAAAATTTGGTCGGAAAATTGATTCTCTGACCAAATTTTCCGACCAAATTTTGACTGAACGTGCCAAAATTTTTAAAAGTTAATTAGCGGACTTATTTGTAATATAAAAAATTAGAATGAAAACCCAAAATAGACAAAATTATCGAACAAACAAAATTTACAATTTACCTAAAATTCGTTATATATAGTAACAGCATGCAGTTAGTTAGTTAAACAAATCGGTTAATGGTTAGCTTGGTAGCTAATCATTCTAGCTTAGCCAGTAATTTGTTAGTTCAAAGATGTATTAACCGTTTTAGAAACCGTTAGCTTATCTATTTTTCACAAATACGAGATAGGAAAAAAAAATAGAAAAGAAGATGATTTTAAAGCATGATGTATGTCCATGGTTGTCCGCTAATAAGGCTGTAAATTAATGATAAATATAATAATGGGACAACGATTCATACTTTCTTAGTTTGTATATTTAAATATAACAATAATGACTCATTAAAGCTAAGTAAATTATGCAAATTATGTGGGTTTTTTTTGTTTAAGGCATGTAATAGGTTAATCATGCAACAAAAATTAGATAATATTAAGTTACCCCACACAATCAATTCACTTTGAAAACGTACGCTGGCTTTAGTTCTCATTTTTAATTAATACCTTGCATTGGAAAAAAAAAAAAAAATCCTGTTCATGTTTCAAACATATTTCAAGGTATCAAAAAAACAATTATGAAACCCAAGTTTTATGATAAAAATATTAAAACATTATTATCTACTTAAATAAAATGATGTTATATCACTGATACTGAAGGTGTAAGTTTATCGTTACATGTTTATTATTATTCTTTCCGAATCACTAGTGCAACAACTAAAACATCATGCGCCAATTTTCTAGTCATCTCTCAAAATTTTGAGAAATGTAGTCCTCATTCGATGTGGCCGAGCCATGATTAATCATGTGATGAACGATTTACAAAACTTGTTGTGTGACATGGTATTTTTGATATAAAGAGTGACTAATTGATCACATACTAAATATATTATAACTCGTTATATCATAAATTGGGGACCAAATCGGATTTGAACTATAATTTTTTACAATTTTTTTCTATATACATCAAAATCCTTTTCACTTTGGAGAAATTTGTCCAACTTAGGAATTAATATGGTGGGATTCATTGGTGGAGTACAATTTCACCCAGCTGGCCTCGAATATATATGGGAAAATTTCAAATTTGTTGGTTTATGAGTGTCAGCTATTATAATTAAGATTAAGACAACAATATTTCGGCCTTAGTTAGCCTTCACTATCAGCTAATTTTGTATTTTTCTTTCATGGTAAGCTTAATTGTATTTTAATGTGGAGAGAATTTTGAGTTGGATATACGGACAAGCTTTCTTGAAGATAAGCACGCAAGTATGAACCTATTAAAAAAGACAAAAACACACACACACACACACATACACACGAATGTAGAGGGGTTAGATGCACAATTAGCATAGGCAAAATTTTAATTAGAAAAATTAGTATAGAGGGGCCATATTGGAGTAACGAATAGTAATTTTGATTAGAGTAAATCAGTGATGGAGCCGGAGGGCTAGTGGGGGCAGTTGCCTCCCTCAATTTTTAAAAATCTATTTGTTAGTAAATGTACTTATTAGAATTTTAAAATTTCGTTCCCTCTCCCTAAAATAAATTTTTGACTTTTATATAAATTGTATAATAAAATTTTTAATGTTTTCTATTCTATTTTATTTTTGGTGATTTGTTTTTACACAATCTCATTTACCATAATTAATTAAATTCTCTATCTATCTATTTCCTCTCTTTTTCCTTCATCTCTTCAAATTAAAATATTAAAAATTCTATTAGATTTTACTTCTTTCTTTTATTCTAATTAAAGCACCAAAAATCTTATTAGAAATTTTTTTCTATCACAAACTCTACAGTATTAAACTTTTTCTTCAAAAGCAACATATAAGAAGGTATGTGTATTAATTTTGAAATTTATACATTTATTTATTTATTTGTAATTGATTTTTGTGTAGAGATTAAATCTTAAAATTTTTGATATGAATCTTGATATTTGTTCAATATTAAACTTAATGAATCTTGATGTTTATTTGTTAGGCTATTGAACTTGATTTTTTTTTTTTGATACAGTATTGAACTTGAATGAATCTTACTAATTTGAAACTTAATATTTAATTTTTTTTTTAGTTTTGACTATATTTTTTGACTGCAAAAACAGAGAGAGAGAGAGAGAGAGAGAGAGAGAGAGAGAGAGAGAGAGAGAATCTATTTTAATACTTTTTGATTTTTGATTATATTTCATTTTGTGGGTATATAATAATTTTGTTGAATATTATTTAAAAATTCTTTGATAAGTATTTTTTTTAAAAGCAATTCATTATCTCCACTACATATACTTATTTTGAAATAGATAATAGCTTATTATTTTTTTCAGTATCATTTTTTATATATTATTTTGACTGTGACACTTATATATATATATATATATATATATATTGTGGCACTTCTATTTGGTCGTATACGCATAAATATAATAGTTTTTGTATTTTATAAGTCAATATTATATATAACTCTTATATTTATACATTTTAATAACTAATAATGTCGAAAAAAATTTCGTCCCCCTTAATCAATGTCCTAACTCCGTCCCTAGAGAAAATTACTCTCATCTTCCTTAAGTTTAGGCAAAATTATAAATGATTCCTTTATGTTTTGAAAATTATCAATACCCCCTGAATTTTGTCTCGTTATTGTTAAATCAAACAGAAATATTATAATATTCTTTTTTACTTCTAGATACTTTTAGGGGAGAATTAACATCACTATCCCTGAGTTTATGCCAAAGTACAAACAAATCCATCTTGTTTAAAAAATAACCTATACCCCTTGGAGCCGCCATACCAGTGCCAATGAGATGGTCAAGCTACACATACATATTTTTTTGCCTCCTCAAGCCCATCAAAACTTAATAAATTTTGTTAGCATTTCATCCATTTCAATTTAATTTAATAAAAATTACATCAAATCCTAACTCACCATTACCTCCCCCCAACCAATTCCTCCACCACCATATATCGACCTTATTGCAAAAGGAAACTCACCAATGCGAGTAGCTCAAAACCTATCCAAATCTCATCAGGTTTAGATCCTAATGTGTTTGTATATATACATGTGTGTGTGTGTGTGCCTTTTTCAAAAATATTAAAGAAACACCTCTATATATATAATTCAAAAACTTATAATAAACACCGACAAGTTCCAAAGCATCACAATAAATAAGGATATTTCAATCCTCAAAACATGGTGGAAAATTTGATTAAGAACACTTTTGGCAATTCATTAAATTTTTTCAAGGAAAACATCTAAAATCCTAACAATATCTAATGACAGGATGCTTTTCGTAAACATGATATGTTAGGGGGTATTGATAATTTTCAATATAAGAGATAGTTATTTGTAATTTTGCCTAAACTTAAGAGAGTTTTAGTGTAATTTTCCCTTTCAATTACAGAGAATGCGACTTACAAAGAGAAAATAAAAAAATTCTTGAGAATGTGATTACTTTGTTACAAATATGAAGGAAAAGGTTTTCAAACTTCGTAAGAAACATATACTCAAGGGTAATTTTATTAGAATTCAACAACAATAAGTTTAATTTTCTTAAATTTGTATTCTATTCTATTCTTTGATTTGATAATACTAATTTATATGAAAATATGGGTCGATTAAATTAATTTAATCACCACGTCCTTTTATTTAGTATATCAGTTTATCTTTTTTCTGTTAAATATATTTTTTCAATAAGATGCAATCAATTATATCAATATTTATTCACCGAACAATGAAAAGAGAAAACAATTATATCAATATTCATGTATCAAAATCCAATCATTATATCAATTAATAATAATTATTATTACAAAACAAGTTATTTTACGATAGATCATAAATAACTATTTAATATATTAATAGCCACATTGATCAAACTCGAACTCATAATAAGGTCATGAAACCTTAATTTGCTGCCATTTGGCCAGGGTTCCTCGACCTTTCCTTTTATATTTCTTTCTTTTTGTGAAATGGCAATGTGATTTGATGATGAATCTTGATTGCCAATATATATATAGTTTCATTAATGCAATCAATTAATCTCGCACGATATTCTGGTTTCGTATAAAAGAATTAAGGGAGTAATTAAATTAGTATAGAACAAATAAAGAAGGTTTTTCTTTTCTTTTTTTGTTTTTTTTTTTAAAATTCAATAACCTAAAACATCGTATAAATATCAATTAAAAAAAAAAGGATAAGCATGCCAACACAGACTGTCGATTGACTTTGTTGTTTTCGATTGATGAAAATAAATTATTTGTCTCTTTGTAAACAAAAATACAATTTAATTTTATTCTCATGATGGGAATTATACTAAATTTAATCGCAACTTTCATCCCATATAAAATGTTGATTCCATATAAAGAAACCAATATTGCATTTAAATATTATTTTTAATATAATAATGAGAGCCTTCAATTACTATTATAATATTTAAATATTATTTTGAATTTACTAAATCAATATTTTATACTTACGCATCCAATTATACCTTCATTTTTGCATTAAAAACAATATATTGAACAAAAATAACCTAATGCCCCTAAAATATAGTCAAAATACAACTACTCTTCAAGTATATTTTTATTATCTGGTGAATATTTTTCATATATATAGTAGGAAATTTTTTCTTCACATAATTTGGTTGTGTAGCAAAATGTCCTTGTCTACCCTCTTTAATATCTGAAGGAAAAAAGTTCAACAATGTTTCCCCACATGTAACGTGATTATAGGTCTTACTTTCAAATTTTCAATTATTACTTTTTTTTTTTGGTTTTTTTTTTCTCTTGAGGTGCTAAACTTTTCAAGTATTGATGGATTCGTATTATGTAATGAACACAAACTGAATCTGAATCCATTTTCCTTGGATTATTGCCAAATAATGGCCTAAAATTACAACCCCACTCCCAAATATGTTACACTCCATCTGTCCCATAATCGTTGTCGCTTTAGGAATCTTTTTTGGTCCCATAATATATGTCGTTCTCATATATCAAGAAGGAATCTAGTAATTTTTTCCTTATATACCCTTAGACTTTAATTAATATCTTATGCAAAATCCTAAAAAAAATTCAGCAATTTATTAATTGTGGGTCACTCTATTGCTACAAAAATCTTCCAACAACACTAATTGCCTCATTTTTTTAATTTTATCTCAACAAAACTAATTACTCTTTCAATATTCCATGTTACTAATCGTTGTTTATATGCCAACAATACTAACTAATATTTCAATCTTCCATATTAGTCATCAAAATTTGAAATTATTCAAGCTGTAAAATATGCAATCTTTTTTTTTTTTTGACAGATAAAAATATACAAACTTGAAGTTGAACAATAATAGTGAAAATTGAAAGGACATTGCATGTAGAAGATAAGAAGCCTTGGAAAGATATTAATGGTTGATGCGAGAGAGATTAATGGTTGATGAGAGAAAATTAGTGGCGTAATTTATTAAAAGGGTATTTTAGTCAAAAAATTTATAATTAATATTGTTAATTTATTTTCTTAATTCTTGTACAAAACTTTAAAGCGACAAATATTATGGGACGGGGGAAGTACAAAGAAATTATGTTATGGTAAATACCTCAAATACCAACCTAAGCTTGGTAAGAAATTTAAGTTTGTCAGTACTTAATTATTTTTTATTTTCCTATGGCATTACGTAAAATTTCAACCTTGGCGATAAATTTGTCTGGGATGCTACCAAAATAGACCAGAATGCTCTACTTAATCAGGCTCTAGACAAGTTCGTGTTTCAAACTGTACTCGATTATTCTTTGCTTCTAATTACGTGTTTGAACTAATATGGCCCATCCAACCAAAATTTAATAATTGATTGTTGTTAACGAGAATTCCGTAATCTAATGGGTTGAAATTCAAGATTGAACTTAATTAATTGCGAAAACTATTGGTGATATCTTTTTGTGATAATAAAAAAATAGTGGAAGATATGGTTGTTATAATAGTATGGCCTTCTTAATAATGTAGGTCCTGTGGATATTACATTTGTCAAAAAGAAGATGATACACCAACCAGCCCAATAATCTTTCTTATATCCTTCTGAATGATGGAATATTCCAAACTCGAAAATTTTAGTTCATATCGGATTTGACTAAACCACCAATCTAGTGATCTAGTGGTTTAGTATTATTATACCTATTTTAGGTATCCAAATTTAAACATCATTGATAATGTAGAATTTGTAAATTATTTGGATGTACTATGGGCGGTTGATATTGTGGTAACCGACCTATAACAACTGGTTTGATAAAATGTAGGGCTTAATTTGTTACTGTGTTGGCAGGGCTACGATTGGACTTGGTGAAAAAAATGTTTCATGGCAACTAGATTCCTTTAGTTAGGAAATATATATCGAGTTTTTTGACATAATTTTTTACTTATGAATATCAAATTTGACGGCACAAGTATTAATAGCAAATGAATCACACTTATCAAGAACGAATTCTTTATGTAGATACCTGGTGAGTATCAACCTCAATCTCGTTTTCAATAGCTAAAAGTTAACAAGACAATCCAAAATACAGTATGGCCTAATAAGAAGGAAAAAGGCAAAAATAATGGCAAAGACAAGAACTATCAATTGGGACATGAAAAGCGGAGAGTTCTTGAAAATTATAAATCCTTGATAATATTTGGAAATAAATCAACATCTAGAAATTTGTTGAATTATTGAACTAACTTATCATGTCCAGTTTTGTGTGCATAAATCTTCAATGCTATTAAATTTCTAATCTTAATTAGTAAACATCTTATTATTTAATTTTTTAAAATGAAATAAATACAAATGTTAGACACTTAGACGTAGTCTTAACAGGAAAAAAAATAATGTTGATTGGTTCCTCACAACTTTCGGATAAAGAGGGTAGAAAATAGTTCATAAACATGGAAACAATATCACACGCAGGCGGCGGAGCCGGGAGTGGGTTGAAAGGTGCAGTCGCCTGCTCAAGTTTATATCAAGCTTAATTATATGTATATTTTCTGAAAATTTTAAATTTTATCCACCTAAATCATAGAACAACTTCAATATTTTATTAAAAAATAGGATCTCGTCGTCGCTCCAAATAAAATTTTTTGATTTTATCCCAAATAATTAAGAAGAGATGGAGACTTTTCTATTCGATGGTTGCTTTCAAACGATGGTCAAGTTGTGGAAATTGAGTGCATGAAAAGGACAGGGAAAAAGGAGTGGTACTGGGGTACTGCTAGCATGCACGGAACAAAATCAAAATACAGCTTCGGCCACTCAATAATTGAGTTTCATAATACAAAAATTAAGAGGGCTTTAATAATACACACACACACACACACCATCTTCATCTCATCAGGGACATGTTCACATAAAACGTGTGCAATTGTCAAATCCCTTTCTAGAGCACTGTTTTCTTTGTTGATTAGCACATTTTGTGAACCAATCAGGCATGCACCAGCTCCATAAAAAATATTTATTATTTTTTTTGAAAAAAGTACAAACAGACATAAACATTGAAATTTCGCCGCAAAATTAAAAAATAAATTAAAAATATATATACTACTATATAAATGTAATAAGATAAATTTATCTCAAAAAAAGTAATAACATATATTAATATGCACACATGCTTTATTATGCACTAAATATATCTATATATATATATGTGCACTATGCTTATATAAAACTAGCCGAACCCACTTGCCCAAAAAATGAACATATTTTTGCACGTCTGAAGGTTTGAATCCTAGTCTAGCTCCCACAAGTGGGAAGAAGTTATTTAAGAAGTTATTGGTATGTGCTATTTTTAACTTATCATATCTTTTTGAAATTATTCATATTTTATTAATTTATTTTAATTTAATAAGTTGTTTTTAATTTTTATTTTGTAATTATTTAATTTATTAATTTTTATAATTTTATTAAGTTTTGTAATTATCATAATAGGAAAATGCTCATTTTCTGGATGAATTATCTGGCAGAAATATTTTGTTGGATATTTGTGGCTTTTTTTTTCTATCGGATTTTTCATCGAAATTAGTGGTGTGAATGGAAACACCAATTTTTTCGATGAAAATTTCTATCAGAATTATAAAAAAAAATTTAAACAATTCATCGAAAAGTGTTGGCCAAAAAATGTGCGTTTTCTTTTAATGTATAAACACATGTTATACTTACATTCCAAATGGTAGGAGGTGGCATGCAGGTGCAGTGGTGGTTGTGGCGGCGGCGGTTGTAGTTTCAACTTCAACTAGAGATGGCGGCGGTGTGTATTGTAGAATAAGAGAAGGGAGAGGAACAAGAGAAAGAAAATGAAGGAAAGAAACGAAGAAATAAGGAGAGAAATTCATATTTATTTTGGTAGTTCTGGCGAAAACTCTGTCAGAACGCCAAAATTTATTATTATTTTATTTGGGTAGTTCCGACAGATTTTCCCTTAGAATTTTCATTGAAAACTTTAAAAAATTACTTCTTTTTTTTTACCAATGAAAATTCTGCAAATTTAAAATTATTTTTTACTCTTTTGATTTTTATTTTGTAGTGTTTCTTTTTTCACAAAAATTTCCATTCTAAGAATAATAAATTAACCTATATATTTTTTTTATATTTTCTAGCGAAATTTCCATTGAAAAGTAAAAGCAAATTGTTTTTTAAAGAAATTGGTGGAATTTTCCATTGAAAGTAGAACATAGTTCGCGAGAAATTTACATGTATTCTCCAACAGAATATTCCATCAAAAAATAGTATTTTTTTTTTTTGGATGTAGTGAAACTCCTTTGGTGCATGTTTACGTGTTTTTGGATTGTAAAAAGGATTAATTCCTATTTCTTATAGTTGTAGAAGAAAGACTCTAGCCATATTTATTTGATGAAGATGAGCAATTAATTTGATTGGCCATTCATAATTTGTTTTGTAATCAAATTATTAGAACTTCAATATTTGGGTTTTTATGATTACAAATTTAATTCGTGTACAATATCAAAGATAAATGTTTTTATTTTAGGACATGAAAATATTATAAGTTTAACATATATATAAATATATATACTTTAAATTATCTACATATTTAGGGGGGACGACCACCCTCTGCAATTCCTTGTGCTCCAGCTCAGATCTTCTATTACATAATGGTATTACATCTTTGATTACATTCATCAATACACGCCACGTATATTGATGAGTAGTCGAGATAAGGAAAGAGAATTTTTATATATATACTTTTTCATATAATCAGTTTTTCAACACGATCATATAACAGAAGATTCGGATTGCTTGCGCCAGTTCAGATTTTTTATTGCATAATCGTGCTACATCTCTTATTATGCTCATCAATACACAATACGTGTATTAATGAGCGGTCGAGACGATTACGCAATAGAGGATCCGAACTGTGCTTATGCTCCGTCGCTAATTGAAGTTGGTAGAACAATCTATGTTATGTTCCCTACATGGGTACAACTGACCCGCTAATTTTACGTACTTATCTTCATTAGTGTATTGGTGAGTCAGTTTTATTAACCTTAAATGCTAATTGGAATCTAAAAAAGTTAGGCTAATAACGTGGGTCTACGTGGTGGAGAATCTATCATGTATTTGCAAAAGTCATCACAAATCACAATTGCACTGAAAAATATAATGACAAAGATTTCTTGCCTAACTTGACTCTTGACAGAATATGATAAAAAACAAGCTGTCTGCCAAAATGAAGTAATAAAGTGGCAAAATGCACTGTTTTCAAGTGATTACTACTTGATGAATCTCCTCCTATATCTCACTCTCACACAAATATATATATATATATATATATATATATATATATATATATATATGAGCTGTATTCTCAAGGGTCCAATCAAACTTCGAAGTTACTTTGGTGGGGTTGAATATTATTCTCTGAATTGTAAATTCCAAAATGAAAAAAAAAAAAAAAAATTCTTGGCCTGAAGTTCCGTAGCATTGGGCCTGGACTACGATTTGATTAACAAGTAATAACAGGAAACCAGGCTTGATACTGTTGTTATCATGGACAAAGTAGATTTGGTTCAGAAATTGTTAAATGAATTACAGGAAAGCTCGGGCACTCAAATTGCTGAATGGGCTTGCCAAACAACATTATTTATATAAGATTTAGTTTCTCCAGTGTTAAGCCTAATTAGAATAAAAACTTAAAATTCTCGTGTTCTTAAAAATTAGTAAATCTCATGCAGGGTTATTGCAGCCAAATGATTATAACACATGGTTATACCAAATAATATTATTAATATTAAAAAGGGCGAAAGGGTAATTTTGGGCTTAAAACACCATTTGAGATGCAGTACAGACGCATGTAATTATATATGTTTGATGGATTTAGCATTTCACAAGATTTTATTTTTATTTTTATTTTTGCTTTAAATAGAGTTGACAAAGGAGCCCATGAAAAAACCCTTCATATAAACAAATGATGAAAAGGCCTATATTGAATCGGGCCGAATCAGAATTAACCATATCGCAGATTATTGCTTGTGTCATGTAATTTAAACAGAGTTTGCCTTGGGAATGATTTTCGTTGAACCATACTGTACAATTCTCCCCTTTGAAAACTGGGTTTGTATACATGTAGTTTTTTTTTAAAATATTTATATAAGTATATACATGTAGATGTTACAACAATAATGATCAGAGATAACATGTTTTGAAAGTTATGACTCGCCAGGCAACAATCATCCGTACCAAAAAAAAAACGTACAGTAAAAATAATTTTTGAAAAAAAATAAAAATTGATCCCATAATCTTGAAGGCCCGTGTAGAATCCTCAAGTAAACATGCCGAAACGCACCGGAGCATCATCACTCTTGATCCAGCTCTCGCCCTGTAAAAACGGGCCGACCGTGAATTTCAAGGCTTCGTCCTTATTAATCGTTTTAATGCCTTCCCATTTCACCCTACTAGCAGTGCTCGATCCAGGCCCATTATTGTTATACTCCGCGTAAAACAGTGTCTTCAGCGCGAAATCGCCGCTCCACTCCTTCCACCCCTCCGGCGCGATCAAATCCCCAATCTCGCTCTCCATCACAATGGTCCTGGAATATTCTTTCCAGGGCCTGCCAAGATAGCTCTTGAACTTCGCCTTCTCAGGTTCCAGCTTTTCGTCAGCCAAAATACGGCAGTTTTGGAGCACGATCCCTGTCGTCTCCCTCTTGTCGATCCTGCCCTGAGCAGTCACGATGTTCTGCTGGTTGTCCATCGGCCTGCGCACGTAGATCATGCAATTCTGGAATACGGCTGCTGCGTCGCCGAAGATGAAATCGACTGTCCCTGTGATGTAACAGCTTCGGTAGAAATGTCTGTGCGTTTGTGCGTACAGTGTGTCCTGGTAGGCCTCCATCCTGCAGTTGACGAAAATCGCGCGGTCCGCTTGGACCCTGAGAGCCACTGCTTGATGCTTTTCCGCGCCGGCGGTGTTTCTGAACCCGAGGGATTGCGCGAAAAATCCTTCCCCAAGAGCCGCTGCAAATAAAACGTGTAATTGAAATGAACTGTGGTTAAGAATTATAGAATGTTTCTATTTTTTAGTTTTTGCTATTACCAAATGTGGCAGTTTTAAATGTTGGTACTCCATCTACATAATTTTTGCTTCCTGTGATCATGCTTTTCTGGGATCCATCACCATACATTGTAATATTTACCATCTTCTTGGTGACAATAACAGTCTCATCATACACACCTTCTTTGATATAAATAACATACCTGCATCGTCAAGAATTCACATCATATGTTAGATTAATCAGCAAAATAATTATAACACCATCTCATGTAAATATGTTGCAATTACTAAAATCCCCCCTTTTCATTTCAAAATTCATCTTATCATTCTGTCGGTCATTACGCATAGTGAGGCAGTATCTGGAGGGTGTATTCGAAATTTCAAAAACCGAGAAAAGAAATTCGTGCAATTCTAACAATCGTACCGGCCCTCGTATTTCTCAGGCAATGCCTTCAGAGCCTCATTGATGGTGCTAAAGTTTCCACTGCCATCTTTTGAGACGGTCACATTCGGGACAAATTTGGAACCATCAGCTTTCAGCATTCTCCGCTCAACCGCATTCATCCACATCGGCAACCCCTCTCCATCCAAGCCCAAAAGCCTCCTCTGGGATTTCGATCCTTCAAACGTCTTGAATATCGACGTGAGCTCGGAAACAACCGCGAGCGCATTGCTCCCAAGTTCCTTAGACGTGTTCAAGAGCTTCTCCACTTTATTCTTCTCCTCTCCATCGGGAAAGCCATCAATGCACGTCTGCTGATACGACATCACCGCACTGAGCCAGTTGTTTATCTCCGGTGTAAGGGGGGATATCTTGCTCAAATCTTTTCCATCAATGCTCGAAATTGAGGCATTCAGCTCCTCCTTAGCGTCCTCGAGGACTGTCATACAATCATTAAGCGCTGCTTTCTTGAAGGGATCATCTATCTTTAGATCCGAGTTGGCTTGCTTGATCACTCTATCAATCTCCTCCGACGTGACAGCAAATGTGGCCTTGAGGATGTCTTGGGGCTTGTTGGAATCATAGGATTCGATGGCTTTAAGGAGGCTGTCCTTGCACGTTTTCTGATAATCAGTGGCAGCGCAGACGGTCTTCACTGCCTTTTCTTTTGTCGCCACCGCAAGGGACGAGGCCCTGGCTGCGGCCGGCCTCTTGTTGTTTTTTTTAGCATGATTATTTTTTTTCTGGTCCTTATTGTTGTTATTGTACACAAACACGCCCACAACAGCAGCAACAATGAGGAGGACGAAAACAAAGGAAACAACAATGATTATTATCTTTTTTTTCTTCTGTTTTCTCTCAATCTGTCTGCGTTGTTGTATCAGGTCAAAATCCTGAAAGGCCATTTTTGCGGGGTTGGAAAAAAAAAATTTAATTATTATTATTTTCTGCCTTGGCTTAGGCTGTTTTTTTTTTTTTTAACAGATGAGCCAAGGCAGATTGTTTTCTGTTATTGCATTTTGTATTTGTGTATTTGAGTTAATTTGTTTAACTGTTAACTTTTTTATATATTTATGGTTTATTGATTGATTGTTATTGATCATCATAATTTAGCAAAATGAGGTCTGGACTGGAGAAACTTTCGGACCTTGTCAACAAATTTTCCAGGTTAAGACAATGGATTAATGGCCATTCTATCATTAACTAAAACAGTTAAAACATCAAAAAACCCGAATTTTTCTCGACTCCGCCTGATATTTTGTGAAATTTTATGTATCGAAATTCTTGAGGTTCTTTGGCTATGTTAAATTCAATCTCAACCGACGTTTTTATTAGTACTAGATGGGATGTATGGTTGACCATCAAAAATCAAGAAAATATATGGATTAAAGAAATCAGAATGTGAAACGGGGATAGTACAAAAACTTCTATTTGGGGAGACGTGATTAAATTTTTATAAATATGACAAAGTGTCGTGTTACTTTGAGGGGGCAAAAAAAATTAAATTTTTTAAAGAAATGTATATAAATTATAGACCCCTCTTGACTTCGTCTCTGATTCGAAGTGAAAATTAAATACAAAAAGTTGTAACATTTTCTACATTAAACTTTTAAACATGTGAGTGTAACAACAGCTTGACCAGAGTCAAAAGAAATCATTTTAAAACATAATATTCAAAGATACATCCTCGATAATCATAATAAAACTATATCATTACTCTGATTAAGCTCAAACAACCAATCAATGCCATTGAAATTAAGTACAGATCTACATTAATTATCATCCAAAAAATAACCCCAAAAATAAGGAATAAGAAATGGATTACTTTTAATCATCATACTATTACACCGCCAGGCCAGCAGTGTACCTGACCCCTGTTGAAGGCAACCATGTATTCCCAATAATGAACTGAGCCACCGTGAAGTTATTCGCTTCAACCGAGCTATTGAACACGTGGTAACCGGGCCATTTCACCCGGGTCCCCAATCCAGCACCCGGCCCGTAGTTCATGTACTCGCCGTAAAACAGAGTGTCCAGTGCGAAAGTCCCGTTCCATTCCAACCATCCCTCGGGCCTGATGGCGTTGCTAATGTATGACTGCATGATAACCGTGCGGGAATACAGTTTCCAGGGCCTGCCAAGGTACGTTTGCGTTGAGTTCAGCACGTCGGGCTCAACTGAAATGTTGCAGAATTGGATCGAAAAGCCCGTGTTCTCGACAGGTTCCTTCCGGCCCTGTGCTGTGATTGTGTTCTTCTGGTTGGGGAGGCCCTGTCGGGCCCGGATTTGGCAGTTCTGGAAGACGACTGTCCCGTCTCCAAATATGAAATCAACTGTGCCGGTGATGTGGCATTCCCTGTAGAACTGGCGCTGGGAATGGGCGTATAATGTGTCCTGGTAACCAATGATGGCACAACGGAACAGCACCGACAGGTCCGAGTCCGACCGCAAGGCTACAGCTTGGTGCTTATCGGGCCCTGCCGTGTTCTCGAATGTTATGTCCCGGGCTATGAAGCCCTGCCCTTTCACGGCTGCAATTTGCACAACCCACAAAATCAATTAGAGTTAATCATGTTCAAATGTTGTAGTTCAATCGTACAATGCTTGCCCTAATTTGGGGAATCTAGTTCAGACCAAATTTCACAACATCGAAGTTGATCTCATGATGAGTGTATTATATTTGCTATATAACTGGTGTTCAATAAAAAAATACAGTCGTTAAACTTATTATACGATTGATCAAGAATGAACCAACAACCCTGGTTCGAACTAGAATTTTCTGTGCACTAATGGGTCTTGTGATGATTGTGTTTTCCTAAATAAGAATAGTGCTTAAGCAGGGTGCAAGACTTTTGGGACCATAAATAGATAACCTATGAAATCGTCAACTTGTCCTAAATGGCCAACATGCCCCAATCATCACACTGTGTGCTACATGGGGATGTCTGCGGTCTACCCTTGTGCATAACGCAATAAATTCATTTTTTTTTAGTTTGGCCCCAATCATCACACTGTTGACGCATAGAACATATGTCTTAACTCCAACCTAAAATCATTAAAATCACTTCTCCACATTAAATGGAGCAAAGATCTGTGTATTGTTTCAACAATAGAGGGCACCAAATTTGGGGCCCCCAACTAAGACAACTTTTTTTCCTAGATTTTCAATTATAGTAGGGCAATTGGTTTCCATTATAATATTATAAAAATGACATGTTGCAACCCTTCAATTAATATTTTCTTGGCCCAGTACATTCTGTTTTTAATGAATGCATTGTACCACGAAAACAGTGACTCTAAGGTGCAATATGTCACTACTGTAATTTTAGTAATGACATAACCATACTCATTTTCGCAATCGATCAGTTTCGACCACACCAAAAAATTTAACTAGAATATCAACGAATTAATTGTATAATCAATAAAATGTGGAATTGAACTCACATCAAAGTTTATTAATTTCTTACCAAATGTTGCAGAGCGGTAAGTGGTCCATCCATCGACAAAACTACGATTGCCAGAAATGACCGTAACATTGATGCCGTCTCCAACCAACATTATATTCCATTTCTTCTTGCTGATCTCCACATATTCCTTATAAACCGCTTTCTTAATGTATATAACATATCTTTTCATGCTATACTCCGGAGCTGCAACAATAGCATCCTTGATGCTAGTAAAATTCCCCGTCCCATCGGTCGCGACCACCGTGTCGGCCATGGCACCGTTGGCGGCTTGGAGGAGATTCCGATCACGGGATCTCAGCCAATCTGGAAATTCATCATTGGGAATAAGTTTTCTGCCACCCGAACGACCGCCGCCGCTGCCGCCGCCACCTCCGACCTTGCCACCTGCTTTAGCACCTCCGCCGCCGCCGCCGGTGGAAGGGCTACCCTTAGGGGGGGCAGTAGGGGTGGACTTGACATTGGAAAGAATATCATACACTAATGATGTAATTTGGTCTAGGCTTCCAGCAACTAAATTTTTGACAATGCTGTTTGTGCCATCAAAGCCTTCTTTGCAAGTGTCTTGATTGATTAGAGCTCCACTCAACCATGTCTTCATATCAGCCCTCACATTCCCAGTGCTATTATCTTTCCCTGTAAACAGGACACATTAATCCATAATTATAATTAGTATGTAACATAAATAGCCGCATATACTTGATTTTACAATCCATAGAAAAATTATATGAACCGAGACTTTAAGTGCTAAATATGCATCAAACTACCACGTTTAATTCATTTGCATATTAATAATTCTTTTGAAAATGAACCAAATCTAAGCATGTGACATTTCAGATGTTTGGTGAAAGGTTCAAATCGAAATCGAGACAACATATTTATAATTAAGAGGTCGATTTTGGCTACAATTCTAAGTCCATTAATAGCCAAATTTCTTTTTTCAGTGGCCTGTCACATTATTTAAGGTACACTAAGTTGGTGCACACTTTTTGACAAAAAGAAAACAATTTTCCCTAGAAAAACCAATAGAAACCACTTTAATTTTCAACTTAATGTTTTTTTTTATTCAGAAATTTTAATATACCGGACAGGATCAAATTTTTAGAAATTATTAAAATTATTTTTATTATTTTGAAAACAAGATTTATTTATTTAAAAATGCAAATAAAATAAAGCTAGATTCAAACTTGTGTTCAGGGGCAACCACACCCCTCGAGCTCCGCCCCTGTCAATTCCATTAATTGATCATTAACCGCTAGGATTAGTGATTCGCATGCATATGTAAAGCTGCCACACTAAAAGTATAGCCATTTCTTTTTCTTTATTTTCCTCATGAAAAGAACAGAAAAGATTAAAGGCTTAAAACTATGGAGCATAATTGAAATTTAAAGAAAAGGCAAAAAATAATTGAGATGGTACCATTTGAATTCTGAGAAGCAGAGAGGGTCCAGCTCAATTGGTCCACAGATAGATCCATCAAATCAAGGCAGTCGGAGATCGCATTGCTCAGCCGGAAATCTCCGAACGCTCCGGCGAACTGAGACACTATCGAAATCACCTGCCGGACTATGCCGATCGTGGACTGGATCGAGCCCAAAAAGTCTGACATGGGGACTTTGAGAAACTCGACGGTGTTTGACTCTGCACGACTCAAACAACTGGAAACCGCCAGCATAACCATCGCGGTTTTCAAGAAACCGGAAGAACCCATAGTTGATAGATACAAACTACAAAATGTAGTGTGTGTGTGTGTGTAATGGGAGAGGAAGTTGTGGGAGGAGTAAAATGCATGAAAGAAAGGGTGAAAATTCTTTTCGATGTCTGTGCGTGGGAGAGGGAGAGGGAGAGGTAATAAATAGGGAGATAGAGAAGTTTGGGATATGGGGTGAGTAAAGGTTTTGGTGTCGCAGAATATAAGGTTGGAGGGCAGGTGGGTGCATTAAAGGACCAAGAGATGCATGAGCGTGGACTCGGTCATTTGAGCAAGAGACGGGCAAGTTTTTCGACTCAAGGTGGTCCCAAAAGTTTTGACTTCAGTCTCGATTTATTTGCAGTTGAGTATAATCGATATCCAATTTGAAGTTGAGCTTAAGTCTATGGGTAAATATTGATTTTTAATATTTGATATGGGTAATCAATTGCAAAAAAGATTTAAGCTTAAGTTTAAAAAGATTTGAATGTATGCCGAGTTTCACTTGAACTAACTTATTTAGTTCCTAAGCTAGCTCAATTTACCCGCAATCCTAACTTGACCCCACAAATAAGTGCCTATATATATATATATATATATATATATATGTTCTGAGATTGAATTTTTTATGATGGAAAATTTTCATTAAACGAGTAAAATTTTTTAATTGTTAGGACCGTGTGGGTGTTTGTAAATATTTTTTCTTTAAGAAGTAGAATTGAAAAAAAAAGAATAGTAAAAATGAGTTAATATTTATAAAAATAAAAATAAAAGTAATGATTGAATTTTAAAAAAATAATTAAAATTTGACGAGAAAAAAACAACTTGAAAGGGCGCTTCCACTTTTTTAAATTATTTAAATTTTCTTTTAATGAAAGTAGCAAAACGAAATATGGTACTATTAATTTTGTCAAGACACATGGAAAAAAAAGGTTTTTTTTTAACATTATGTTTGGTTCTAAGATTTTAGGGGGGAAAGGAAAAGAAAATAGAAAGAAAAAATATTTTTCAATGTTTGGTTACTAGGAAAAAAGAAAGAAAATGGTAAGGAAAGGAAAATAGAAAGAAAATATAACACAAATTAAGAAAATACATTTTCCTTCCAATTAAGTGAGGAAAATAAAGGAAAATCTATGCTACTCTCTCTAACACTCTTTTACTTCTCAAAATTTCATTTCATTTTTGTTGCTTAAACTTATTGGTTATTTAGATATATTTCAAGCAAAAAAAAATTTTTTACGCGCTTAATTGATTATTTGAATTTTTTTTGGGGCGTATTTTTATATTTTTCTTTATTTTACAATAATAACCAAACAAAATGATAGACAATTATCTAAAAAATTCATTTTTTTTATTGTATTTTTTAACAATCAAACAAAATAGAGAATTTTAAAATTTTTTTAATTTCTTTTCTTTTTCCTTAATATTTTTCTTTCATCTTAAAATCTTAGAACCAAACAAAGTCTAAGTGTATTTGGAATGAGAATTGAAATTATAATATTTCGTGGTCTCCATGGGGGTGTCGGCGGTCACGAGTGACGGTAGCACAGTGGGAGTGGAAGCGAGAGGCTTCTATTCTGCGTGTTGAACTGTTGATACTCAACAAGCGCGCGCATCTTAAGAATGCGTGCCAGCACACACAAGATTTCCTTTTCTTTTCTTTTCTTTTCTCTTCTTTTTTGGTGATTCCCCTTTTCCAGTATCAAAAGAAAATCTCTGCCTTTGTACACCAAAATGTACGCTCTCAATTTATTTTTCTTTCTTTTTTTTTGTTATTTATAAAATAAAGGTTGGAAAATTTTAGTCCAGACCCAACTCAATTGAATCAGTATTAATCACATGATGAGTTTTCTACGCTGTCCCTGTGAATGGTCGATAATTTAAGGAGATTGGCCAATTACTTGATAAGTATAATGCACTTATCATCTAATTTATTGGATTCGACTAAACCCGATTAGATTAAGAATTTTTCAATAAAGGTTAAATTTATCAAGTCCACCCCACCTACAAATTTTACGTCCTCAATAAAGTTTCAACTTTAACATTTGAACAAGAGTAATAAACTTAATATTAAACCACAAAAAAAAAATTATATTTTGACCGGAGTTTAAACTTCTTGTTTTAACATATAAAAATAATAAATTTAACCACTGACCAACAGTTCGGCATATCTTTTCTTTAGAAACTAAAACAAAATCTTGAAGATTAGGATTTTGAATATACTATTGATGAAATAAAAGAATGAGGAGGCGACATAAGCAGCAGCAGCAGCAATTAATGAGGCGAGGTGGGAGGATCATAAGCTAGCCATAGCTCTGATATTTGCCTTTCCTTCAATTTCTTGTAATGCGTTTTCTTCAAACTTTATGTAGATTATTTTCATATTTGAAGACTGTGGCCCATATAGTTTAGGGAGTAGGTGCATCACCTCATAATTTCAAAATTATATATAGAAAATATTTGATTTCGAATTACAACTATGAGACCCTTCATTCCGTATTATTCTAGGTCGTACATATTCATAATTTGTTAATCGTGTTTGTTAATAAATAAAAGTTTTGGTTGTACGAAATTTCTTGCAAAGTTTATGTTTGACGATCCTTAAAACTAATGGTATTTTGTAGGTAAAAGTCATTTTTCCTCGCTTTGTGAAAGGAGTATAACATTATAATTTTATATGGGCTAAGCGGGGATATAAAAGTAAAAGCATAAGGGTTCTTTGTAATTCTTAAATTGTAATATCAAAAAAGCACCTTTTGAGGTGCTTTTCAAATAGGCACTTTTCGTAAATTTGTAATGCGGTTTGAATTAAGAGCTTCACGACTCGTAAAATTTCACTACAAATCAAATACTACTATAGGTTATATTTGGGAGTTGATTATAACACCACATAAGTGCAAATCAAATACATCCATAGTTAAATTTGAATAATCATCTTAGTTATTCTTTAAAACATTCTTTGTATACACCCTTAATTATTTTTAGTTTAATTATTTATATTATTTATAACTTATAGTTGGAAGATGCACTCCCTAACATAGGCTATGGCTACATCATTGTTTGAAGATGTATGAATGAGTTATTAATGTAGACATATTTTTCAAAATTGATACTTGTCACATTCAATATAAAGGAGAGTTTAAATTTCAATGCATGCCTTTGTCTTTTTATGTAATCACTCTGTGGGCAAAATTGTTGACCGTTGATCCAATTTGAACGGAACAATGTTACAATAGATTCCGGTATTTGATACCAAGCTTATGTTCTACTTTAGTCTACTCTACGAGCTTCATTTCCAATTTTCCACAATTTATACGCCACACACACACACACACACACACACATATATATATATATATATATATATATATACATGTATGTATGTTGACTCCATAGAAAATTAAAGACTCCGTGGTGTTGGCCTAAATATATCAAATTATTGTTTTAGTTATAATAATAATAATATAACTCTTTAAAAATTCATATTAATTAAATGATGTAAACATCAAGAAAGAAAATATATAAAAATAACTCTAATAGTAAACAAAAAGTTCCGAAATTTGGACTAATTAAGAAATGGTATACATAAGGAAAAGAAATAGCCACAACATATATCGAATTATGATAGCAAAAGTTGTCACTAATTGTATGTATTTAGTAGTGTAGCATTTTATGTTTTCACAATATTTATATGACTAGAATTGTATTTGAATTAATTATTTTAGTTAACAATGAGTAGTTACACCTCCACATGCAGACCGATAGTATTTTTGTCAATAAATTGGCACTACGAAATTATCATTAATTACAAAGTTTGAACTTTTTATTTTGTATGAAATTAGATTTAAAATTATTTTAATTATCTGAGAAGGATAAAAATCTAAAATTTCCAAAAAAAATATAGTGTCAGAATGAAAGTAGAGCTACCGTATAAAAATTTATGTACGTAACTAACATGTTAGTGATGTTATTGTCATGCCGCGTTTTGTTTTGTTTTGTTTTTTTTTTTTTAATTCTTATTCTCCAAACCATTAAACACGGTACCAATTAAGTCTCCTTTTCCTTTTTTCACATAAATAGTAGTATTAAGTGTCAAGATTAACAACATAAACACTGATTATAACAAAAATTAGGTTACGTCAATACCAATTAAAGTTTGTGTTGTAAATATATAGTTGGACGTAAGTGCGTGCAATGACATCATATACACATATATTTTTTTTTTTTAAAAAAGAATAATGTACTAATAACATTATTTTGGCAAAAGTTGAAACGAGACCCACACGTCTGTTACCATCATACCGTGTACATTCTGTAGAGTAGGATTTAGAAGCAATATAAACATGCAATTTATATGAAGATGATGAAATGAAACTTTGGTATACGTATATTACTTGCTTTTTTTTTTCTTAGCCGTCCGAATTTAATTCATTGATCGATTAATCCGGATCGGGTACTGCAGATGCCCATTATAAAGGCAACCCTTCCAACCCAATTGCTCCATTCACAACTCTAAAGTCGAACCCTGAACGTTGCTTAAGGGACTTAGCACCTCATTTCACTAGACCAACTGGTGGTTGGTAGTATATGTATATTAAGCATTGCTTTGTTTAGTAGAAAAATATTTGAGCGGGCAATTAAATGGTGACCCGACAAATAGAGTTTATAACTTGTGCACCCACATAATCTTATGGAACATATATACATATATCGCCATTAATTGTTAATTAGTGCGGAGGTCCAAATTTAAACTCTACGGGACCAAAATATTTAAATAAATAAATAAGAATGCGGAGTATCAACAGGAAAAGCGTATGGATAAGCGCATAGACGTGCAGATCAGGATTAATATAAATGATTTTTTTGGGTAATAACATACGACTTTTTTGTTCAAGATTCTATAGAATCATATTGGGTGTTTACGATACCACATGTAAATAAAAATTAGAGCTAATTAATTATCATTTTCAAGAATGATTAAAATCGGTATCTTTAATTGCAGGGTATTCAACTAGTACTGGTAAACACTTTCAATATACAATTTGTGAATTTATGTAACAATTAATGTCCATATTAGACGTTGCAATTGAAGATTATGATTATTAAAAAGCTACAATTTGAATAAATAATATTCTTATTTTTTAATATTATATGTATTTATACCGTATATAACACCCAGCTTTTTATTAATAAATCATTAATGTAGATGCCAAAAAAAAAAAAAAAAAAGATATACCGAAAATCATGGCATGTAAATACAGATGGGTGATCAACTACCAGTTGGTCTAGCGAGATGAGGCGCTAGATCCCTTAACCAACGTCCAGAGCTTGAATCTTGGTGTTGTGAATGGAGCAATTGGGTTGGGAGGGTCGCCCCCATAATGGGTCTCTGCAGTATCCGATTCTAATTAGTCGGCCAATGAATCGAAACAGGGTGGTTAAGACCCAAAAAAAAAAAAAAAAATACATATGGGTGATGAAGAATGTATAACAGTATAAGGGTGCCAGGTAAATTGATTTCAACCTTTTAAATTGTGTTTAAATTGATATGCGCTGAGCTAAATATTTCAAATTTGTGATCTGGAAAACGTTAATAGGGCAAATTGCATGGGCAGTTACTGACTTACTGCATTTGTTTTGTCGAATAAATCTGTACTTAGCAACTTGAGTAAATTTCATTTGACTTTGAGAAATGGTGAGTTAGAATTAATTATTAATTATTAATTGCAACCACACGATATTGATGGCCCCTCATTATTATCTTGTGTATCTCATTTAAAAGCATCGACCTTTTTTTCCGACTGAACCAATATAAACCACACTGGCAAGCTGCAAATTGGTTGGAGCATAATAAATTCCTCATTCATATCTATTTGACTTTGTTTTAGATTCTTCTTCATCATGTTTCAATTCTTTTGTTTTCTCCTTTGGTAATTTAAACTTGGTCAAAGACCTGCATATAAGGAATATTAGGTGCGGAACTAAAATATTTTGTTTGAAAAGTGAAATTAAATTTTTATAAAACAATCAAATGCATATGTGGGTTTTTTTCCCCCCTTTTATTAAAGAGGATATTTGTTGGTTCCTAGCTACTTTTATGGTCTATGAGATTCACATGATCACCCTAGACCTTAGCACTCTTTTCGAGTCCATCCTCCTCATATGATCATTTCTCCTTGATATTTGATCGAGTCGAAATCATGCGCATCACATAATTGTGTATATCAAGTGTAAATTTGTTTAATATCACAATATAAGGAACTTTTCTCAACTAAGACTAAGACTGTTAACTAACAATTTGGGCTGTGGTCATGTGGTAATAGTCTCAACACTTGTCCTCTCTTAATTATATATTGGGCACACTTGATATATGTACAAAATAAAAATGAATTGTAATATAATAAAATGATTAAATTTAAAATGAAGTTTTCATTGAATATGTATAAATGTGTGTATATATGTAAACTATTTTATTATTTATACTATCTTTTCAATTATATTTAACATATTAGCTAAATTTATGATAAGTGAAAAATCAAAATTAAAGTAAAATTAAATGTGTGATTACAAAAAAAAGTAAAAAAGCAAGTAAAAGAAAATTATAGAAAAAAGGGATCTGAGAGATGAGAGAGAGAATAATCATTAAGATTTTATATTTATACTCATTTTAGTAGGAATATTTTAGAAAATTCAAAATTATACACACTAAGGAAAAAATTAAAGGGATTCTGACTTAATATATTGTATTATAAAATTTTCTTTTCTTTTCTTTCTTAAATAAATAAATAAATAGAAGCTAAATCATACTAAACTAGTGTCATGAAAGCGCAACATAATTTCCAAGTGTCGCAGCAGCTGCTTGCGGGTCGCTGTATGAAATTATAATTTGGTGATGGCAGTTATAATCATATCCCACACTGAAACCCAGTTTAGATGGAATATTTAAAGTTTATAGATAACTGTTGATTTCTGAAATTGCCGTACTAGTAGAAAACTAATCTAATCATGAATCATAGTTATTGATTCCGAAATTGGGCATTCGAAATATATATAATGTGATTATCTGATCTGTTTCAACTCCTGATGCCAAAATTGGTTGTAGAATAAATGATCATTATAATTCACGTAGCATGTTTCGAAACCTGCCATGTAGCTTGATTTTAGCGTGTTCTTAACTATCATGCATTGATTAAATATCATTATACAAAAATATGGTTTGATTAAAATGATTCGGGCAACTAGCACCTCATGAGTTAGTTTTTAAAATCGAGTTAGGTCAAAATCCTGAATATTTTTACCGTGGCCAACATGTGTGTCCATGTTAGGTCACTCCTTGAATGTTTTGGACCGTTGCTACTCACAGGGTCCTGAAATGATATTTCCCTCTATCTAGATATCAAGAAGGCTGTCTGAGAAGGCTTACTTGTGTCCGCTCCAAAGGCCAAAGGTTGCATGCCTCTCTCATCGAGGGGCAATTCGAGCTCTTGGAATCGAGCACTCGGATGATAAGGCAAGCAATCCCGTAGAATATGCAAGCATGTGCGGGCCATGGCAACCCTCACCCCCAAAATGCCATGATAGATTGACCTCCATCAACCATCTTGGCATCGATCTCAGTTAATGCGGACACCCTGGCTACATGGATACTTATCTAAACATTTTCCACTTATTGATAAGGAATCATAATTGTCTAAAGGCCTATTAGGGATTCTTAGGAAAATAACCCCAATTTCGAGAATTTCAAGTGCTAAGACTCTCTAGTATAAAAACTCAACATTTGTTTGGGTAGGTAAAATTTGATTAATAGCTCAAATCTCTACTCTTATTCTTACTCAATATTTCTCTCCCCTTGATATCTAACTTAAGTATCGAGGGGTTTAACCGAAACATCCCTCAACTAACTCATCTGTATTCCCCTTCTTTTGTAAGAAAATCCATTTTCCCCCTCAAACGAATCAATCCTCTCAATTCGATCAAATATTAGAAATCACCCACATCAGTAATTATATCCAAACCCAAAATGAGTTAAAAAAATAAATAATTATTGCAATCATTTATTTATTTGAATGCATATTATCTTTAAAAAACAAATAATAATATATTACATTTTATATGTCTTTGGCGACACTTTTAAATACACATTGTAACAAACAGTCTTTTCGATTTATAATAGAAATAAAAGTTTATAGTTTTTGGCTACCTTCATCATAATATGTAAGTTATACACATATGGTTGAAGCTCTTAGATTACATAAGGCTATGGGACTTGACCTTGCATAGAGATGGAGGTCTTGAAACAAGTTTCTAAGGCATGATATAAATCACTCCAAGTTGAAGAGTCTAATAAATACCAGGGGCATTAACATGACTCGAATTAAAACTTGTACTTATGACATATTTCAAATGGGAGGATGTCTTGTTTCATAGACATCGAATGTAGAGACATTCATATGCATAAGTAGGTGCTCATTAGAGAATGAGTTCACTGAGGATCCCACCGAGAAATGCCAAAATGGGAGCATTAGTTGCACATCGAATTAGGATTATTTCTCAGCTTATGGTGTGCATTAATTAGTCCTTAGACTTGAGGCTCCATAGTAATCTTGTACATGTGAATTTATACTTTGATAGAGGTACTGATCCCGTGGCGGGTCTTGTGGCTCCTATGTTGGGTATAGATCTCCCATGTATGAAGGTTTGTAAGAGTCGATAAAAAATCAATTTGCTCACCTTGTAGAGTGAGTGAATCTTCTATGTGTTCTATTTTAACTAGTCTATGAAAATCCGTGGCCACGGTAGAGACAATGATTATAAATGAATTTTCTAGATCGATTGTCGAAAAGACTAATTATAAATAAGAATTATAGAATTGAGGTTAAAAGGAATTCTGATAAATCCCATATCCTATACTTCAATTAGGAGGTTAGATAATGGAAGGAATGTATTTGTACGGTAATTATAGGCAGACAGGTTCACGCATTACAGTTCGTCTATTGACTAGGCGTTGTGGGCTTATTGTTGGACATTGACCACGATAATGGGTCTTATGAATTAGAACGAGTTCTAATTCATAAGTGATTAATTAAATGAGTTTAATTAATCGATTGATGAATTTACCATTTAAAATATCGCAATGTGCTGCGAGCCCATTTCTAATCAATTGGTGAACCTAAGAGATCACACACAAATGAATGGATAAACTCCTAAACGTAAATGAAACACTTTATTGGATTAAATCAAAGTGTTGATTTAATCGATTCAAATGAAATATATATTCAATTGATTCAATTAATTAATTGATGGATTTTAATTGGATCAATAAGTTGATTTAATTTAATTAAATTAAAGAGTTAATTTAATTGGGTTTTAGAGCCCAATCCATTAATTAATTAGATAGTAATTAATCAATAGAATATATTAAGTTAATTGATGAGCTCAATTAAATAAAATTAAAGAGTTAATTTAATTGGGTTTTAAGGCCGAAGTCCATTAATCAATTTGGTGGATTAATTCAATTCAGTGAAATTGATGGAAGAATCAATTAATTTAGAATTAGTTGATTAAATCAATTAAATCGAGATTTAGTTGGTTTATGATTAAAATAAGAATAAAGATTCTTATCATTAACAAACTAGAAATCAAGTGGGGGTCTATTTTTGAAGAGTTTGAAATAGATTAATTAGAAGAATTATTGATATATATATATATATGGATATAATATCTATATATATATATCACAAAACTGTACATATATATAAGATAATATATATATATATATGGGTATATCATATTTATGATATTATATATATATACGTGCACATATATATATATATATATAATCAAGAGATATTATATATACATAAATATATATACACACATACATACGTGTAAGTGTGGGTTGAGAAAAAAGAGAGATATGATTTATCTTATAATATATATAGATGTACATGCATAAGATGTATATATATATACGGATATATATAATACATGCAAAATGTAAGAGATATACGACACACACACGTACGTACAGAAAAGAAAAAGTTGCACGGCAATGATTAAAAAGAAAAAAAAAATTTGTTTTCTCCATTTTTAATGGGGCAAAATTACAATTTTAGGACACTATGTTGCACGTTTTTCGATTTTGGGACACTATGTTACCTAATTTCAATTTTAGGACAGGAATTTACAAAATTTTTACACATTTAGGACAATTTCCTTCGAAATTGTAAATGTTGCCGGAAATTGGATGAAATTAGACTACGTAAGCCATCGGCGGTTCTAAAATTGGTAAAGTTTGACAGGTAAGATATGAGATGTACAATATGTGTAATTTTTTGTCATGTCATCGTGCCATGTGTACAATAAATATATGCATATTATACATATACACATACACACACATACACACAATACATATATACAAATTATATATATATATATACAAACATTATATATATATATACACACACACAAACACGCCATCCACCTCCATCGCCACCACCACCGCCGGCCAAACCACCCCCGCTGGCCAAACCTGTCGCCCGCTAGGGGAGAGAGAGAGAAATTGAGAGCGAGGGTGGGAAAGAGAGAGAGATCGAGAAGGAGCGAGGGTGGGAGAGAGAGAGAGAGAGAGAAACCAGGTAGGAGAAGGCGGCGACGGCGGTGAAGGAGGGGGTGGAAAGAGAAGGCGGCAACACTGGGGGGTCGGTGGCACTGGGTGGAGGGCGGTGGTGAAGGAGCGGGTGGGGATGAGGGCTTTGTGAGGGGGGGGGTAGCGCTGGGTGGCGGGCGGTGGTGAAGGAGCGGGTGGGGATGAGGGCTTTGTGAGGGGGGGCGAGGGGGTAGCGCTGGGTAGGGGGCGGCGGTGAAGGAGGGTGTGGGAATGAGGGCTTTTGTGGTACGACGGTGAAGAGCGGCGGCGGCGGCGACGGCGGCGATGGCACTGCGGACTTGGGGAGATGGGCGCTGGGGACTGGGGGAGATGGTGAGGAGGGGGGCGGGGGGGTTGGAGAGTGGGTGAATTGGATAATTTTTCATTATTTTTTCACATGAAAACTTAATAAAAAATAAAAATAAAAATTTATAAAATTGTAAAAAAAATTTTATTATAAAAATTATGTTGTATATTTTAATGAGAAAATAAATTATTTTGAATTTTTTTGTATTCTATTATTGCATTTTTATTTTATATTAAATCAAAATGTTTCCACCTAAGCTTGCAATTTTATATTAAATTAAAATGTTTCCACCTAAGCTTGCCAACAGTGCATTAATATGCCACGTGTATTTTTTCGATCATTGAACGCGAATTGTCCTAAATGTGTAAAAATTTTGTAAATTCCTGTCCTAAAATTGAAATTAGGTAACTTAGTGTCCCAAAATCGAAAAACGTGCAACATAGTGTCCTAAAATTGTAATTTTGCCTTTTTAATGGCTTAGCACAAGAGATGATTGTGTGATAATCAAGATACGTTTGCTTTTCTCCTTTTTGATTTATTTGTATATTCTCAGTTCTTGATCAATCGATGATCATAGGATTAAGATACAATTTGAAATATATATCCACCTTTTTCAGTTATTCCTAAAGGGTTTAGGAATTATTCTAAAAGTTAGAATAGAAATAGTTTCATATACATAAAGATGGTTTTCGATTCGATTCCAACATAAAATCTAGAACCCGAGAAGATCCGTTCGTGTGGACCATCTTTAGAGGGAAAATGTTTGGGCTCCTATATGCTCGAATTCATAAGGTGCGGTTTGATTGATCGAGCAGGAATTCAAGGATGACTCGTATTTGAATACGACAATTCCCTACATCAAACGGATGACATAAATGTATAATTTCGTTTGTTCTTTATTAACATCTTTGTTGTTTACATAAAATATGCGTTACAGTAGCGACGGGATGCATTTTTACATAATTATTATGTGTTAAATTTTTATATTTTTACTGTATTAATATTTCGGGGCCTATGCAAAAGTAATAGTCTTGTTTAGCATTTTAAACCTTTTGAATTCGGTGATCACTCAATTTGCTATTATAATAATCAGTTCAAACAATAAGCCGTGTGTTGAAATATATCACCATCACTAATTAATGAAAAAAAAGATAAAAAAAATACCTGCAATATTTGACGGGGACGTCTTCTTCCACGCAAATATCTTCAAATTTAAAATATAATACCAATTTTAAAACCAATGTTACTTCTACATCGAGAAAAACATGTGAAGGTGCATATGGATGGTAGGCAACTTGGGGAAAGCACTGATGGCTCGATCGGTTTCCAATTTTCTATCTTACCAATTATAGACTGGAAAATGACACGAGCATCCAAATGGGCCATTGATAACCCGAACAGAATGAGAAATTTTTATTTTGGACAGCGAGATTAAATTTTTAAAAAATATTATAAACATTTTTATAATTTTGGAGGAAAGTAGAACTTAAAATTTTCAAAAAAAAAATGAATATTCAAGTGATGCAAACGGGTCAAGTTGAATCGAGTTTTGACCTTTTTTTTTTCATGCTCGAGATCAAGCCTGAAGAGCTAGGAGAAAAGGGCTCGAATTCAAAAATTAATATATCATTTGTATTTATATAAAAATTAAAATAAATATTGAAAAAAGAAAGTCATGAGTCTATGAACAAAAATTATTTGGCTTGAGCTCGATTCAAAATTTATATGAAATCAACTCAAATTATTTGAATTTGAATTCAAAACTTTGTTGAACTAGCTCGATTAGTTTGTATTCTTGGATGATGGTGTCTCAATTGATAATATTGAAATTAATTAAATAAAGAAAGGGGATAGATTTGCACATGCAACGTGGAAACATCAAACCGTCTTGTTTCCCAAAGTACGTCAACGTCTAAAGGCCTACAAATTCATTTATGTTAGGAAAGAGATTTATCGAGTGCCTAACAAACGCGTTTGGACATTTTTCATTTATATGACAAAAATAGTACTAAGAACGTTTTGTTACAAAAATCTAATATCTTAGAGCCTACTATTTTGTGACCATTCATCGTCCCAAACATTTTATTTATGGTGAATTTCTTAACTAATTTTGATAATGACTGGTTTCAAGATGTCGTAATTATTAATTTCTGGATTACATTTATTATGATGATGTCATAATATTAGAGCTATAAATGGGTAACCAAAACTCAGTTTATCGTTCACATTCGTATCTGTTTATAGAGTATATTATCCGTATCCATATAAAATGGATATTATTCGTATCCGATTACAATTATCTGAATAATAAACGGATATGGATATAGTAATTGCATATCTGCTTCGTTTAATATCCGCTTCGAATGTGTATCCGACGAATATATTCATTTAATATATATCCGTCATCTGTATCCGATAAATAATATTAAAAAATTATTATTATTATTATTACTAAAAAGTTATTATTATTATTATTATTATTATTATTAGTGTGTGTGTGTGTGTTTATAGAATATAATGTCTTTTTATAAGTAAAATAAAAAAATCTAATTGATTCATATTTTCATAATTTACAACGAAATAAAATTATAAATAGATATATATATATTGTACTTATATTAATGAGCATGTACTATACTTATATATATACAAAAATTCAATTAGATAAGTTATATAAATTTTCTTTGATTTTTTTTATATAAATAAATTCGGATATTCGGATTCGAATATTCAATCGGATATTTGGATAATTATAAACGAAAACAGATATTCGGATATCCATAATTTTGTGAAATTTTTAAAAATACTAAACGAATTCGGATATATCCGAATACGCAAAATATCGGTCAAATTCGAATTCGGATATGCTATTTTGAATATCTGTCGGATTCGGATACGAATATTGAAAAACTTAATCAAATATGGATTCGGATACTGCATATTTGATCTGTTTAATATCCGTTTACAAACCTACATTAGATTTATAGATCCAGAAAATTTTTATATGGACTAGGTGTTTGGGCTCCACCTATGTACCAAATGATTTAAATTTAGCCACGTATTCTATGTATTTTATTAAACAATAATATATAACATATAGTTTAACGTGAATTGTTGGGTACATATACCCTATCTATAGAAGGATTTCCCTACATATCCTAAACTAAGCGCCATTGAAAGAAACCCATGTTTCCTACCAGCCTTTCACTCTCTTTTCCAGCGAGGTGAATTTTAGAATTTGTACATCATTCATCAATTCCTAGAATGCTGATCCTTCTAAATTTCGAGTCGTGCAAAATTAAATATGTATGAAATATTGTACCGCACACGACACTCTTTAAACACATATCTGACACACTATTTTCGTATATTTATAAATTAAATGAAAGTAAAATAAATCCAATCTCATAATATGTTGGCACACTATTAATGATGTGTTCGACTGGAATTCATGAATAAACTATATAGTCGGACTGAGCTCATGCTCGAATTAAAAAATTTTCAATTATTTTACTTGAGTTCAAAAATTAATAAACTATTGATAATTGCATATATAAGTATGTGAGAAAACAAAAATATTTTAAAAATTGAAAGATCAGTGAGCCTAAAAATAATAATTATTTTGCTCGAATTTTTCGAATTTGAGCTTGAATCAGTGTGTTATGCTCGCCAGCAGACTAGATCAATTATGTAATGGAAAATATTGTGTTAAAAATTATCAAAACGTTAACTCAATAAATCTTCCCTTTAATTTGTGGTGTAGAATTTGTATGGTCAAAAGACATGGAGAAAGAAAAGGGTAAAAAGACTAAAGAAACTAGTGGGCTCCTACATCAAATGCATCACACACACGCATACACAATAAATATATACAGTAAATAATTGAGGAGCCGTTGGCCCAGTGGTAAGGGAAAACCTCGTGATCACGAAGTTATGAGTTTGAGCCCCAGTGATGTGAGCATTAGTTTATCAAATAGCAGTATATAGTACATTATTATATAATAAATTTTTTAGTATTTGATAATTATTGGTGATTTTTTTTTGGTTTCCCAGGGTATCCCTCCGGCCGACAGCCAGAGGACTAATCCCCTGTCCCTACTGTCAGCGCACTAAGCGGTAGGGGACTGGCCAAATGGTTTGCTCCATTCACATGGGTAGTTTGAGCTTTATTCGAAAGTATTGTTAAATATTTCCTGCATCTAATGCATAAATAAAGGGGGTTTTATTAATTTTAACTTAAACGCGCCACCGCCCCTTTGTCTCCTTAAAATTTTGGAAATCCAATATTGGCGTGCCTATATCATATCGTATCCGTATCCATATCCATATCTATATCCATATCTGCACAATGTTGCCGTGGGTGGTGGTATGGATTGGTGAATATGAAATTTCGGGTATTAAATTTTCATTACGTATAATGGTCGTGCACACGTGCACTCATCCCTCGCAATCCTCTTCAACTGCTGCTACTTTTTCTTTTTTCTTTTTTTTTGGTTTCCCAAAGGTATCCCTCCGGCCGACAGCCAGAGGACTAATCCTCCGTCCCTACTGTCAGCGCACTAAGAGGTAGGGGACTGGCCAAATGGTTTGCTCCATTCACATGGGTAGAGATCGAACCCCTGACCTCATGCTTAAGGGACGAGGTGCTGAACCACCACGCCAACCATGTTGGTTGCTTCTACTTTTTCTTTGATATACCTTTTTCGTGTCTATATTTTAAGTTTGATAAAGTGGATCAAGTCTTGAATCGGGTAATAAGAGACGAAATGGGTTAGAATTTTTGTTGGATTGTGTTGTGAAATATCATTGATATATATGGCTCCAGTGATCAGCTCAAAACCAGTTCAATTGAAACGATTATTTGAAACCAAATAATTTAATAATAACTTTAAATTAATAATCTCAAGTCTGTCTATGTTATTCATCTTTTCTTCATATTGTGTTAGCTTATCAAACTGAATACCAATTATTTTTAGATTAATCTTCTTTTTTGTATTATTTAATTAGTTTAGATTTTATGCAACTATTAAATATATAAAAAAAGAAATCTTTGATTGGATACGATTTATTTTTGAAATATGAGTCTTTTTAAGAATTAATTTAATCAAGGAGAAATAATTTTATTACTTTTTTTTTATTTAAATATTTTTTAGCGAACTCAATGGCCTCCATCGATTGACCCAAAATTTTGTGGTGGTCAATGCCGAAAATGAGCCCAATGAGCTTTTCTAAATACTTTTGCATTTCAGGCCCACCTAAATTGGGCCAACCAGACCCCCAGGTTAATATACTTTCAAATGAAGCATCATAAGCAAAGTTATTCGAAATTTCGAAATGTTTAATGCTCATGTCTAAACTATTAGTAAAATTTACTACAAAGAATCTATCAATCTCTACCTTAAATTTATAAAAAGAAGAAGAAAGAATCTACATTACTTTTGTCAGTTATTGTATAAAATATATATTCAAAAATTTGTATAGATAAGCAAAAAATACACAAACTTATATGAAATTTAAATAAGTATAAATTTGAACTAATAAGTAATTATAAAAAGTTAAACACAATAATTTTGAAATAATAGTTTGTTTCCCTTGCCTTTTGTTTTCTTTTAAAGGGCGTTCTCGCATGGGAGTGGATCTGGTGTAGGGATTATTGTAGATGAAGCAATGGAGAGAAGGCGATGAAAGTTGAGGTGGAGTGGTATTCTAGTTAAAGTAGTGGTTGCAACATGACATATGGATTTAATAGCAATCATGGGCAACGTGACAATAGTGGGGAAGATCAGTGAAATTAGTGGTGTAGAGGCAGTGATGAAAATAATGACAAATCTGGTTAGGATATATGCATGGTAATGGTGGTGGATATATACATAGGTCTCGGCTTTCCTATGCCAAAATGTAACGGTGTCATGATGGAAAATAGAGATATGGAAAATGTGGTATACTCAATAATATTTAATTTAATATAAACTATAAGCTTCACAAATATAACGAGAAACAAGAATGATAGATAAGTTATTCCATATTTATTCAATCTATACAACTAGGTGTGTGAATGCATCAGATATATTGTTTTCATATTCATATCCATTTAATTGTATCGATACGGATATAGATATTTACGGATATTGGATATATTCGTATTTGGTTGTAAATTTTTAAAATTAGATTTAATTATAAATATTTGAATATCCGTGTCCGATTATGAATATTCGAATATCTTATTCAATAGTAAATAATTATCGCTCAGCTATAATTAATTGAATATTCAAATTTATGTATATACAATTTAGTCATTTTTTATTTAATCTAATTATTTACATAAACTTCACTATATATAGATATACATACACTTCGATTAATAACACCTAAAGTTCATATATGCTTATCTATTTATTTATATTATATTTTTATAAATTACAAATATCTGATATGTATTAAAGAAATATTCATGTATTTTATTTGAAACAATAATTTATTATTTATCATTCACATAATATCAATTATTTGTTTTTTTATTTCTAATTATCTTATAATATATCAAATTTAATGCATATGATTATTAAAAATATAATTTTTGGAAAGCTACAACCATGAGATGAATTTTACAAAATTAAATCAATAAATAAAATATTATTAAAAGCACATAAAATTTTTAGCATAGATATAATTAATGGACACAATTAAATTACAAATAATCGCATACACAAACAGGTATGTATTAAATGAATCGAATATCATATCCATTTGTAATCGGATATTTACAATCAAATGCGGATAAGATCCGCTTTACACATATATTTTACCCTATAAACGAATATAGATTTTAAGTTTTCACTTGTCAGTTGTCATTATCATATCTATTTGTAATTGGATATCTATACTTAAATGCGGATAAAATCCGCTTTACACGAATATAGATATTTTGCCCTATAAATGAATATAGATGTGATAATCAAATTTTAGGCTATTCACTTGCCATTATCATATCCATTTGTAATTGGATATTTATAATTAAATACAAATAAGATTCGCTTTACACGGATATATATATTTTAGTTATTCACTTGCCGCTATGGATGCAAACGAATCAAGTCTGCTCGCAAGCATGACGAGCCGACTCGATAAAGGTTCGAGCTCGAATTCGAAATATTCGAGCCGAGCCCATACAAGTTTCGAGCCGAGTTTGAGTCAAGTAATTGTTGTTCGTAGGCTCGCGAGCTTTTATTTTTTTAATATTTAATATTTTTATATAATTATATATATAATTATAAATAATATATTAATTTTCGAGCCCCGAGCTCGAGCTTATAATTTATTCATAAATTCAAGCCAAACGAGCCGAGCCGAGCTGAGCTCGAACATGACTCTAGCCCGAGCTCGAGCCTATTTTTCCTGGCTCGTTGGGCTCGAGCTCGAGCTCGATCTATTTGATTCGAGATCGAGCTCAAGCCTGAAAAAAAGGCCAAGGCTCGACTTAGCTCATTTCATTTGCATCCCTACTTACCGCACAATATAGAACACTGACATACACCATAATTCAAAGGAAAAATTACATTGACCACTCCTAAAGTTTGGCTAATTTACGAAAAATTTCTTACTTTTTCAAAAATTACCAAAACCCCCCTAAGGTTATATCTATATTACAAACTTATTTCAATTTCTAAAAATACCCCTTCCCTTTTTTAGGCTAATTCACGAAAAATCCCCTGTGGTTTCAAAAATTACCAAAAATCCCCTGAGGTTATACCAATATTATAACTAACACCTACTTAGGTTGACTTATCAATAATATTAATTTTTTTTCCCTTTGTAATATTGTTATTATAAAATTTTCATGTAATACATTTGAAAAAAAAAGTGATTACTTATTCAAATAAATATTTCAAATTTAATGTTATGAATTTATACTAAATATACGTAATATGTGATAAATTTATATTTGAGAAAAATATAATTATATGCATTCTATATATCCATAATGTGAAATGCGAAATATAAACATTGATTGAAATAAAAAATAGGAATTAAATAATGCATTTGAAAACTTTATTTAGCTTGAGGACTCTAACTCATTTCTTTTAAAATTTACTCCATTTTATCGATAATAGGACATACTTGATGTGTTGGTAGATACTTTTAATGCATTAAATTTAGAATATTTATTTGAATAAATAATCACATTTTTTTTTTCAAATCTATTACACGAAAAGTTTTATGATAACAATATTATAGAGAAAAAAAAAAGAATTAATATTGTTGATAAGTCAACCTAAATAGGTGCTAGTTGTAATATTGATATAACCTCAGGGGATTTTGGTAATTTTTGAAATCACAGGAGTGGTCAGTGTAAATCACCCAAAAAAAAGGGAAGGAGTATTTTCGAAAATTAAAACAAGTTTGTAAAATGGATATAACCTTAGGGGGTCTTTGGTAATTTTTAAAAAAGTAGGAGATTTTTCGTAAATTAGCCAAACCTCAGGGGTGGTCAGCGCAATTCGCCCTAACTAAAAATATTTCTATTTTCACTTCTTTATTGTATAATATTTTCCGTTGCCGGGAATCGAACCCGGGTCTCCTGGGTGAAAGCCAGACATCCTAACCGCTGGACGACAACGGATTCATGTCCGAACAATAACAATATTCTATCACATAATAATTCAACGAGAACTTTATTCAAACAAATCTTATTACAAAAAAGCAAATGTGAATGAAATTTGTACCAATAATATGAAAAATATATGATTACCAAATATCATCTTAAAATATTTACACATGAATGAAAGAATTTCAAAAATTATGTTAACATATTTAATTTCAATATGATTGATCTTGAAATAATATGAAAGGAATGTTTTTTTTTAAAAGCATATACATACAAAAAAAATTAATTAGTATATTTTTTTGATAAACATTTAGAACAATGTTTTGAACATACTTAAAATCAATTATGAAGGAAAAAACTACTAGAAATATTTTAACAAAGAAAGATAATAAATCGTTATATATCTTTAAGTAAATATAGAGGTTAAATAATGATAAATTTCTTTACAAAAAAAAGTAAAAATATATATTTGATTGTGCAAAATTTTCAGGCACATTATTTTAAACTTTTGATAGGTAAACCTTAGTAACTTATTGATAAAAAAAGCTAGTATCAAGAAAAAATATACAGAATCAAAATAATATTAAAAGTTGTTAGTATGCTATATATATATATATATAATAATACTACAGGAAAGTTAATAATTTTAATTCCTTTACAAAACTAAAATATTCTCAATATATTTATGTTGTACCTTAATCAATATGTTTTTTGAAAAAAATATGAGACAGATGGTAATTGCAGTGCGCAAAGTGCATTGGGTTAAAAAAAAGAACAAAAATTAGATAAAAAGTCTAAAAGTGAATATTTATTTTATTTTTATTTTTTGAAAACTATCCACATTATCTTAAAAAAGCACATTTAAACTATTGTATTCAAATACAAAAATAATTTGAATAAAAAAAAGTGCTCTACTATAAAAGCTAGTGTGAAGCATTTTTTACGCCTACACAAATAGGCACTTTTTCTATTTTAGAAAGGCACAAATTAACATTTTCAACACTAAATAAGTGCTGAAAAATGGTTAAAAAGTGAATATGTTTTTTCTTTTTCTTTTTGTAAAGTGTGTAAATACTCCTTAAGTATATTTTAGGGTAAAGTACAATTACCGACCTTGAGGTGCAGTTTGGATCCTCTATTGCATAATCATGTTGCATCTTCTATTGCACTCATTAATACACACTACGTGTATTGGTAAACGGTTGAGATAAAGAAAGGGAATCTTTATATATTTTTTCATATCATTAGTTTTTGTCTTTCCTTATCTCAACCGTTCACCAATACATGTGACGTACATTAATGAATGTAAAAGAAGATGAAACACGATTATGCAATAGAGGATCCGAACTGCTTAAGGTGTGGTGAAATTACAAAAAATACTCCCACGCATGGAAGATTATCATTACCTACTTAATATTATGTGGCATAGAACAATTTGCACATATTGGTAGTTTGACTAAGGATAACCGTTAGTCAACCTATATGAACTTCCAAAAATACTCATAGGGGTGTTATTGTTATTAGGCTAAATTCCGCCACTACCCCCTGTGTTTTTGGAAATTAACTAAAAACCCCCTGTGATTAGAATATAGGCGAAAACAACCTTGTGTTATTGTCTTTGTTGCAAAAAACCCCCATTCCGTCCAAAACTAATAATGTTGTTGGTACACGCGCCTACTGTGCGAAAATGAATGGTTTTGGACATCTTTTTAATTTAAAATTCAAGTATATTGACTTATTTACCCCTTTCACTTGTGGATTTAATAATATTATTTTTTTGTACAAAATTACATACAATTTGGATTTAATATTTTTTTAAAAATACTATTTTAATATTCTTTACTATTGAGCAATATAAATATCAAAATTAAAATTTTCAAATAAATATTTAAATACTAACAAAATAATTAAAAATATATATTAAAAAATTTTAATTAATCAAAAATATCAAATATAAATATCAAAATTAAAATTTTTAAATAAATATATTAAATACTAACAAAATAATTAAAAATATATATTAAAATTTTTTAATTAAACAAAAGTATCAAATATAAATAATAAAAATACTAAATAAATAATTTTAAAAAAATTAAAAAATTAATATTTTTTATAATTTTTCCTTTTCCTTTCTTTTTTCTTTTTTTTTTTTTTTTTTTTTTTCCATCTTCTTCTTCTTCAATGTTTATGCCCTAATGTCGAAAAAATCATGGCAATCTTCTTCTTCTTGCCATCACCACGCCCCCAAATCTCTTTGCCCAAAGCCGCCGCTGCTCGCCCAAGGCCGCCGCTGGCCGAAGCCACTGCTACCACCCGCCGCTCACCCAAGGCCGCCGCCACCTACTGCTCGCCCAGGCCGCGTGTGCGTGTGTGTGTGTGTGTATGTATATATATATATGTGTGTGTGTGTGTGTGTGCAGATCTGTGTGCGTGTGTATGTATTTTGTATGTATATATATATGTGTGTGTGTGCAGATTTGTGTGTGTGTGTATGTATTTCTATGCGTATGTATGTATGTATATATATATGTGTGTGTGTATGTATTTCTATGTGTATATATGTGTGTGTGTGTGTAGATCTGTGTGTGTGTATGTATTTCTATGTGTATGCATGTATATATATATATATGTGTGTGTGTTGTGTGTGTGCAGATCTGTGTGTGTGTATGTATTTCTATGTGTATGTATATCTATATATGTGTGTGTGTGTGTGCAGATTTGTTTGTGTGTATATATACACACTTTTGTATGGGTATGTATCTCTATAATATTATATGTATTGGTATTTGTGTGCATATATTTATATATTATATAAATTCAAAAATCCTAATTGTTTTGCGGCTCTCTTTCTCTCTCTAAAAAAATGAGAGTAAAAGGGTATTTATAACACATGTTGAAAGTCAAAAGGAGAAAACGGTCAAAATGGTAAAAATTTAACGCCGTTAAATTTTTCCGTCAGGTAGGGCAAGTGTGCAAACAGAAATAAAACATAGGGGGTAATATGCCTATTTTTGAAACATAGGGGGTTTTTTGCGATTAAAACATAACACAAGGGGATTTTATGCAATTTTGCCTTGTTATTATATGCTATATTTTTGGGTATTGTGTTGTAATTTGTTGAAACCACAAAATGTTAAATATAATATTCCTATTATTTTTGCAAACTTAATGATTAAAATAGCTGGTGGATGGTGCGTATATTTACCAAAATATTAGCTTTTAATCAGAATATTGAAGCAATATGAGGTTTTGTTTATATAGTACACAATGTGCTGATAAAAATTGCTATTCACTAGTGCACAATATGCCGATAAAAATTGCTTATATAGTGACATTTTTTTGATTTCGTTATAACAATGACACCCCCCCCCCCCCAATTAGGCGGGTAATGGTAATTTTTCATACGTAGAGGTATTTTTTATAATTTCACTATACCTCAAAATTGATAAGTATAATTCACCTCATATTTTATTATATTAAATATTTAGGTATAATAATTTATTTTGCTAAATTAACTTTAACACACACTTTTAAATTAAAAATATAAGTGTAAAGTGTATTTTCTTTGCTAATCTTTTAAAAACAACTCATCCAAATGTGTTCGTAGAAGAAGGGAGAAGTGCTGAGCCATTTGTCTGGTCATTTGATAGGCAACTGTCAGATTAGTTATTTATTTATAAGTGGCTTACATAAATTGGTTGGATAATTAGAAGTTTGCTTTTCTTTTGTCTACTACTTGATAGCCTATTTTGACGGAATGCCACCCAAGTTTACATAGATCATTTTACTAGGATTATAAATTGGTGAAATGATAGTGGATAATTTCATTAATCATCCATCGAAAAGCACAAAAAAACGAAAAAAAGAAAAAGAAGCTAGCTAGAGTAGTGTCGACGAAGGTAAGATTATTTCTTCAAATTTCTATTTCATAAAGATCTTAAAATTTCATTTTGTGCATCATTGTTTTTATTCAAATCTTGTTTGTCCGAACCTAATAAATTACATGACAAGTGTAATATTATACTTCTCAAGTGATAGGTCACTTTTTTTAAATTATCCACCAATCATAAAGTAAGTATAAAAAACTCGTCACGTGATTAAAATCGGTTTGATTGAGGTGGGCTTAAAATTTCCCGTACTGAATATATATACACATATTGATGGCTAATTGTTTGTGTTTGATGACTTGCATAATCATGCTCAGACGGGAGAATAAGGAACAAAAATAAAGGGACTGAGAATCCATCTGCCAAGCATGGGTTTTCGGCACTTGTTCACCGTCTTCTTTCTTTTAGTAATCGCCCAATTACAAGCCGCTATATATGCAGAACAAAAAAAGGATATAGGTTTAGGTTTCAATGTGGGAAGAACACAAACTACACATAATCTGGCCCCTGAGATAATTGTGAAACTAATGCAAGACAACGGGTTCGACAAAATAAAATTGTTTGAAGCTGATGAGGGCATGCTCAAAGCCCTTGGCGGGTCTGGCATCAAAACCATGGTTGGCATTCCAAATAACTTGTTGGAAAGGATGGGTAATGCTAAGGAAGCTGAGGACTATGTTGCTAAGAACATCTCCCATTATCTCAAGAACAAAGTTAACATAAAGTAAGTACCACGTGCCGATGATGATTAGAAATTGTATTCAATAGTAGCGGTTCAGGTATTATGTTACACAACCATAGTTACATTAATGGGCACAATGCAGATATGTTGCGGTTGGCAACGAGCCCTTCCTGAAGGCGTACAAAGACACATACACAAATTTAACGTTACCCGCCCTCAAGAACATCCAAAACGCGTTGAGCAAGGCTGGTATAGGCAAAGAAGTGAAGGCCACCATTCCATTCAATGCAGACATTTTCATATCATTTACGGGCCAACCCTCCGATGGCGAATTTCGGAAGGACATCAACGATCTGATGAAAACCATAGTGAAATTCTTGAAAGACAATAGTTGCCCGCTCACCGTCAACATCTACCCTTTTCTCGCCTATTACTATGATCCGAGCTTCCCGATAGATTACGCAATGCTTGATGGCTACGAAAAACCTTTGAAGGACAAAAACTATACTTATGAGAACTCCGTTGAGGCCTAGCTACGACACATTGATCTGGACTCTGGAAAAAAATGGCGCTCAAGACATGCCCGTTATCATCGGGGAAGTTGGGTGGCCAACTGACGGCAATCCAAATGCCAACCCCAAGACCGCACAGAGGTTCATCCAAGGTATTGTCAAGTATATCAAAGCCGGCAAGGGCACGCCCAAACGCCCCAACAACCCACCTGAAATCTACCTCTTCTCGCTGCTCGATGAGAACAACAAGAGCATTGATCCCGGCACATTCGAGCGCCATTGGGGTGTTTTGAAAATGGATGGGACCTTGAAATATGATCTGGATTTGGGCGGCGGCAAGAACCTCACCGCAGCGAAGGGGGTCAAATACTTGGAAAAGCAATGGTGCGTAGTCAAGGATGGGGCCGATGAATCCAAGTTGAATGCAAGCATGACCTACGCCTGCAACCGCGCAGATTGCACCAGTCTCACCAATGGCTCCTCGTGCTATGGCCTCGATGCTAAGGGCAAGGCTTCATATGCATTCAACCAATTTTTCCAAACTATGAGCCAGAGTAAAGACGGTTGTGACTTCAATGGCCTTGGCACCATCACAAAAACCGATCCTTCTAAGGGTAATTGTAAGTTTGATATCATGATAGAGACCTCTGGTGATGGGAAATCACCGGGACATGGATCGAAAGACGGAAAAAATGGTGATGGCTCTGAAAAATCATTCGCTAATGCGAGGGTCGCCACTTTCTCTTGGGCATCATCCGTGCTCGGGGGCTTCTTCGTTTTTGTGGTTTTGAGTTGATATATCTCAGGCATTGGTCTTTCTTAGTTTGTCAATAGAACTCCTTGAATATGCTCTCTCTCTTCTTGACAAGTTACTCTGTTTCAAAATTTTCACTCATTAGTTCACACACACACACACACACACACACACAAACACAAACAAAAACCAAACCAAACCAAAAACAAAACAAAACAAAACGAAACAAAACAAACCAAAATAAAAACAAAATACAAAAACAAAAAAAAAGGAAAATCAAAAATAGTAACAGACCAAAATGAAAAAAACTAATACAACTTGAAATTACTAATAGATTGAGTAGGGAAAAGAGCAAGTTGCCCAACTTTTAAACTCTATTAAAATTATTGCAAAAAAAGTCATACCAACACAACTTGTCAACCACAAACCAAATATACAATTACTATGTCATTAATAAAGGAATCCAGACAAAAAAAAAACAAAAAATTCCATTTGTTGAGAACATAAATCCAATATATTACAAGTCACAATAAAGTAATAAACCATAGTAAATAAGTAATTTATTCCCATACCAACCATAAATTTAAAAAGGAATGAGAATGCATTTTGAAATTTTAGCACAAACAAAGAAAAAAGCCTTGTGATAAGAAAATTGAAAAAGTAACCTCCTATCCAATTTATGTTCTTTTTTTTTTTCTTTTGAATAAGTTTTTTTTTCCATCTTTCTAGTTTTTCTATTTTTATTTTTTCAACAAATAATATTTTTACACTAAATCCGCCAGAGTTCTTTTTTAATAATTTTTTTTAGAAAAAGTCTGGCGAGAACTATCACCCCATTTTTGCCGGAAAAATTGCCACGTTAATTCGCACCAATATTTCCGGTGGAAATGCGGCGGACTTTCCACCGGAATCTTGAAAAGCAATGTCCAGTAGTATTTCATTGATTTCCATTGGAAAAAGTACGGTTTTATTAGTGTTTCTTTTGTGAGTTAATCATCATTTCTTCATTATGATAACATGCTTTTATTAAAAATAATCATTTTATTTTCATACTTTCGTTTTCAATAATTAGAGTTTTCTATAATTTATAGGCCGTTTGGGAGTTTTCTAGGGATTATTGTCATTTTTATCCATTATGTTTGGGAGTGTATGTTTTTTGCCCGTTAAGTATTCACTTTGCAATTTTAATTCTATATATTTTGAAAATATTGCAATTTCAGTCCGATTTTACCGGAATCAGTTGGAACTCGCCGACGTGAGATCACAATTTTATGCACAACGTCAGCGAATTCCGACGGATTCTTGTGAAATCGGACTGAAATTGCAATATTTTTAAACATATATGATCAAAATTGCAGAAGGCATACTTAACGGGCAAAAAATATACACCCCCAAATATAACTGAAGAAAATGGGAATTATCCCATAATTTATATTCTACATCGGTTTATGCTATTCAATTATTCTTTAGTCATTTATTTCTTCAATATATTTACATATTTTTATTAAATTTGTCATTTTATTTCCATAGTTTATCTTGAATGATTTGAGATTTCTATAATTTGTCATCCGGCTCTCTCTTTTCAAATGATGATATTTATTTGGAAGAAAGGATTATATAAAGACATAAATCTTTCATCAATTTTTCATCTAAAGAATTACAATATGAAGGGGTTTCAATTACAATATTTTCATCTCTCAACACAAAGTAAATTTTATTATATTAAATAATCCATTTTCTTAATCAATATATAATACTCGATATTGTTAATCATTTTCTTTATGCATGAGATTGGTATGCCGTGGTTAGGCATGGGTTTATAACTAGTATATTATATTGTTGTTACCCTTCACGATGCCATCACAAAGTTATTACATTTTATTCTAAATTTTTAATTTAACAATGAAAATTTTCATCTAAAATCCAAAAATCATATGTTTATCCCATTTGCATAGATTTTAGTTGCAAACTTTTATGACGGAGCTGGATTCCCAAGTTCCATCACATTCTTGTATTTAGATGATCAACGTGACAACTTTGTGACGAAAACTGAAAGTACTTAAAAATTCAGCTCAAAATCCATCTCATTGTGTCTTTGTCTCACAAAAATTTCAAAAGAAGTTCCTGCCCGCAATGAATTTGACGATGGATTTTTTCATGGCAAAATCAATCATATAGAGCTCATTTTATGATGACTTTTTATAGAAATTTGGTGAAATTATTTGTTTTATAGTAGTGCCATATTCCTATTTGATGGTGGTGGTTCCTAGATCCAAGCAAAGTGACGCTCCAAATCAACGAGAACAACGGGTTGCTGGATTGGTCCCTGAGCTACAAAAATGAAACACACGTGAGTTTAATCGGCAGTGTTTTCGGAGAAAATCCTCCTATGCTTAAGTCAGTAAAAGTTCTAGCAGAAGATCAGAAGGTGAGATAATATACTGTAGAAAGTGTAAGTACAGGGATGGAGTGTGTACTCTCATGAATAGTGGAGGCATTCTACTTATAGTATTCGATTGGGAGTGGATAGAGTTAAGGTTTACGTGACCCTTCTGCGGCATTCTGTACAGGGAATATTCCCCTTACACAGGGTAGTAGAGCCTTCGAACATAATGGTTGTGTCAGAAACCATTGTTGTAGTGGGCCACTCAGAAAAAAGAGTAGGAGACCATTTCGAGAAAGGGTAGGAGCCCATCTCGAGGATAAATAAGGCCCAATCTTGAGTTGGGAAGTTAGTCATATATCGAATAGGCACTCTTATTGTGCGAGCACCTTAACTTGGTAGGTCGACCTCGAGGAGAGACATTTTCCTCGAGATCGAGCTCGGCCGGTGACGTGTGTCACAATCGAATAGGGCCACGTTTTGAGGCTGACCAACACGTGGGTGGAACGGATGATGCCACATCATCAGGCAGGCGGCAACGTGAGGGTGAGATACCCTACATCACTATTAATATTATTATAGGCGTAAATTACATTTTTCATCACACAAGTATGGTCCATTGTCGTTTTGGTCTCAAACTTCTATAATTCGCCACAGTTGAAGCATACGTAATCGATAAGTTAAGACCTTTTCCTTTTGCTTGTCGAAATCCCATCCAAGTTGATGACCAATTAATCGGATTCATTTTCAGTTAAAGCCTCAATAGGCTTTACATTCTCACTAAAATGACTTAAAATCATAAATATATAAATTATGAGGCAGTAATTTAATTTTACAAAAAATTACTTCAAATGTAATTCATAACTATTAAAATTCAATAAAAATATTTTCATAATTTGTATTCTTAAATTCACAGAAAAGAGCATGGTTATCTTTTTAAAAAACACTATATGCTATAAACTGTTTTTAAGTACTTCAAGCTAGGGTGATTAATTACTGACCACTAAATATTTTCTTTATTTTATACCGTATTTTGTGCTATTAGTTTTCTAGGTTTGAATTTTAGATTTTTACCCAAAATAATTTGAAACCCACTCAAAATTGTGAGCATTCATACACATATATAATGAAGCGCAAAGATGAAGAGCCCGCCAAGCATGGATGACCAAGGAAGAGCGTCCATCTTTCCAGCAGCAGATGATTTTCCAGAGCCGTCATCTTTGTGGACGCCTTTCGATCCCGACAACGATGATTTCCTATCACCAGAGGTGTCTATCATGATATCGAATGTACAAGTGCCCTTAGAAGGATCGATTTTTGTAATGGTGGCGAGGCCATCGAAGTCACAACTGTCTTTACTCTAGTTCATAGTTTGGAAATATTGGTTGAGTGCAAATGTAGCATCGAGGCCATTGCACGATGAGCCATTGGTGAGACTGGTGCAATCCGTGTGATTGCAGGCGTAGGTCATGCTGGCATTCAGCTTGGACACGTCGGCCCCGTCCTTGACGACGCACCACTGTTTCTCCAAGTATTTGACCCCCTTCGCCGCGGTGAGGTTTTTGCCCCCCAAATCCAAGTTATATTTCAAGGTCTCGTCCATTTCAAGACGCCCCAGTGGCGCTCGAACGTGCCGGGATCGATGCTCTTGTTGTTCTCGTCAAGCAACGAGAAAAAGGTAGATTTCAGGCGGGTTGTTGGGGCGTTTAGGGGTGCCCTTGCCGGATTTGATGTACTTGACGATTCCTTGCATGAAACCACTGCGCAATCTTCAAGTTAGCGGTGGGGTTCCCGTCGGTAGGCCACCCGACTTCCCCGATGATGACGGGGATGTTGGAAAAGTCATTCTTCTCCAGTGTCCAGATCAATGTGTCGTAGTTGGCCAACACAGCGTTCACGTAGGTGTTGTTTTTATCCTTCAAGGGTTTGTCGAAGCCGTCGAACATGGCGTAATCGATTGGGAAGGACGGATCGTAGTAGTAGGAGATGAAAGGGTAAATGTTGACGGTGACGGGACAGCTATTATCGTTGAGGAATTTCACTATTTCAACCATGAGATCCTTGATGTCCTGGCGAAAATCGCCGTCGGAGGGCATGCCGGTGAATGACATGAAAATGTCGGCATTGAATGGAATGGTGGCCTTCACCTCTTTTCCTACGTCGGCCTTGCTCAAAGCGCTTTGGATATTTTTGAGGGCGGGCAATGTTAAGTTGGTGTACAAGTCCTTGTAAGCCTTCAATAAGGGCTCGTTGCCAACCGCAACATATCTGCAATATGCGCATTCATTATTTAATTATAACAGTAGATGTAAAATTGTTGTGTAGCAAAATATCCAAACTGCCGCTATTAAATACGTACTTTATGTCGACTTTCTTCTTAACATAATAGGAAATGTTCTTGGCTACATATTCCTTGGCTTCTTTGGCATTTCCCATCCTTTCCAACAAGTTGTTTGGAATGCCAACCATGGTTTTGATGCTAGACCCGCTGAGGGCTTCGAGTACGCTCGGATCAGCTTCAAACAATTTTATTTTGTCGAACCCGTTGTCTTGCATTAGTTTCACAACGATCTCGGGGGCCAAATTATGCATGGTTTGTGTTCGTCCCACGTTGAAACCTAGACCAATTTCCTTTTTCTGATCGGCATATACAAGGGCTTGTAGGCCGATTATTGAAATGAAGAAGACAGTTAACAAGTGCCGAAAACCCATGCTGGGCGCAGATGGATTCTCGGTCCCTTTATATACACCAATCTGAGCATCATTATGCAAGTCATCAAACACAAAATAATTAGTCATCAATATATATATGTATTATTTCTAATTACCAACACAGAATGATATACAAACGAGAAATTTTTAATAATTGTTAAATGATTTGTTACCTTCTTTAATACTGATCTAGCTAGCCTTTTTCTTTTTTCTATTTTCTTTTATAATTATTTTTGGGCTATAGATGATTGAATCCATCAAATATATTTGATCAATTTGATTGTAATAGCTATCAAAACTTAAATCATGTGGCATTCCATAAAAATAGGTTGTCAACAAGTAGACAAAAGCAAAAAGGAACTTCTAACCAACAAATTTATGTACGGCCATCCACAATTAGCTCGTGAAAATTCATGTGCCGTATAGTGCCGTAATGGGATGAAAAATACATTTTTCTCAATAATAAATATTTCTTTTCAGCTCGTAATCATTTTCGTCTGCATATTGAAATATGGTTGAGGTCCTCTTAAATTACATTTGTAGCTAATTTTTGGTATATATATTTCTGATTTTCATGAGGACTTTTTATTAGTTAAATAAAAGGGTCAATTACACTGATCATATGCTAATTTACGAAAAATTCTCTATAGTTTCAATAATTATCAAAAACCCCCTGATGTTACATCCATTTTTAGTAAAATTGGACGAACTTAGTGAAATGACCTTACTACCCTTTGTTGGAAAAAAAAATAGATAAAAAATAGAAAATTAAGTGAGAAATCGAAATTCCTGAATTATCCCTTCTTCAATAATACCATACATTAATTGTCTGAGTTGTTTCCCAACAAAGAAATACATGACAACATGTGAAGAATGAGAGGGGTGAGGAAACCTTAAGCACTTGAACGACCTCTCACATTCTCCTTGGATTTTAGATGGTAAAATTGGCTCCACATGTCGATGCTAGTGAAGACGACGGAAGAACGGCTTTCAACAAGCGTGAGAAGCGATTTAAAAGGGTTAAGTGTGTTAGAGTAGGTAAGTGATTAAGCCCATGCATATTTTTCAAACTCAGGGTTTTGATTTCGTTTTTTTTTCTATCTTTTTTTTTCGGGGGAATCTTGTAGTATTTCATGTTTTTTTGACTAAAAAAATATTTTTCCCCAAGTATTTGTAGTCGATTTGTTATGGATGTTGGCCTAAAAATTTCGGTATGTTTTTTAAGGGGTAATTAGTTGATTAGTGTGTTGCTATGTTGGCTTATTTGTATTTTTTTGTTGATTTATTCTTGATTTTGAGTGTATGTGTGAAACTCCCAAATTTCAAACTAAGGTTTGTGTCAATTTTCATGGATATTGGGTTTTTTTTAAAACTAAATAAATAGGCATGCATAATCACTTCTTGGACTTTTGTTTCATTTTGTGCTATATCTTGACTGGTGACTTTTCATTTTGTTCTATAACCCCTCTCTTGCCTCTCGAACTGTGTTAACGTGTTATATTGTTAGTTCGAAGTGTGCTAATAGTTGTTTGATCTATTATTTGATATTTTATCATCTAAATGTGGTTTCATTTTTTAAAGTGTTTCAAAGTTGAAATATGTTGAATATCTTATTTTGTGTGTTCATTGTAGGAAATTGATGATGAGGGTGTTTTTGATTGGAACAATTACTATGGGGGAGACAATGAGCAACATTGTTTATCCAACTATGATAGCTATGAGCATTGTGAAACATTTAACTCATCAGATGATGAGTTTCTTAATGATCCACTAAAAGGTGAGCTAGAAGGTAAATAATGTGAGTAAACTAAAGAGGGTAGGGTGAAAAAAAAATAACACTTGAGGTAGGACAAGTGTTTAGGGATGTGTATGAGTTCAGGGAGAAACTTGTTGATTGTGATATTCAAGAGGGATTTACTCTAGTTAGGAAAACAAACGTAAAGATTTGAGTAACATGTGAGTGTGAGGGTACTAGGTGTCCTTGGAGAGTACATGCCTAATGCGAGATGGGGTGGGATTCAAAATTAAAACATGCAATGGTACATACACATGTATTAGAAAAGATAATACTGCTGAGACAAGTGCAAAGTGGTTGACAAGAGAATCCTAACAAGAAAACTAATGGGATTAGAGAGGAACTGAAACATTATGGTGTTCATTAACTAAATCTTTTGTATTTATATTTTCTGGATAGGCTACACAAAAGAGTGGTGAAACTTCAAAGTGGGTTAGTCAAGGATCACATGGAGGAGGTGAAACTTCAAAGAGAAGGAAAAGAAAACAAATAGTTTCAAATGTTAGTTAAGGATCAAATGGAGGAAATAATGTACACATTCCACAGTCAATAGAGGTACTTGTATTTATCACTTCATGTTTTTCATTACAAATAAAACTTGATTTTTTTTCTTTTTTTTTTTTTTTTGCATTTTACAAATTTTTAGAATGAGGTATGGCCATCATATATCACAAAAAAGTGTCAAGATTGCGTACTCACATGTTCCTTCTACTTCAAAGGGTACAACCTCAAATATTTTGATTTATTTTACATGAGCCTAGTCGGAATGTCTCTGGTGAAGACCCTTCGACACTCAAGTCAGTGATGTATTCGAGTAGGTAATCAGAGAGTTATGTAATGTACTGTAGAGAGTAAGTACAGAATTAAAAACCGCACCCCTGTGAACAGTGGAGACCTTCTATTTGTAGTAGGCTAGGAGAGAGTGGTCTGGATTAGGGTTGAGGTAGCTCATTTTCTGGCGTTCGTACGAGAAATATTCCTCTAACATAGTGTAGTGGAGACTTTGGATGCAACAGTCTATTAGAAATCGTTGCACTGGGCCACACTTTGAGGAGATGGTAAGGGACCACTCCGAAGAGGGGTAAGCTCCTCATTGGAGTGACAAAAACATCTTCGAGGAGATAAGGCCTTGAGGCGAATTGTCGAGGAGGTTATATCTTCTCGGATCCAGGCCCATATGGAGACACATGGCCTTGCCCTGAGGGTGCCACATCAATGGCCCAACCTCCAGGTGGCGTGACTCGGTTGGTCCACGTCATTGGGGAATATCCATGTGACGGGTGCATGTTCCTCTTAGAACAATACTTTATTTTAATTTGCATAATTAAGATGAAATGTATTCCGATTATAATTGAATGAAAGTACTATTGATGATAAGTATGGATTATAATTTATGATATATATATATATGTGGTTTATTGTATGATGTTTTGTTTAAAAAGGTGCATGTGAATACTTTGATTTTACACTCACTAACTTCAATTAATACTGTAAAAAGAGATCTGTAATCATCTTGTGTTCTTTCTGATATTTGTGCTCTAATAGTCATATTTGCGTACCTATTGCATGACTTGTATTTTGCAACTGTCTCGATTGTTTTATATCTGTATGCTTGTGCACGTGCGCCTACACATATATATGATCACACGATTGCATAGACTGGGAAACATTATCCACACTCCAATAATCAAATGCAATACACGAACAGTCGATTTATTAATAAATACTCAGATTTTTGAGGTAAAGAGAACTTTCGATATGATTTGTCTGAGTAGGTTTATCGATCATATTATAATTTGCAGACAACAATATCATCAATATATTCGATTTCATCACATACATATATTGTTACTATATTTTACAAGCGTGCATGAACTTATGAACAGTGAAAAAATGGTCCGTAACGTGACTAACGTCATTTTTCAGCATTCGGGCCCGTTGGCTTGCGTATGCAAGTATATATGTATATATACACACACATAAAGAGAGTACATAATTTTACGTCGCTATTTTATATTGATGTAGCAGATCTTTGATTTATTTTTTTACGTCCATGTCTCATAAGTGGGTTTCATTTCATGTTTACCTTATACATTTAACTTAATTAATGCAATTGAAATATATATATATATATATATATATTCAATGCACATAGTAACATTTTGAATCTTCAATTATATTGTTTAGGAAAAATTACGTCTACATCCCTCTAATATAATACAATTATAAATTAGTTCACATAATTTTAAAATTGCAAATGCTCCTAAAGATACGTATCAGCTTAATTAAATTTACCATTCATCAAGCTGGAACGCATTTGCAAGGTGAATTTCTGGTGATTTCGATTGGGTTTTGAGATGTGATTTGTATGGTTTTGATAAGTTCAAAGTGTAGAAGCCATACATGAAGTCAATTATTTTTTTTCTAAAGAAAAAAACAAAAGTAGTGGTTGTGTGTGGTGGATTATAAATGGTGATGCTTAGTGGTGGTTGTGACTGTACAAAGTGAATTTACATCACGAAGGTTAGTGAAATGACGAAATTGATTGATGTATTTAATAAGACTTGACAAAGCGATCTCTTGGTGGTTAAGTGTCTATTATAGATGCGGAAAAGTTATTTTTTGACAATTTTTATTAATATTTATAAGAAGGTTCTAAATTTCAAGAGAGTATTTGTAATTTTTGAAACATTAAGAATTAATTTATAATTATACTATACTTTAAATGTTGTAGATGTATGTAATTTGCCCAAGTGTTTATTTAATGGTAATTGCGTGTCATCTCAGTATTTGAAAATCAACAAAATTCCAAAATAGTAGTAGCTAACACGTACATACATTAATGTTGAGAAGGCAAAAACAAAAAGGAAAAAAAATTAAGAGAGAGAGAGAGCGACCGAAAGAAAAAGGTCGGGATCATGTGAAATAATAAATGAGTGGGGCATTTAGTAAATTGAATAATTCAGAAACCTTTAATAGATTTAGTAATTGCATACATAGGATGGGCCAAACAGTCCTTTGTTAACTTGGACGTGATTTGGGTATATCTGGGAAGTTAAATTTACAAAATTTCATGTGTTAATTTTAATTAATATAAAAAAAATTATATTAAAAAAATTAGTTTAAATCTTTCATATTTTTAAAAACTAGTACGTCGTCCTTTGGGTTGCTCTCCTAAAAATTTGAGTATGAATTTTCAACTTTAGCCTTTTTTACAAAATAAGGGAATAAAAGTATATTTTATTTCTTTAAAAGAGGAAAAAGCCTAGTCCAAAACATGAAAGAGGGAAAAAAAAAAATCTTTGACGCCCAAACCCTAACATTCGAAATTTCAAACATATTTATGGCCGACTTATGAGACACGGGAGTTGTGATACTTGTGCTAAAGTTTGTCATACATGAGGGGCGATATGCTAGTTTTTTTAAAATATGAGGAGTTACAGATTAATTTTTTGTAACACGGGGTGCTAATTAAAATTAATATAAAGGGTTTTGTAAATTCAACTCAAAGTTAAAAGGTTAAATTTGCAAGCTTCATTATACATGCAGAAATAATGTGTGTAACGACATTATCGACCGAGAATCTTCATTGGTAGTGTTCACATTTCACAAAAAAATTTATACTAATTTTTATTTTATAAAATTTTTCGATATAATTAAAATTAATATAGGAGTCCTTTATGACAAAAACCCCATATGAGGTAATGCCAAGGTGGCGGTGATGGGGTGGGGGCCTGGATTTGGGGGTTGGATGGTCAAATTTGGAGATTTTCATTTTTTTTTTTTTAACTTTTTTCATTTTACAAATGTATCTATATCGTATTTTATATTTATAAGAGATTTTATAAGTATATAAATATAAGAATAATTTGGTCTTTTCAATTCAGAATTTCGCTAATTGGCTGTGAGTCTGTTACCAACTTTTTGAAATTATAGGATTTTATTTGCTAACAAAAAAATCATAGATTTTTTTGAACTAATTAGGCCAACCGTAGGGGGTCTGACACATTTTACTCAAAATATTGCTAGTCCATAATTTGCACTCAATTTACGTAAGAATACATGTAGTTTCTATTTGCTTGGCCAGACTGAGTTATTGTACACACTAGCAGTTTTGATACACTTGAAATAATATATATATATATATATATATAATTTGAATGTATATTTAAAATTTGATTGGATCAATACTCTTAAAATATTTTTTAAAAAATATTTCTAATTCATTTATTAAATTAATATTAAATAAAAGGTAAAATAATTTAAAATAAAATGCTATAGCCAATGGAAAATCTACAAATTCAGAGGTACGTGATAAATATTCTTAAAATATATTGTAGTGAGAAAAAGAATTACAAATAACTATTCCCATAAATATTATTGACATTAAAACAATGAGACAAATATTTTGAATAATAACAAAGAATTATTTTTTCATTATTATTTTAACTTATTAATTTGAGACAAGCAAATGATGTTTTTTATCGTATAGGAAATTAAATATTACAAAGGTCATATTTAACACGGGAAAATGTATTTTTATCCTAAATTATTTTCACGAATTGAAACTTATAAATTTTGTAATAAAATTTCAAAGCATCTACAAATTCAATCATCACCATCCGAGAGGAAAAAGAAAATTAAAACAGAAAAAAAGGTGATTTTATTGTCTATTTTATTTACTGAAAATTTCCAATTTTTTGGAGAAAATTCATATCTAAAGGACACAGATTTTAGGCGGACGGGATCCCCTACCCCAAAACGATGCTCCATCTCATGCCCATACTCTAGATTCGTGACACGTGTAAATTTTCAAAATTTAATTAACGGCAGATTGTTTAGTTATGTTAATTATATTTTTTCCGTTATCTCTGCCGTTAAGTAAATATTGAAAATTTACACCTATCACGAATCTAAAGTATGGGACATAAGATGGGACGTCATTTTAGGGCAGGGATCCCGTCTGGATTTTAGGCAACCATTGGATAAGAATGAGCCCTCAGCATTTGATAGGAAGCCCGAAGCTGGATCAACAGTGATATGTCCCTTCTCCTTAGTCCTTATGTTTTCGTGCAATATCTGTTGTCATACTCGGATAATTATATATAGTTCAAACTCAGTTCGCTTCAATTAAAATTAATTAAGTGCTAAATATTTTATGTTTGTCATGTAATTAATATATAATTTAAAAATAGAGATCAATCACTAGACAATTGTATTTACCATATGATTTATTGAGTTCGATCAAATTAGGTGCGAATAAAAATTTTCCGTCACATTCACTAATCTCAATCGTTTATGAGCAATAATCGAAGATGTTATATGAAAATGTTATAAGAATTACGAGTTGCCTTTTTCTTTCTAGTTTCCATTTCGTTTCCCCCAAGGCATTTTCCAATTAATACAAAATTCTAGTTGAAAAAATGAACTTTTCATCACAATTATATCAAAGTTTTCACCATTATTTTTATATTTATACAACAGAATTAAGTATCTAACTAGCCAAATAATTATTTGGGCTTTGGTTAGTTTCATTTTCTCAAAATAATTTTCAACTCTCGAAATAAAATGAAATATGTTATTAGCTTGAAATACATGCATCTTCAAGAAAAAAAATATTATCAAAAATTTTGATAATTTCAAATCATCAAATCAATCAAAAATATATCTTAATATTTATAAAGTATGATATTTTAATATAAACTTATACTTTACAATTATTATTATGCTATCATAATAATAACATTTAACATTGTAAAAAAAATACCATGACATCACTATTCAAGCAGAAGATTATATAGACAGATATTTTCATCACAGCCTGTCTCACCCAAAAATTAAATTAAATTAATTAATACTTTTTTTTTTTTTTCAAATCCTCTACATCACTATCAGAAAAATACATATTCGTCGACAACTTCATCTTGATATCATGCTTTTTTTTTTGTCTTTCTTATTAATACAAATAGTATATATTAGTCAGTGTAAGAAGAAATATTACGTGAAAAATGTCACTCCAAAACAAAACGAAACACTTCCAAATAAGTTGACTTTGTAATACAAGAAACTAAAACATCCAGATGTAACTGAAAAATTATATAAATTAAAGTTGAGCGATTCATATAGCATTTTCCAAACATGCTGCAACGTTACGACATGGTGGGGGCTTAATCTTTGACATAAACTAGTGTTGGTTTCAAACTCAGCACATCTCCCGATTTGGATCTTCTGTTACGTACACAATCGTATTACACCTTCTATTACACTCATCAATACACATCACGTGTATTGGTGAGTAGTTGAGATAAGGAAAGAGAAAAATTGATGATATGAAAAAAAATATAAAGATTTTCTTTTCATATTTCGACCGCTCACGAATACACGTGGCATGTATTGATAAGTGTAACAGAAGATGTAACGCGATTATATTAACAGAAGATCCGAACTGGCACATCTCCCACTCCCCCATTTATTACCCTTCCCTGGCCATATTGGGTGAGTGAGTTTGTGAGTATGTTGGGCGTGGTTGTATTGGTATGTGTCAATCACTAATGGATTGATATTATGAGGTGTCTCACAAATATACTATCTCTAGGGAAAAAAATATAAAAAAAAGATCCAAATTGAAAAAAGAACTGATAAAATTGTATTTGAATTGGTTTCCACTCTCCCATCAATGAATGAGGACAGGATAACAAGATTTTTCACGTGGATATAATTTTTCTGAATAATATCCCAGTCTGACCATGCCATAAATTGGCTGGATAATACCACTAAAACTTACTACATTTCCTGCCGACAAAAAAACACAACAGTTCCCATTGCTCTGCAACTCTCCCCTGCAGCCATGGAGAATCTAATATCAGATAAAATGCACAAAAAGAACCGAAAAATCATCCTCCTGTCAGCATTGGCATCTCTGCTACTAGTAGCCGCAATATCCATCAAAATCGTCCAGTCCCACAAGAATCACGACACCAACCACGGCGGCGAAGCGGTGGTCAGGTCCACCTGCGCCTCCACATTGTACCCGGAGCTCTGCGTCTCCACCATCAAAGCCGCCGTGCCGTCATCATCAGCCTCCGCCGCCATAAAGACCAGAAAGGATGTGCTGATGACGGCCCTCAACTACACCATCCACACGGTGCAGAGAAACCACTTCACCGTCAAGAAAATCGGCGCCGGCAGAACATCGCTGACGGCGCGTGAGAAGACAGCCCTCCACGACTGCCTGGAAATGATCGCCGACACGCTGGCGGAGCTTCACAAAAGCGGGAGAGAGCTGAAGGATTACGGGTTCAAGAACTACACTCTCGCCGATCACAAGGAGAATCTCATGACCCTGCTAAGCGCCGCGCAGACGAATCAGGAGTCGTGCCTCGACGGGTTCTCGCACGACGAAGCCGACAAGAAGGTTCGCCGGGCCCTGATTGCCGGACAGATGCACGTTTTCAAGCTCGTCAGCAATGTGATGGCCATAATCAAGAACCAGTCGGATACTGAAATGGTTAATAATACATATTCTTCTTCTTCTTCTTGGATGGAGAGGAGGCTTGGAGAGGATAATGCTAGTTCTGACGAGCAGGAGTGGCCCGAATGGTTGTCGGCCGGAGACAGGCGGCTGCTTCAGTCGTCAACTGTGACTCCTGATGTGACGGTGGCGGCGGACGGGAGCGGGAACTATCGAACAGTTTCGGCGGCCGTGGCAGCGGCGCCGTCGGGGAGTAGTCGGAGGTATGTGATTAGGATTAAAGCAGGGGTGTACAGAGAGAATGTGGAGATACCGCGGGGGAAGACGAACTTGATGTTCGTCGGAGATGGGCGGACGACCACCATTATTACCGGCAATCGGAATGTGGTGGACGGCAGCACAACCTTCAACTCCGCCACCGTTGGTTAGTTCTATGGATCTATGATTTGTTGCGCACTTAATTATATATGAAATCAGTTTAATTACAAGCTAATATTTGTGGCTCATCATTAATTAAGAAATTCATGGTTCTAATATGCATTTTGAGTCTTTATCGTTTGGTTAAGTCAAGAAATTGGAAAATGATGTTTCGGTTACTGGGTCCTCATTATTTCTTATGACATTAAATTGTGAGGCCATGGTTTGGTTTGACTAGATTTTTGCATGGCCCGCTTGATGTTGATCGTGTTTGAAAATTGAGGCAATTTCAGCTGTTCGAATTGATGGATTTGAAATTCATAATAAAAGTTCCATTAAATTTGTTTGGATGAATTCATATTAAAATAAATTTTTAATTTTAATTCCCATTCTGAGTATGGTAATTTATAGCATTTACCAATGAAGACTATAGTAATCTACAGCATTTACATAGTTAAGTCCAGTGGTCCTCATATAAGGGTAGAGAACTAGAGAATCTTATATAAAGCCAATGAATTTTTGCATATTAATTTTAGATTCTTTGAGAAAAATGGAATTGTCCCAGTATGTGTACATATTAAGCCTATTGATTATATTTATGAGTAAAGTAGTTTTGAACATGCCACATTTTTATATAATATATATATATATATTAATATTTATTAATGACTTAAGAGTAAAATAGCTTTTGATAAATATCTAAGCATACAACATAATATGGACCGTTTTGTAAGAGCCCAAAACTAAATTCATATATATAAAATTATTTCTGCACCTGACCCAGACACCGGACAAGAGAAACGGAAAATTTCTACCTGAACCTGATTTGGTCTTGAACCCAACAAATGATATGATGAGTGTGTTGCAATAACTAAGTGATTCGTCACTCTCCTAATATTATTAATTATTGATAAAATAAATATAAAATATTCACCATGTGATTAATATTAGTTCGATAAAATATGAGTTTGGTCTAAAATTTTCGAGAGAAACATAACCCTTCCGTGAAAGAGAGAGAGTCTGATTACAACTTGGCAATACCGTTCATCTCGTTGCCATAAGTAGCCTTTTAATGTATTTAGTACTATTTATCCACGGATCTACCTAACTATCCAATTGGTACTAAAGCTTCGAATGAAACCAACTTTTTCTCACTACCCGCTTTCAACATTATTGCTTATAGAAGTTCGAAAATTTTGACCAATCACATGCTTTATCAAATATATATAATACACTGACACTTCAAAAAATCATCATCTGCAATATTAAATGTGGACACAACTCTTGGCCTCACCACATATCTAACACAACAATATTATATCCAAAAAGAAAAAAGGAAAAAAAGTGATACGGTGTTGGATATGATTAAAGACGTGTCTGATACGTTTTGAATATGACAAACTCTTTTTTGAAATTTTATCAAAGTTTAAATTGTGGTTTCTTTGAAACTTTAAAAAATGTGGTGTAAAAAACTGAAAATAAAGAAATGAAGTTTTTTTTCTCATAAATTAATTTAGAGATATTTGATTTAATTATAAATATTTTTGTTTCTCTATCACATACTTTAATTTAATAAATTATCTAATATATTATAATATTTTAATAGTCATATTGAACTTGTGTTGTGTTCTACTCCCACCATTTTAAAAATTTCCATATCGCTATCTCCGTATCATGTCGTGTTCGTATCCCTACATTATAATTTATCAATTATAAATTTGACCAAACAGTAACTTCCAAAAAATTTATGAAATTAATATTACAGACTTATCCAGTAATATATCACAAAATTTTTGTATGTGCAGCGGTCGTAGGTGACGGGTTTCTAGCCCGAGACATCACCTTCCAGAACACCGCCGGGCCATCGAAACACCAGGCGGTGGCCCTGCGAGTGAACGCCGATCTCTGTGCCTTCTACAGGTGTGATATGCTGGCCTATCAGGACACCCTCTACGTCCACTCCCTCCGCCAGTTCTATACTGGCTGCATCATCGCTGGGACCGTGGACTTCATCTTCGGCAATGCGGCTGCCGTGCTCCAGAACTGCGACATCCACGCCCGCCGCCCCAACTCGGGGCAGCGCAACATGGTCACCGCCCAGGGCCGTGACGATCCCAACCAGAACACTGGCATTGTCATCCAGAAGTGCAGGATCGGCGCCACCTCCGACCTGCAGCCCGTGATAAGCAGCTTCCCAACGTATCTGGGCAGGCCCTGGAAGGAGTACTCTAGGACCGTCGTCATGCAGACTGAGATAAGCAACGTGATCAACCCGGCGGGATGGTACGAGTGGAATGGGAATTTCGCGCTCAACACATTGTTCTATGCGGAGTATGCGAACACGGGCCCGGGCTCGGACACATCGAACAGGGTGAGGTGGAGGGGGTTCAGGGTGCTGACTAGTGCGTCCCAGGCGCAGCCGTTCACGGCCGGGGCTTTTATCGGCGGCAGGAACTGGTTGGCGGCGACGGGCTTTCCGTTTTCTCTCGGGCTTTGATTCATTGATCAAGCCCTAGTCTGCCTGGGGATCCAGCTAGTTAAGGAGTTTTTGTTTTTTCATAATTTGTTATATGCATTCTCAGATTTCATTTTCATCTCATGTTGAATAATCGGCTCCTGCACTAGTACTAGACTGATCCATCGCGAATTGTAATTGACAATAAAGCAACGTGGCGTTTGTGACCACTAAGTTTAGTTGGTCGCTGGTCAGGATTAATTACCAATGTTACTTCAATGAAGGCTTTGTGTGTGTGTTAGCAGCAATAAAGTTAAAATTGCTCAAATCAAAACCATGGAATTAGGCTAGCAGAAGGGGTATACATCTCACAAAACCTTAGCAAGCACTACAAGTGAAAGGATTATATATACAAGGGGGAATTACATTTTTAGGATTATATATTGCACTAATTTGACATTTAGGACACTAATTTGTTAAATTTTAATTTTAGGACACCAATTTAACAATTTTTGACACATTGAGAATTTACGGCGTGAGTTGGTCGGATTTTGTTTACATGGTGCAAAAATTGCTTAAGTGGCACAAATTTTGGTCGAAATCCGGCCACAATATTGACATGGCACAAAAATAAAAAAAATGATTTAAAATAATTCTAAAAATAGTATATAACAAATTAAGTAATATAAAAAATATATATTACAATTTTAAGAAATAATATA
>CM047885.1:5275369-5512342 GCA_026212405.1 Petrea volubilis | reverse complement strand
TTATAAATATCATGGTGCTCCTTATAATTTTTTAGTTTTTTAATTTTAAAATATGTGCATTAACAAGGATAACAATTTGAAAAGTATAGTACAAAAATTCAAAAACGAAATTAATACCAAAATAAATAGTATTTATAATTAAAAAATCCAAACATATGTTAATAGTTGATAAAAATTTACGTTTAGATTTAAAATTTTAACATATTTCAAAGATGTATAACATTTATCATGAATTATTTTAAATATATATGGAATATGGAATATGAACATTTGTATTTTAAATAAAAATAAAATTTATAAAATATGGACATCATTATGAAATAACTATTCATATTATCTGTAAATTTACTCCACGATGATTGCCCTGCAGTGATAGTGAATAATGTGTTTTTAAAAGTGACTTAAATATATAAAACACATAGAAATGAATACAACAAGCACTGGTTGGTAAAAAAATATATGTTTTGATTATCAGTTGGGAGGAGGAGGAATAATAATAATAATAATAATAATAATAATAATAATAATAATAATAATGTTATTATTATTATTGGAAAAGCATGAATGTGTGCTTTTAACAAATATAGATCAAGGTGGAATAATATATTTAAATGTATATTCTCCCCAAAAAATGTAATTCAATTATTGGTCTCACTAACTATATTTGCTAGTGAATTTGGCACACTCAATACGTGTGTAAATTAAAAATAATATATAATTTAATTATGCATTTCAAAATTTGAATAACATAAAGTTTAAAAATTGTTAATGCCTTATTTGTGTACAAATTAAGATAAAGGGTTAAATAAAGTTTATTATAATAAAGGAGATAAAATATTGCATTAGCATAATTTAATGAGGTTAAGTGTATTTTACCCTAGTTTTTAACATGAATTTAAAGAAGCGTTATCAATTTTGATAATGTTGATTGACAAACAATGAACCGCTGGTCCACTAGTGTAACAGGGGGGAATTCGATGCCACCCTTGGAGGTGGCCACTCAACTTAATTAAATTTGATAATAATTTTTTTTTTTTGGTCATGATTGAAATTATAGCAAATAAAATGTTTTAATTTGCTAGTCTCTTTCATGCACCTTTGGTAACAATTTGTTATAATCTTTTGTGCATATTAGATGTTTTAATTTACAACCAGATTACATAAAGTCAATTAAAATTATTACCCGTTTTATAAGTGAGTAGACAAAAAGTAATATATATGATCAAAAAGTTATAATAAATAATGAATAGATTCATTTATATGTTTGCTTCTATATAGAATAGCTTGACATAATTATTTGTACCATGCAATTACAAATATTTATTCATTGACTTTATTGCACATATATCATAGTCGATGATCTATAAGTATGTGATAAGTATGAGATATCAATTCTATTTTCTAATATTTATAAAATAAAGAGAAAATAAAGAATAAATAAAAAATAAAAATATTAACTAAACAGAAAAAGAAAAGAAAAGATAAAAAATTTAGGGAATTGTTATGGGCACTCCATCTTTATTGTTTGAATTGAAAAATTGACTAAATTGGTCATTCATCTTTAGAACACTATTTTTATTAATTTCAATGGCATAACCTTATCTTTATTGTTAATTACTTTCACCTTTAGGTTATAAAAAACACATGAAATCATAATCTTAATGTGAACTCTTTAGCTTTTTGTTTTATCTTTATTTTTTGTCCCACTCACTTAATGTAAAATATATATTACTAACAAAATTTTTCAAGTCATGCATGAAACTTTTAAAATATATATGAAAATGTGAAATAAAAAAAAACAAGTTAAATATATAAAAAAGTTGGGTGATAAAGAGCAAAATATATTGTATAATCCTATTGATATTCAAATATACAAAATATTAAGTAAAAAGAAATAGATTGTATATCCACACTAATTCTATTTCTCCTCAACATTAACTAACTTCAAATAAACAAAATGTCTATTGCAAAAATAAAAAATAAAAAATAATAATAATAATAAAAGAAAAAGGAAAGAAAGATGAGTTTCATGAGTACAATCTTTAAGGCATAATCTCCCATTCATAGTTTACACTAACAATTGTTTGCTCCGTGTATATTATTCTTGCAAAAATAAATAAATATAATTATATCAGCATTAGTAGAACAATTTGCACATAAAGAGAAAAATTATATTACACACATGTATGTATGTCGAAATTAAAGTATGAGCAAAAAACTTAATGAAATAATAGAAAAAAAAATATGAAAAAGAAATAAATACATCCGTTGATATTAGATGGGTTGTAAGAATGGTAGATATTTTAAATTTGCTTAGTACTTTTTGTATTCACAAGCTTTATTATCTCCCTCAATTCAATAGTCATTGTTAAATCTTATAAAGTATTAGTTACTTCAATTTTCAAGTAACTAAAATTAATATGATGGAAAAAGTAGAAAAATATAATGTAAAATATAGGTAAAATATTGCACAAAAGAAAATAATATTAAAACAAAAATTTTGTCAAGTCACTATCAAAATAAGATGTTGAATAATTATTTTGAATTGTCTTCACCAAAGTCGAAAAGAAGATGGTGAAGGATAATATTTTTGAATGCATGAAAGCAAATAGTAGACTATTAGGGCTTCTTTTTCAATAAATCAAATAAAATTAATATTTAAAAATTAAAAGGGTATATTGGCCAATTGATAAAAATTAGAAAGTGAGAGAGAATGCCAATAACAATTTTGGAGTATCAATAACAACCTCCAAAATTTATAAGGAACGTCTCATGAAAAAGAAAATTGAGTTGATTAAAAATGAATTAGTTAGGAAAAATGGTACTACTTACCAAATTTGAGTGAGTTGAGCGGCCACCCCTGTGGGCGCCATCAGATGATTATTTACTTTATCATTGTCTCTTTCTGTTTTATAATTATGTTAGAAATTAAACACAAATGTTCTTCTACCATTCTTGATTCACAGGATATTGCGACGTACAAGTCATCCAGAACACAAAAACCATAAAGATTAATAAAAGAGTCGAAGACAAAGATTAATTTTTATGAATCTTTTTGGAAGATAAAAGTTTATTTTAAGAGATTTTTAGTAAATCTTTGTGGCATTTTTTGGTAAGATTTTGACTATTAAAAAGAAGGTTGGCATTGAAGTCGTCAATTGTCGTATATTTTAAAATAAAAAGGGCAACAAATGAAACATGTGAAATTCATATGTAACGATTTTTTTTAGAGACGTAATAGAAAGTAGGGATGTAAACGGATGCCATACAAATCAAATGAGGTGTTTTCACATCCGTATTCATTTTAATTTTATTGAATATCGATACATACATCGATATTGAAGGCGAATATTTAAAACTAATATCAATATCTGTATATGTGGGATATTGGATTCCGTATCCAATTATAAATTTTAAAAGTTAAATTCAATTTACATGTTTGAATATTTATGTTCGATTATGAATATTTAAGTATATTATTCAGTTACTAATAATTGATATTCAATTATAATTTAGTCATATTTTTTATATTTACTAATAATTGATATTCAATTGTAATTTAGTCATATTTTTTATATTTACTTCTTCAAAAAAAATGTAAATTCGCTTGTCTTGATAACACATAAAATTCATACATGTTCATATATTTATTTTTCTATGTCTTTGTAACTTGTAAGTTACAAAGATATGATATCCGTAAAATAAATATATGTATTTTATTTGAAATAATATTTTATTATTCACCATTCATATATGAATTATTTTTTTTTTATTTCTATATATCCTATAATTTATCAAATTTAATGCATGTGATTATTAAAAATATAATTTTTAAAAATTTATTAAATACGACATGAATTTTACAAAATTATACCAATAAGTACATAAATTAATTTTAGAAAAATATTATTAAAAGCAAATAAAAATTTAGTACATATAATTTATTTTTTTCAAAAATTATTTATTGGATATAATTAACAAATATAACCAAATTATGGATAATCGAATATATAAGTAAACGCGCATATATATATATATATTCAGAGTAGATATTAAACAAATCGGATATATAATAACTATATTTGTGTCCGTTTATAATCGGATATCTATAATTAAATACGGTTAATATCCATTTTAAACGAATATAAATATTTTACCTTATAAACGAATATGGATGCATTTGATAACCAGATTTTCAGTTATTAATTTACAGCCTTAGTAGGAGGACTGACGTTAGTATTAATTTTGATTATTTCCATAAATTTGAGAGAGATTGCAAATGACCTATAGCGTGAGACTGATGATGTGATATTAGTATATTACCCAGAGGGAGTCTGAAGTTTTAGTCTGATGCAAGCACGCAATTGCCCTCCAGGATGCTTGGATGCTGTTTAAAGAAGAGAAGTATTTGGTTAATTTTTTTAAAAAAGTACTTAAATGATTAAAAACAATGTTTGACTAGGTTTTTTAAAAACTCCTGACATTAGAAAAAAATCTAAAAATGACTTTTTTTAACAATTATTTAAATAATTTTAAATAAAAATATATTTTAAAAAATTTATAGTCATTGCATCTAAATACAAAATTATTAGGCTTAAAAACAAAAAAACTTTGCTATAAAAATACGACTTGAGAAATGATTTTTTTTTGAAACTATCCAAACAAGCTTTCGCGTGGTTAAATGAATATAAAATAAGCCGCCACGAGAGAGAGAGAGAGAATGTGAAATGAGGCCCAAATTTAGGCCCACAAAGAATTCGGTTTTCTATTTCTGGGACAGAGAACGCGGATGAATAAGTGGCTAGTGAGTCACTAACGCAAGTGGCTAGTGAGTCACTAATGCGTTGTATGTCATTATGTGGATAGAAGAATTTAAATATGAAGGAATGATTTTAAATGGCTTTAAATTATGTAAATTTAAAATTTACTGCAATTACTTCTTTTTTTCCTCCTTATAAGAAGCAATTGAGTATTATTCAATCGATTATATTAATATATTAAATCAGTGCAAATTGCTCCCATTAAGAAGTTTTTACTTTACAATTAAAACAAGATCTTGTTTTTCCACCTTTTTTTTGGGTGAAAAGAAAAGTTAGGGTGGAAGCCCAAAAAAAGAAAAGTTAGGGTGGAAAACTTCGATGTCACTTCTCAAAGAACCTAGTGCCACGGAATGTTCCTTTAGCCAGAGTTTGTTGGAACGAAGTGCAACTTGATCACCGCAACCCCACTACATTAGTATATTAAGCTCTATCTTCATTGGATCAAGTATTATAGGTTACTTGCCGTCAGGCCATAATACTCTTAAATAATTAACAAACCTTATGTTTTTATTGAAATTCTAACTTAGGTATTCAAAAATGAGTGCAACTGAATTTAATCATTAAACCGCCATATTGTTGGTCAATTAAAACAAGATCTCATTGGCCACCATAATGCTTCAAAGTAGATAAAAAAAACTTTGAAATCAACTACATCATGAAACTATAAAAAAGAAAGAAAGAAAACAAACTAATTAATAAGTTTGTTGGGGGCTTCTACTAAAAGGTAGCTTTGTACTACCTCGCATTAGATATGACTTTTTTTTAATTGCCACATGTACTTAAATTTAATTTTAACAGGTTTATATATTTTATTTTGACCTATAACTTGCTATGTAAGTTACAATTATTTTGTACATCTTCTTTCAAACATCCTCAATGTAAGAGATTAATGAGAAGAGATTCTAATAAGTAGGAAAGTTAATCAATGCTAATTAATTCTCTCTTCTCTCTCTCCTCTCTCTCTATACCCCCCCCCCCCCCCCCCGCCCGGTTTTGCCATCTTGTCTAACACATGATAAAGAGTAATTATATAATGGAAAATGAGTGGTATATATGTACATATATCAATTATATTATAATGAAATTTATAAGTAAGTAGAATATCAAATTAAATAACATTAAATATCTTATGTTAATAATTTTATTTTCTAAATTAAAAATTGAAAGATTTTTTTATTTAGTAAAAATTCATAGTTATCATATGTATCAAAAACAAATTCATAGTTATCATTATAAAATATTTATTTACTCACTTAAATAAATTAAGTAATTATTATAAAAATTATTGATTTATGGGAGTTATGGAGTTTTAATTATAATTTTAGTGAATTGACTTAAAATAGCAAATGAAGAATAGTTATATGGAATAATGATCAAAAATAAAATTAACTAAGAAGATACTTAAATATCATTAAAGTTATAATTAAGAGATGGATCTATCATTTTAAGCATCAATTTAATTTTGAATATAAAATACATTTTAAGCGCCAATTTAATATTTTAAGAAGCAATCAAATTTTTATTGTTATATTACTAAAAAAAAATATATTTCAAAAAAATTAATAACACATTACAATAAGAAATTTGTTGAAATTAATATAAATTATAATATTTTTATTAAAATTTGTATGATAAAATGCTCTACATGTTATTATGTTTGTTGATAGATCAAATGTTAAAATATATCTAATAAAAATTAATAAAAAAAGTTAAATGATAAATGGATACGATAGATTTAATATAATGGACCTCACACATATAAATAAAATTTAAATTTATAAGTAAACAACAACTAGCAGGTCATGACAACATGCACGCTAAGTTGCAGGTAAATGTAACATGTAAAACAGGTAAAAAGCATTCTAATAAAATAAAGATACCTAACGTTAAACTTTTTCTACCCTACCTAATAATAGACAAACCTAAGTTTGTTATTCTGTATTTTAAGTTTTTAGCTATAATATCACGAATTATTCCAACACAAGTCCACAACCTCTTGGTCCTTTTCTTTTTAGCTTCGACGACACTCTCGAGTAGGACAATATAAGGAGTGAATAGTGAAAGAAAATAATTATAACGAAACATATATATACATATATGCTTTGGACAAATAAATAAACAAATTATAAGGCCCAAGCCACGATACCATAAATTTAATATGTTTTGTGAAAATTATGTGTGTGAGCTTATATTGTCCTTTTTGTTGGTTAAGACATGAATATTCCAAGTCCAAAAGAATCATTCCTCAAATCTAATTGATAATCCATATGAACGAGTCCAATGAATTAGGCCATTTACTTTTAAAAAAAAACAAAAAATCATCCAACATGTTTTTGTTTATCATGCACCAAAAAGCCCACGTTTCTGTTTATTTGTACTGCGCTGCCTTTTTAATTGGTCGTTTTCATAGAGTTATATATGGAAACAATTCGAAAAGGTTAATAAATACTAGCAATATAAGAAAATTTCTTGTTAAAATGGTTGATCAAGTAGGACTGCAACATTTATGGTCCCTCTTGAGCAACTTGTTTCAGCTAGAATTTAGTTTTTTTGCCTCAAGATTGATGTTAACTCATACAGTAACCTTTTAATTAACAAGCTATACAGTAAATGGATTTATCCCATGAAAAGATTCTTGAATTAGATTTTTAATAAAAGAGATCCTTTGTCCTTATGAAGCAAGGAAGAGACATGATTTCTTTTGCTCTATATAAACAAGAGTATAAACGAATCCAGTCAAACTGAACAAGTTAATATTCAAGTTCGGTCTCATTTTTTTATTTTTTATTTTTACCGAAATTTAGATTTTATTTGAACTCAGTTTAATTGTTAAATGAGTTGAGTTCGATTAGATATTAAACGAGCCGAATTTGAGTTAAGCTCAAGTAATTTGATAATTCAACACACGTATTATTATTCTTTAATTGGCGGGGTTTAGCTCGAGTCAAGTTTCAAATCTTATCAAATTAAGGAAAAAAAAGTGATGAGGTTTGAATTATTATACCCAACGGATTGAACCCAAACGAAATTTCAGTTATTAATTTCAAGTTGAATATTGTGAAGTTTGATTCATTTTTGAATGTTGTATATATAAACTTAATTATTTTTGTTCCTTGTAAAGGCCAATTCTTGGGGGTGATTACATAAAAAAAAGAAATGACTCTGTCTATTCTCATTTTGCTTGAACTTTTTTTTTAAGCACACTTCATCAATATAAAATTCTCTCTATCTCTCACAGCATTAATTTATAACAAAAAAAATTATTATAAATTCATCGAAATGATGGATATGACTATTTGGGTCCAAAAATGAATTTTTGTATAAATTTAAAGTAGACTGATTTTGGTCCTTTTTGTCATACCTAAATAAATTAATAGGGCCCAAGTCATTTCGATGCATATGACGCAGCGCATGTTAAAGGGTTGGCCCGGAATGAAGTAAAGACCCATGGCCGAAGTCAGCAGAAAAATATAAAATAATAAAATAAATAAATATAATAAAGTCAAAATTGGCTAAAATCGGGTGTCGTTAGGATAGAGAAGTAGCAAGATTAGCCAAAATTGGGCGTCATTATAACTAACTTGGTTAAAATGAAAGCCAAGCAATGCTGGAAATTTGAAATTTAAATAAAGAGGCATAACTGTTACAATCAAGAAATAAGGAGAACCAATCACTTCGACTGACCCAGTCAAGACGAGTTATCTAACTCCAAACAAAGGGGAAAAGTGTTTGCAGCTTGGAAGCCTATAAAAGGGAGTTGGAGTCATTTTTCAAGAATCATCCAACGATCAACAACAACAACAACACAACTCTCTCAACTAAGAAATCAACACTTCTCTGATTCTTTTAGCTCAAATGAACAAAGATTAACTTTAGTTCAGTATGTAGAAAACAGTTATATGAGTGTTTGTAGCCATACTCATTTGGCTCGAGATGAGGTTATCAATGCATTCATTTTATAACGTCAAGAGGTCATGGTCACTCACTCGGATTGGGCCTGGTTCGAGATGAGATATCAATGCGGCGGAGTGGTATTCTGCATTCATGTCGAGCGCATGGATGAAGAAGTGTAGCTAGAGTCATAAATACTCATCGAATTGAGCAATCTTTCAATGCATTGACGCGTAGCCATCGTACGGTGTCATCAATGTGGCTAATTTGTAGTTAGAGTCTTCGGTAGTCTCTCAATGCACTTTAGTTATAGATATGACCCGTGTCATCAATGCATATGTCTGTTGCTAAATTTTGTAAAGTTCAGTGGCGAGTAGCCATCGTCTCTCAATGCATTTTTTCGTTTCAAGTGTTTAAACCCTTTTCGAATCTTAAAGTGCTGAATTGTTAAAAGCTACATTAAGGTATAGGCAAGTAGAACCTCATGGGTAGTGTTTCACAGATAGAAGTCTAGGCGCAAACCAAATTGTCACTTCGAATCATCAAGGCTTCAACTTGTGTATTCTTGCACACTGGCACACCCGCACTAAATGCACGAAACTCATTTCGACTTCATTGTTTTCTTATCGAACTCAGTCACTTCAAACTCTGAGTAACTAAGTTGGTGTAACTGTCAAACATCTCTTTTTGGCACACCTGGTGGGACTTCTAAGTTTTTAGTAGATCAATCGAAGTGTCGATTCTTTAATTAACTCATGCTGAGGCAGAAAGTGCTAAAAATTATACAAACATAACATTACCTCTTTTTTATTATGGGAGAAGTTCTGAAACTCATATGCAAGTTTTCTAAAATCTCAATTTCAAACAAGAAAAATCAATATATTAGATTGAATACATATTAGGCAAATTGTTGTGTTAATTGGAATTTTGGTCTTATAAGCATGTTTTAGTTCAATTTTAATTTCAAAATTAAATAATTGACAAGAAGTGAGAATAAAATCTCAAAATTATTGAAAATAGAACGTATGAGACCAAAATTGAAAAGAGTGAAATAAATGGGATTAAAATTAAACTAAAGTATATTTATGGATCCAAAATTACAATTAACCCTAAATTGTCAATCAATTATCACTCACCAACCAAATGAAGCTCGAATTGTGATAGTCCTAACGTGAGATCAAAGTCAACATGTTGTCATAATGGATCTTTTCATGATAAATTGTTATATTTGTGCAATCGCGTTAGCACAACTGACCTATATTAGTACATTAAAAGTGATTAATGTATTTAATTAGCACTTCGTCTAGAGAAGTCTAAAGTGCAAAACTTGTCTGGAGAAGTCTAAAAGCGCAAAAATCTTTCTATTAATAATAATTTTGGGATATTTTGTAATTTGATTTTGTTTTATCAAGTGGCAAGTTTGGTTTCTATCTTGTCAAGTGACAAATCAACTAAAACAAATAAAAAAACAAAACAGAATCAACTTGTCACTTAACAAGACAAAAACCAAATTTGTCAATCGGTAAGACAAAAACTACTAAAGGGAAAAATTAATTTTCTAAAAGAAATAGTTATTAAAACTAAAAATTGAGTATGAAACAAGAAATTCTAAATATCGATAATATCAAAAAGTAAGAAAAATTAAGAATCGGCAAGTATTTCACTCTTTATTATTAATTTAAAAAGGAACTAAAAATCAAAAGAAATAGAGATGAAACGGAAAGAAAAAAATAGAAGAAAATCAAATGAAGAGAGAGAGAGAGAGAGAGGGGGAGGGAGAACGGAGTTGGGGACTGTTCCCAACTTCCTATTAATAATATTGATGTGATTTGAATTTTGATGATGTAAATTATCATTTAGCATCGAAGATTTTTTAGTTTTTCTCCGATGCTTGTGTTGGTAGCATAAGGTTCGACGGGCCGACTTGGGCCCCAAGCCTAACAACGGCCAATTATTATCATATTTTCTAACCGCCCTTTGAATACTATGGACATATTTGTTACTTTGGAATAAATTTAATAAATATGTTTACTCGCTTAATTTGTCATTTGTTTAAAAAGTTTTAGGCCAATGATTATGTAAAGGCCTGAGATCTATTTGACATATTTATTAGATTATGGATCACGACTAAAAGACTGTGATATGTTTTTCTTTCTTTTATTTTTTTTAATAAATTTGAAAAAACAATCTTATACTTTTTTTTTGGTTATAAATAACGATCTCTTTTGAATTCATATTATCAATTGACATTTACATAAATACTCAAATTTTGAATGATTGTATATTTTGCAAGAAATGATCTAAATAGCAATGTTTTAAATAAAAGTTCATCAAACAAAAAAATATATATTCACTATATTAATTGATATTCAATATTTAAATATTTATCTTAATAAATAAAAACTTTTGATAGCACAAAATTGAAAAATATTTGTAATATCAAAAATTGAATGTTCACAATATTATGACTTATAAAAACAAATTGACTAATTTAAATGAAATTAATCAAATAAATCATATCAAAACAGTGGATAATAGTTTTAAAAATGAGATATTGGGTAAGTATAATCATGATTGAAATGGTGTTATAAATTTTGAGGGTGAATATGAAAAAACTTAAAAAATGGGAGGACAATAAAGTATTTTTAAATTTAATCTAACATAGTAAAACCACACAACCAAACAATAAACTAATAAAAACATGAAATATCTTGAATGAACAAATAAATTAACAAACAATAAATAACTAAGGATTTGATATATACTCTTCATTAATAACCCATACTTAGAGAGTGTTTGGCTAAGCTTATTTTAAAGAGCTTATAAGCTCGTATAACTTATAAGATATTTTTGGAGCTTATAAGTTCATACATCTTATTTTAAAAATAAGTTCTTAAGGTGTTTGGATAAAAGAAGATCCTATAGCTTAAAAGATGATTTTTGAAGCTTACAAGTTGTAATTTTGTTTGGTAAAAATTAGAGCTTATATGTTTTTTTAAGTGTAATGATGATCGAAAAAGATGAAGTAAAATATATTTTATGTAAATAAATATTTTTTTAGATGGTAGGAATGTAACATTGAAAAAAATAAATATATTTATGTTATTTTATCTTTTTGTATTAGACAATTTATAAATTATTTGAAAAAAAAAATTGACAGGAGCTAACTTTTTTTTTTGAACTTATAAGCCTTTGATAACTTATTTTTGGAACTTATAAGCTCTTTTATTAAAAAATTATCAAACACTCTTAGGCTTTGTTTGGTTCTAAGATTTTAGGAGGAAAGAAAAATATTAAAGAAAGGAAAAGAAACTACAAGAATTTTAAAATTCTCTATTTTGTTTGGTTGTTAAAGAAAATAATAAGGAAAATAATTTTTTTAGAGAATTGTCTTCCATTTTATTTGGTTATTATTGTAAATTAAAGGAAAATGTAAAAACACATCCCAAAAAAAATTCAAATAATCAATTAATTGCACAAAAAAAAAAAGATTTGCATGAAATATATTCAAATAATAAATTAGTTTGAGCAACAAATGAGATGAGAGCTTGAAAAATGAGAGAGTGCTACAAAGAGTAATATTACTTTTCCTTCATTTTCCTCACCTAATTGGAAGGAAAATACTTTTTCTCAATTTATACTATATTTTCTTTTTATTTTCCTTTCCTTACCGTTTCCCTTCTTTTTCTCTAGTAACCAAACATTGAAAAATGCTTTTTCTTCCTATTTTCTTTTCCTTTCCCCCCTAAAATTCTAGAACCAAACACAATGTTAAGGAATTTATAAATTCCCAAACAAATTATAAGATATTTTTTGGAGCTCATAAACACATCCAAACACTCTTTTAATTAATCATATCCAGTCATATCAAAAATAGCAAATGGGCCATATGAGTACAATTAATTATATATGTGCTATTCACGAATTTCCAAAGATAATGTTTTTTTTTTTTCAGATTTTCTCCTTTGCAATAATCCTTGTCTTAATGTTTCTGACAAACTACATGGAGTATTTTGTTTTCATCAAAAAATAATACATAATTAATTTGATTGTCATGCATTATAACCCCATCTAAATATAACCAGATTATGGTGATTGAGAAGTTATCAAATTGTAAAAAATGTTTTTCATCATATATAGTGAAACTTTTCTCCTTTATTTTGTACGAGGACGTACGCATTTCTGGCCAAATCATGTTAAATCTTGTGTCGTTTATCTCTCATTTTTTGTTCATATTGTCATTGCGAGCGCGATTCTGTGTGTGTTTTTCTAACATTATTATTATTATTTTGGAGGACCTTTTTTTATACGGCCATACGGGAATTATTGATAATAATATAATATTAACGTTTCGATCTCTTAATCAAGGCTCTACTCATGATTGAACAAATAACTATAAAGATCTGCTTTTAACTTAATAATGCACAGTTAGAAAAGCTTTATTTATTGCATGTAACTATGGTGCATTAAACCCCATGGCCATGACACACACCAAATTCCACAACAATAATTTATTAGAAACAAATGGGGGCCTCTTTTTTCGCACACCAATCGCAACAATTTATTTAAATATTTCGAAGTCGAACAACATGTAATTAAATTAAAAATGATGGGACAAAGTATTGATGCAATGCAAGAATCATGGGAAAAAAAGGGCCACTAAGCTGGTTGAGTCAGCAGGAACATATCACAAAGTTAAGCCACTAATGATATGTGTATGTGTATACTGGTTGGCCACAAAATAGAGATTTGTTGGATTCCCTAGTGCCAAAAAATAAAGTAATGTCAATGATTGAAAGACTTTTCAATTGGTGGGAGACCCCAAATCTTAATCAATGGCATGACGCCCTCACCTAATTAACATGGATTTTTTTAATTTTCCCCCGCTCTGTATATGGAGCTCGGTTGGCCGGTTCTCTCTCTCTCTCTCTCTCTCTCACTCTCTCTCTCTCTCTCGTGTTTTCCTAGAAGACAATTGTTGGAGAGGTGTGAATTGGGGTTAAGACCTCTTTTTTTTTTTTTTCAGTTGAATTAAAAATAACTTCTTAATAGTTGGTGGTGAATGTAATACCTCATTCTATGTCAGATAATAATTGAAAAAAGTGGACTCATATTAAGTTTCAATTGAAGAATTTAAATCTGTTTATTATATATTTTTTTCTGGATTATTTATAATTCAATTTATATACTATTTTAGTGAATTTGAAAACAATTCATCTGTCAAACGAACTAACTAGCCCAAACATAACAATCAATTATCAAATCGAATTGATTGTCACATTTTTCCCATTTCATCTTTCCCCCGCGTTATATTCAAAAGTGAAACTAGCTAGTTGTATAAATATTCAATTGATTTCTTCTTCTCGCATTATCATTGATGTTCAAAAGTGAAGATTGTGTCATTTTTAATTGTTATACTCATACATACATGAAGATGGAGAGTGTATGGCACGGCTTCAACTCATTTCGAGCGTAGTCCATTTGTGAGCGATGTGGGATGCAGAAACAGCAGAACGTGATGAAGCCCCCGCATTTGTCTGCAAACTCTGGACCCACGTTAGGTGTTGTTATTCCATACAAATGCACTGTTCATCTTGGGATAAAAGTATTAAATTCCAAAATTATAATAGTTTTTATACTTTGATCGTTATTATTAAGATCACCTATTGCAGTTGATATAATTGTTCGATTAAATTATATGAAATTTGCATTTTCCTCTACAATTACTTTTTAGCCAAAAATATAATCGGGCCAGCGCTGATGCCACCAAAATACCTATTTTACTTCACTATCAGACGTGCTTGTGACTCAATAAGATAAAAATATCAAATGATTTAAAATTTGATAATTGATTCGTTTTTAACTATGAAAATCAACATCTTCCCATCGTCGGTCACCTTGTACATGGCTAAAAGATAACTCATGATGGGAAAATACAAATTTTATATAGTTTGTATGTTGAATCATAATGAAAAAAAATAGTGATTAAGAGTCTGATTAAAAGTATAATAAGGATCATAACTCTAACAACAAAGAGTTTTCACTTTTCATTCCTAACCTATTATTATATTTGAAAAGAATTTTACAAATTCGTATATCATAAAAAAAAGACGAGAATTTTACAAATTCAACCGCACTTAGACATATTTACAATTTGTATGTTTCTTCAAAATAAGACAATTAATAATAACTAATAACCTATCATCTATTAGTAACATCGTACTGGCATTTGATTATCATTTCTACTAACTCTAGAGCATACTACTACTAGAAATGAAATTTGACATTTTCTTTTTTCAAAAAATGTAGACAAACATAATTGACAATAGATAACAACGTTAGTATTGTATTGTAATTGCCATTCATAGGAAATCGTTAGAAGTCAGCATTCTTTTATTTCATCAACTAAATAAAGTTGTGGTTTTCATTTTGCAGCAGATCCTAGCTGTATCTTCTTCCTTTCTCCCTCTAAATCTTTAATAAAACTAATCAAACCTCTCTCTCTCTCCCTCTCCCCTCTCCCTCTCCACACATCATCATCATCATTATCATTATTATTTCCATCAAAAAGGAAATATATTTACGTTTCCAGCTGTTTCTCTATTTTCTATTTTTCTTTTTCACAACTTTTTCTGTCAACAGTCTATATTCCCCTAATATCCCAATCATCACAAGCACATAAATATTTGATTGTTTCAAAATTTCAGAACTTTGAAAATCTTTTTTTTTTTTTTTTTGGTTAAACTTTGAAAATCTTTTGCTTTTTCCTTTTGTATTATCATAATTTGTTTAAATTGAAACAATTTTCGGTATTCCTTAATATCTCTCAAGTTTTCAATTTTGGCTCCCTAATTCAAAGATCAGTTGCTGTGTTCTTGTAATTTATGCATCGAATTGAAATTAGGGTGTGAATTGGAGAATCAAGGTCTTTTTTCAGAGTTTTCATCAGCTTTGTAATTCCATTTTGGTTTGGGAATGCTATATCTGAAGCAACCTATGGGGGAGGTGATGGGGCCTGCAAATTGGGAGAGAAAGTAGAAGGAGTTTTGGATTGGAATTGACTGCCAGTGTGATTGATTCCCGAGCCCGAGGCTCGGGGATCGCCAACAAGGAGAAGCAAAATCAATGGCAGATGTGTTGGAAAATGTACTGCGACAACGGCGGGAAATACAGTCTGATTCTCCATCTTGTCCTCCTCCTTTGCCGCCTAACGACGGATTTATGGAGAAATTCAGACTCTACACGACACGATCGGTATATAATTCTATTTCACCATATTAACCAGTCTAAAATGTATTCTGTCTCATACTAATTTGGGAATGCTTGATGAAATTTTATAGATCAACTTGATTTGGCATTTTAATCATATGTTTGCTATACTTAAATTCCGGTAATTTGCTTGCTTAATTAGTCCGTGAAGATGCTGTAAAAGTTTGTGGTTATTACTATTACTCGTGTTAGCTAACTTGGTAAATTTGAATTCGATTCTCTATGAAAGATGAATTCAAGAGCCAACTAAATGTTTTAAGAATAATTATACACTTCAAGTTTTTATTAGTTTCTCTTTCTTAAAACCCTTCAGCTTGAGCTTTGTGCAGCCATGTCAAAATTTCACTCTCTTCAACTATGTGTTTTGCCACTGTCTATTGTGTCGATACGTGCATCATGGCCTTGTCGCCTTGTGCTGAAGAAAAAGATTGCTTTCGAGTGGACTCTGTGATCACAATTTGGCTGTCCTCTGTCCTAAATGGATTTATAGCTGTCTGGTTGCTGCCTTGTGCTTGGTTGAAACACTACAAATGGCCATGAATACGGATTTATGGATGATATTATTACCAAACGTATAAAATCCATTGTCATTGTGTGCACTAACACATGAGTTTCAAGTGCTTAAATCTATCTGCAGTCACAAATTAAAATTAGTAAACTTATATTACTGTTATCCACCAACAACTCCTTTTGTTTTATTTAATTGGTTCTCTAATTTTGGTTGCAGATGTTTTATATGTTAGGAAGGGACAAAAGTAGAACATACTGGAAAGTTTTGAAAATTGACAGGTCGGAACCCTCAGAGCTTAACATTTGTGAAGATTCAACAACATATACTGAAAGGGAGTGCTCCGATCTATTAAGAAGGGTCCACGAAGGAAACAAGGTTACCGGAGGACTTCAATTCGTCACTACGTGTTACGGTATTGTTGGTATGTAGATCATCGAGTGTCATTTCCGTCCTACACAAAGAAAGGCTGGTAGGCCCTTATCTTATTCCGTTTCCTTCTTTTTATCAGGATTCATTAAATTTCTAGGTCCTTATTACATGCTACTCATTACAAAAAGGAGGAAGATTGGTGTAATATGTGGTCACAATATATATGCGATCTCAAAAAGTGAGATAATTCCTGTGCCACATTCCGCTGTTAGATCCACCATGGTTAACTACAGAAACGAGAACAGGTTATAGCCTTTATGCATATGAATGTGCTTGTTCTTGTGTCGTTCTGTAACCTTAGAGTAAAGATAGTGAACATTCTTGTAACTTTTCACATGTCTTTGTTTCTTGTTATAAGAAAAAACGTTTTACTATGGGTTTTTCATTTAACAAGGTAGAAATTAAACTCGTATCTTTGGACACTTTATTTGTGAATGATCATGTGGTTTGGTTGTGGTATCTTATGTTCCTTTATTCATGTAACAAAATGAATCCCATCTTCTATGCAATTCACCACCTCACCACCTCGATACCATCATTTGAACTCACTATGTAAATGGTGATTTACCCATTCAATGAACCATGAATCTATCTAGGGAGCAACTAATGTTGCACAAAGAACTAGGAGGGTAATTTCCTTGCAAATTAGTTGGATAATGACTTAATTCGGTCAGGCTTTCTTTTATATCATATCCTTGCTTTCTTCGTGATATTGCAGATGTAATGATGATGATGGGTGTAACTTGAGTTAGAAGACAGTCTGTGGGATAGGTATTGAGATCTAAAGTATTGAGAGGAGGGGGGTGGGGGGGTGGGGGTGGTTTCGTGTGGCATGATGGTAAGTAGTTATTGGAAAGGATGTTGGGATTTTGCTCTCTCAATACTTTTGTCCATGAGGGGACTCAATTCCTATGGGTAGCAAATAATTAGGAGTCTTTGGAAGCAAGTGAAACAATATGCTAGTGATTATGTTCTCCATCCTTTTTCTGAGATTGATCTTCATGAGACGAAAAACAGAAGCATGTATCTGAAACGCCAATTGCTAGTTTGCAAAATCTTAAAAATGAAGACTAAGAAAAATGAAACTAGTTGGCTGCTATACGGCCCCTGAATCTGTATTGCATAGAAAGAGTTTCAAGCTTGGCAACCAAATGCGAGAGTGATCGTCTTGTGAAGTTGCGACTTCCTGTGAATAGTGTTCTAGATCAAGCCCTAATAACCCCCCTCCCCCCACAACCCAAAAAAAAAAAAAAAGTAAAAGGGAAAAAAGGAAGAAGGAAAAAGGTAATATGAGAGCTGACCAGAATGCTAATACCTTTAATTGTGGGCTGAGAGTTAAGCAATTATTCCAGTTAAAAACATTTATTACAGTAAGCGTATTCTTATACCGCTGCTCATCTTAGTTTATGAAAATCATATTTGCATGAAGTTTTGCAATTTCAGATTGTGCATGACAAGATCCATGCTCTTCCTTTTTTTTTTTACCGCTTTTTCATTTTGTTTTTATTTTCTCTGTACTGTTGGTTTCTGCTACGATTACAATACTTAATAAATCGAGCTAATGATGGACATGGTAGTCTAAGCCTTTTAAATTGTTCCTTGCAATTTTTATTTTCCTATGAGCATTCCAAAAGCCCTTGGTTGATTGTGGTTACCAAGTGATACTAATTTGTGATCGCACAGATACAAGAAGCTCTTGTGTATGGTTGATCTTACTAAGGACTTCTACTTTAGTTACTCCTACAATGTTATGAGGAGTCTCCAGAAGAACATGTGTAATGAAGAAACAGGAGAAGTGTTATATGAAACGATGTTTGTTTGGAATGAGTTTCTTACTTGTGGAATACGTAATATTCTTCAGAATACTATATGGACTGTTGCATTGGTCTATGGCTTTTTTAAGCAGGTCAGGTTCTACTCTTCCTCCAAGGCTTATGTTCATCATTCATTGTTTACATAAGACATCTGTTGTAATTGCTCGAATTTTCCCAATAGTATCAACTGGGGCTATAATTGAGTCGAGCTCGAGCTCGAGCTCACGCTTGATGAGCCTAGTTTTTTAGAGCTCATGCTCGAGCAAACTTGGCTATCAATGAGCCCAAGATTGAGCATTTTTTCTGTAAATTTCTAATATATTTTCTAGACAAAAACATAGAATTTGAAGTATAAAATGTGACACGAGAATTTTAGAGCTCCCAATGATCTTAATTTTTGAATACTATGGTGATACTATTATTGAATACTTACTATGTCTCCATTTTTTTTATGTTATCATAATTAATTTGATATTACATAATCTATACAATATAAAATTTATCAAACAGAAAACGAAAAGCTTACAAGCGGGTTCGCGAGCTTTCACACAGTCATAAATGTGCTCGAGCTCGAATTAAGCCTGTTCAAAGCTCATGAGCCGGCTCGACTCAACTTACACACCTAGCATCAACTTCTTATAGAGACTTGAGTTACTCTTCATTATGATTAGTCAAAACTATAGTGTGTCTTTTACCAATTCATTATTTCCAGCTGGATGTTCTCTGTGAGCATTAAGTATTGATTACTTTATGCTTGAAATAATCCAGGCTACACTTTCTATATCTGGTCGGGATCTCCAGCTGATTCTAATTGCAAGACGCTCACGGCATTATGCTGGTACCAGGTTAGAACACAATTATGCATATGAAACATTTGAATTTATCTTTTATTTATAAAAATCCTAATGTTCTTTCTAATTTGCTACTTCATTTTGACATATAATTGATCATGTGCTTGAGGTATCTTTCTATGGGATCCAACAAAGATTGGGCTGCATGACCAATGAGTTATGCTGTCAGATTAATAGGTTTTGTGAAGGAAATATCTATAATCTATATGTACATAAATTTATTGTACCTTGCACATGCACACATATGATCCTGGAATTTTAATTTGTTGGTTTACCAGTTAACTCAATCACTTCCTTTTTGTGATGGTTCAACTTGCTATCTTCTTAACTTGTGTATCCATTTATCGGCCATCGACTTTGGCTACCAGTGAGCGCACATATGATCCTGGAATTCTCAATTTGTTGGTTTATGACTTAACTCAATCACTTCCTTTTTGTGATGGTTCAACTTGCTATCTTCTTAACTAGTGTATCCATTTATCAGCCATCAACTTTGGCTACCAGAGAGTGACAAGATGGATTTCTTTAATGTGTTTCTTGTTTTCCCCAATCCTCGTTCCCCACTTGCAAATCTACTAATAACCATTACTACCGCTGGCAACTTATGCACCTTTACGGAATATATGACATGATAAGCTGCCCTTGAGTTGGTCTTTTATCATAATTAAAGTTGTGAGAGTTATATCAACTTTTTGTTGATAAAATGTGCATTACATGCACCATTCTGTTTGTGAACACATGAGCTAAAGCTATATCTGGACGACTACATCTTGGATCAGAAATCTCAATTGTCTTTGAGACCGAAATATTATGCAGAATATTTGCTACTGGCTTTTTATCTGTAGGACATGGTTGTACTGGCACAAACATGTTGGTCATATATTCTTGTTATAGAACAGCAATTCTCACATGCTACTTTAATTTAGTGAGGATACAAGTTATGCAGAAGAAAACATTATATAACAGTGTGTTTGCAATTGAGCATGAATGAATATGTGCTCTAAGTATTTCGGGTGAGATAGACAGAGTTGGGAGTGAACATAGAATGATTTTTATCTCAGAAATAAGCTTCAATTTTCTCTTTATATGCTATTCTTTCTTAGTTTACTTTCATTCCTTTTAAACATGATGTTTAGGTGAAAGCTGGTAGTCACTTACATAAATGGAGTATGCTTACTCATTTATTGCCTGGCCCATCTTATGAATTTTTACAACTCTCAATACAAAGTTAAAATGTAGCTGACTTTCTCATTGGGAGCTATGTGGTGGTGGGTTCTACTCACTATTCAGATTTGAAATGTAATGCTTCTGCTTTTCAATTCCCTTGCCTGCAAAGTTTGTCTTTGCATGCAAATCTTGTTCCTGGCCGATAAAAAAACATGGATAAAGATACTCTATTCAGCTGCTCTTAAATGATTTTGTGGCATGTGAGAAGGCATCTGTTGACAACTTAACAATAGGGTTTGGTTTGAGCTTTCCTAGTGTCATAGAATATTCATTTTGTTTTATTGGTGGTGGCGGTGGAAAGCTCTTAGAACAATTGGAAGTCCATGTAAAGTATAAAATATGCCCTGCAATTGTGTTAGTGGTTGGGACACAGTAGAGCATAATGCATTCTTGAACTACTATTGTTTTTAACACATACAGTCTTACTACTTAGCTCGATCAAGTCCATATTCTGATTGTTAATATTTTATTCCCTTACGCAAGTGTTATCTACTTTGTTTAGTTCACATGATCGCCAAGCTTCAACTATTGTGTGTATGTAGGTATCTTAAGCGAGGTGTCAATGAGAAAGGAAAAGTGGCAAATGATGTAGAGACTGAGCAGATTGTAGTTGAGGACGTTCCTGAAGGAGCGCCAGTGCAAATTAGTTCTGTGGTCCAAAATCGTGGCTCGATCCCACTCTTCTGGTCACAGGAGACTTCCCGCCTAAATATTAAGCCTGATATTATCTGTATGTCTAAGTAATTGGTTGATATATATAATATTTCACCTTCTTTGTCTGAAAAGTCGAATACTCACCTGAATTGTGAGGCTTTACTTTGTATGTTTGTCTTTACTTGTGAGTTGATTTTTCTTTCTCAGTGTCTAAGAGGGATCAAACATATGAGGCTACTAGACTTCACTTTGAGCATCTTGTCGAGAGATATGGGAATCCTATCATTATTTTGAATTTGATTAAGGTAAGGAATTTATAATGTCGGCTCCTGCACTGTAGTATTTAGCTGATAGGTTTGTCCTTATTTTATTGCATGTTAAATATATTAAGTCTAAAGGAATTTTGTTAGAACAGTCGCAATCAGCTGAAGGTTCTTTACTCTGCCGAGATGGCTCCTTAAAGAAACAATCATATGAAGCACCTCATTGAACTTTTTTATCACAGACAAATGAAAAGAAGCCTCGAGAATCCATTCTTCGTGCAGAGTTTGCTAATGCCATTGAAGTCATCAATAAAGATCTGTCTGTGGAGAACTGGCTTAAATTTCTTCACTGGGATTTGCATAAACATTCTCGGAGGTATCTAATGTTCATCCTTCGTGGTACTGCAGCTTATGTTTGTGAGAGATCTCATTTGTTTTTCCTTTTACTTCATTCTCTATCAGCAAAGCTACAAATGTTTTGCTACTTTTGGGAAAAGTGGCTACATATGCTTTGGCGCTGACAGATTTCTTTTACTGTCAACTAACACCCGCATTGCTGTCAGATGGGCATCTTAGATGGCCTAGTTTTGAGTAAGTCCCCTAATTCAACTTTCATCATGTTGAAACTTGAAACTATTTCCATTAATAGTTTTATATTCTTCCCAAATGGGAGCAATAATCAATGACATCTGATAGAATGTTTGTAGGTTAATAATTTCAGTCTAGGAGCTTGTTAGTTGGATAATCTAATATTTTCTTTTAGCTAACATCGAGACCAAAATAAAATTAATAATCAACAGGCGATAGGCAATTTACTAGCAAATAATGTGTTTATGTTCTTTTGGTTCCACTGTGGGCTACAAAGAGAAAAAGAAAAATATGTACAATTCACTAATTTAATGGAAGGAAGGGGTTCGGCATAAAAATTATTTTTCTTCAGCAATCACCGAACAAACCAACATTTCAGGTTATTATGTTATTGTCTATGAGCATGGGATGCTGAATGGATGTTTTAAATGCTTATCTGCTGCAGGAATGTTGTTGCTCCTGCAATGGCCGCCCGAACATATTCTAATACTGATAGTGAGAAGCACAACTGTGACGAGGATTCAGATAGTTCAGACAAGAAATCTAGTGTAGGCAATAGCATTGGAAATTATAGTAGTTCTTCTGTCAAACAACCAATGGTCCAAAAGGGAGTGCTCCGGACTAACTGCATAGATTGTTTGGACCGCACCAATGTGGCACAATATGCTTATGGCTTGGCTGCTTTAGGGCATCAGCTGCATGCCTTAGGAGTAACTCCCTCGACAAAGATAGACCTTGACGATCCATTGGCTGAAGACTTGATGGGTTTTTATGAGAGAATGGGCGATACTCTCGCACATCAATATGGTGGATCTGCTGCTCACAACAAGGTAAGCTAGTGTGTGATTCACATTTTAGTTTGTATGTATTAGTTAAACAATGTCTTTCTGTATCCTAGTTAAAGGTATACTTAGAATTATTCTCATGCAATAATAGATGCCATTATCTAGAAACTTAGAAATATCTGATTGAAGGTGGTCGTATAACGGAAGGTTGTGTCTAAAAACCTTTATGGACTTGTTCAAAGCAAGATGATTAGCTGTTTCAACTATTAGGCATGGACTGCAGGCTTGAAGAGCATTCTCTATGGTTTTGATATATATTGTAGGTTTGTGCACAAAGAGTCATGCATAAACCACCTGACTTTTAAAGTGCAGGCAGTTTCTGTTTTTCCTTTTAAATTTTGTCAGAGTGCCAAAAGTATTTAGTATGAGTTTCTTTAACTAGTTGAGACATTGGCGATCAGGTCTATGTTGGAAGTTGGGCCTCGTGCTCTTAAAACTTAATCCTGATGGCTTGTCAAAGTTGATATGAGTTTATTGTTTAGCATTCATCTTCAATTCGGTCTTCTTCAAATGTAAATTATTGTTTGGTCTTTCAGAGTGTCATCATCAGCAGTATAAAGGAACTCAAGTTCTGTACCTATTCATTTCTAAAGGCATTTCATTTTTAGGTTCGGACATTTTTTATGCATCTATTGACATTCAAAACTTCTATTTACAATAGATTTTCTCTGAGAGAAGAGGTCAGTGGAAAGCTGCAATACAGTCCCAGGAATTTTTTCGAACTCTTCAAAGATATTACAGCAACGCATATATGGATGCACAGAAACAAAATGCCATTAACGTGTAAGTGGCGTTTTCAGAATGTCAGGTGTGTTTGATAAAGTTTCACATATGGATGGAGATTAAATACGTAGAAGATTGATGAGAAGTTTTGGAGCCTGAAGTAGGCTAGATAACTTTCTCCCCTCCATTGAATTCTCCAGCAGGAACTAAAAGGGTGTCTATCCTTTTTTATAATGTTTTCACTTGTATTATCTGTGTTATGGCATACTTTTCAAGTCCAATCAAATAATGTATTGACATTATTTAATAGTTTGCTCATATTTGAGCAGATTTTTGGGGCATTTTCAACCTCAGCCAGGTAAACCTGATGTGTGGGAGCTCAATCCTGATCAGCAGTACAACGTTGGAAGGAATGGGCAGTCAACTATTGAGGAAAATGGAGGGTAAGTGCGTACTCAATAGATAGTTAATTATCCGCTATAATGTTGTGTAAGAAGAACTCAAAAATCTGTATTGAGTTAATTTACAAAGCTGTTACAACTACTATTTATACAAGAAAAACCTAGTCTAGAAAGGAAAACCTAATTAGAATCAAATAAGGAAAACCTAATTAGGATCAAATAAGGAAAACCTAATTAGGATCAAATAAGGAAAACCTAATTACAATAGCTAACCTAATTTTCCCACACTCCCCCTCAAGTTGGTAAATGGATATCATCCATTCCAAGCTTGCAGATTAATTGTTGAAACGTTCTCCCAGATAAGCCTTTAGTGAGCACATCAGCAAGTTGGTCACTAGTAGAAACAAAGGGAGTACAAATTAAACCACTGTCAAGCTTTTCTTTAATAAAATGTCTGTCAACTTCAATATGTTTTGTGCGGTTGTGTTGTACTGGATTGTGAGCAATATTAATACCTGACTTGTTATCACAATAAAGTTTCATTGGACCTTCCCATTTAATTCTAAGATCATCCAAAATTATCTTCAATCATAGAAGTTCACAAATTCCAAGAGCCATAGACCTGAACTCTGCTTCTGCGCTAGACCTGGCAACCACATTCTGTTTTTTGCTCCTCCAAGTTACAAGATTACCTCCTAAGAAGGTAGAATATCCAGAAGTAGACCGTCTATCAACAGAAGAACCCACATAATCTGCGTCTGTATAGCACTCAAGAGTCAAAAACTCTCCTTTTTTGAACATAACTCCTTTTCCAGGAGAGCCCTTTAAGTACTGCAAGATCCTATTCACAGCTCTGAGATGAGTTTCTTTTGGATTGTGCATAAATTGGCTTACAATACCCACAGCATAGGCAATATCAGGCCTAGTGTGAGATAAGTATATAAGCCTCCCAACAAGCCTTTGGTAAGACCCTTTATCAACAGTCACATCCTCTGAAAACTCTCCCAATCTATGATTCTGTTCTATAGGTGTTTATACAGGTTTGCAACCTAGCATACCTGTATCCTTCAAAAGATCTAGCACATACTTCTGTTGAGAGATGAAAATTCCTTTCTTAGAACGAGCAACCTCAATACCTAGGAAATATTTGAGTTTGCCAAGTTCTTTGATCTCGAACTCCTTTACTAACTGCTGTTTCAAAGTATCAATCTCGAGCAAGTCATCTCCCGTGACTATAATGTCATCCACATACACCAACAATATGCACACTCCCCCTAAAACAGAATATTTCACAAAAAGGGTATGGTCACCTTGACTTTGCTTGTAACCTAAGGCAAGCATGACCTTTGTGAATCTGCCAAACCAAGCTCGTGGAGACTGTTTGAGTCCATATAATGCTTTCTTCAATTTGCAGACCATGCCTTTTCCTGTTGGTGAAGCAAAGCCTGGAGGGATCTCCATATAAATCTCTTCTTGAAGATCACCATGGAGAAAGGCATTCTTCACATCAAACTGTTGTAGTGGCCAAGAATAATGGGCAGCCAATGACAACAAAATTCGGACTGTGTTCATTTTAGCCACAGGAGCAAAAGTCTCCAAATAATCAACCCCATAAGTTTGAGTGTATCCTTTAGCCACTAACCTTGCCTTATATCGTTCTAAGGTGCCATCAGAATTATATTTCACAGTGAACACCCATCGACATCCAACTGGCTTCTTCCCATCGGGTAGGCTAACCAGATCCCAAGTGTTATTCTTCTCAAGTGCATCCATCTCAACCTGCATAGCCTTTTTCCAATTTTCATTCCCTAATGCCTCAGATAATGTCTTTGGAATGGGTATAGCATGGAGATTAGTAAGAAAGGTTTTATGATGATGAGATAAAGAAGAATAAGACACATACAAATTGAGGGGATGTTTAGTACATGTTCTTGTGCCTTTCCTAAGAGCAATAGGAACATTCAAATCATCAAAGGAGAAAGAACTCACCGGCACAGTAGTAGGAGCAGATTCAGATGATGGGGCGTTCTCAGTTGTAGGTAATGGTTTCTCTCTTCTTGAATAAACCTGCAATGGACGGATAGAATTTCGAGTTTCCTCTCCCACTGTTGACAATGGTTCTGACTCAGTTGTAGACTCAGGAGGGATACTTATGGATTGACTGTTTGGACTGACAAACCTAGGACTAGTATCTGGCAATTCAAGGAGAAAGAAATCTCTATCCTTATTACTACTCATATTACTTTCCTCTGGTGAATAAGGTTTGCTAAAGTACGGTTCTTGTTCAACAAAAGTGACATCAGCAGTGACAAACAACTTTCGAGTAGGAGGATGATAACACTTGTAACCTTTTTGAGTAGATGAGTAACCAATGAAAACACACTTTTGAGCTCTTGGATCGAGTTTATTCCTATTTGAAGAATGCACATGAACAAAAGCTACACATCCAAAAATCCTAGGGTTCAAATTATTAGATATTGGATAAGTGGGGAAAAATTGGGAGAGAACTTGCATAGGACTTTTAAAATCAAGAACTTTTGTTGAAAGTCTATTTATGATGTGAGTTGCAGTTAACACTGCTTCTCCCCAAAAATGTTTTGGGACATTATTTTGAAACAAAAAAGCTCTTGTGACAGCAAGAAGATGACCATTTTTCCGTTCTGCCACCCTATTTCGTTGTGGAGTGTAGACACAAGAGGATTCATGTATAATGCCTTGTTTTTGAAAAAAAGAGGATAAGTTCTGATTAAAAAAGTCTTTTGCATTATCAGATCGAAATCTTTTAATTCCTACCCCAAATTGAGTTTTGATCATGTCATAAAAAATAGGAAAAATACGACTCACATCAGATTTATTTTTCAAGAGGAAGATCCAAGAAACTCGAGTGCAATCATCAATAAAGGATACAAACCATCTAGCCCCTGAAATATTAGCAACAGTGGATGGCCCCCAAATATCGCTATGAATAAGATTAAAAGGAGTCAAAGATCTATTATTAGTAATGGGAAAAGAGGCACGTTTGTGTTTGGCCAATTCACAAACATCACAATGAAATTGTTCAACAGGTACTCCTTTAAATAAAGAGGGAAACATCACTTTCAAAACATTAAACGATGGATGTCCTAGCCTACGATGTTGAAGCCAAATCTTATTTTTCCTAGAGTCAGAAAGACAAGCAACATGTGACAAACTCTGAATTATATTTTGTCCATTGCTTGGTTCATTAAGATAATAGAGACCATTCCTTTCCTCAGCACGCCCAATCATCCTCTTCGTGTTCCTTTCTTGAAATACACAGTGATATGGGTAGAAAAGCACATTGCAATTCGAATCAGTAGTTAACTTATGGATGGAAATAAGATTGGTGCACAATTTTGGGACATGAAGAACATTTTTTAAAGTAAGGGATTCACTCAAATACACATCTCCTTGACCAGCTACAGTTGTAGCTGATCCATCGGCTGTAGTGATTTTTCTATTGCTTGGACAAGGAGTGTATGAGATGAATTTATGTGAGGAGTTGGTCATATGATCAGTGGCTCCTGAGTCAATAACCCAAGAGTTGGGAAAGATAGTATCTGAAGCATTAGATGAATGCGAAAAGGAAATAGGGATGAGGTGAGAAGGAATACCTGAGAATACCATGACACTAGTACCTGTTGAAGATTGTGGTTTTTGTTTCTCTAATGTCTCCAATAGACCCCTCAGCTTTTCTATTTCCTCACTATTGAAGCTGTGAACATGGGAACCAGTATTTCCCATATTCATAGTTGCAACGTGTGCCTGCTCATGCCCTTTTGACTGTCCTCCCTTCATATTTTGAGGCTTTCCATAAAGCTTCCAACACCTCTCTCTTGTATGTTTGGATTTTTTGCAAAAAGTACACCATAAAGTGTCTCTATTGAATTTAGACCACTTCAAATAATTCTTACCATTCAATCTACAAGCTGTTTGGATCTGTTGCAATTCACTTGTTGAATTGTGAATGCTATTATCTATTGTATGTTCCATGAATTCAAAAAACACGCACTGTACAGTCGCTGGATGACTGTACCAGCACCAGAAACCGACTGGAAACTTCGAGGTGACGCCGGAAAGTGAAGTCCGACCGCCGTCTGCCCCCGCACGCGCCCCCACGCGCCGGCGCGTGTAACGGTGCAAAAAAATTTCTTCCGGCGCATGAGACCCACGCGGCGCTCGCCCGACCGCCGGAAAATTTATTTCCGGCCGGAAATCACGTTCCGCCGCCTTCTATGGTGGTGGTGAGAAACAAATGTACTCGAAAAAAGGTGCTGTTTTTGATAGGACAACTTAACCCTAGAACTTATTTTATATGGCTCTGATACCATGTAAGAAGAACTCAAAAATCTGTATTGAGTTAATTTACAAAGCTGTTACAACTACTATTTATACAAGAAAAACCTAGTCTAGAAAGGAAAACCTAATTAGAATCAAATAAGGAAAACCTAATTAGGATCAAATAAGGAAAACCTAATTACAATAGCTAACCTAATTTTCCCACATGTTGCATGCCCTATCCATACGACTAGGTGACTTAAAAGTCTCACTGGCTGGTTTTGGCAGACATCTGACTTTTAATTAATGAAATTGGTGAAATTTTTGATCAGTAATAGTTTTGAACCTCAAATGTGATGGATTTATTTGGAGTAAATGTCAAATTTATCCCGCTGTTCAGAAACAAGTTCATGATCCTTTCATGGATTGTGCGGGCCAGCTAATTGCTTGCTATTGTCCTTCTGTGGCAATGCATGTGCTTTACATCCAATGGAAGATTTGAGTCAAAGTTTTACCATTATTTTGTGCCTATTGATCATCCATTTTCTTACCGGTCCAAGTCCTGCAATCCACATCCTCCAGCTCCTATGAGCAAGCACCCAAGCCAATACTGCCTAGAGTTGTTGTCAATACAATCCCAATCTAAGACGACAATACAGCCACCACCACCCCTAATCCTACATGACAGCAGTCTGTTTCAAATGTCTCCGACCATCATTACTCATGTAGGATGGAGTTATAATATCTTATTCTCCATCTCCCCAGTTGCTTGCTTTCTCCGCATCCCTAAATACTAATAACACAGTGGTTGGAGTAATTCACAGAGAAAATGAAACAAAATCTGATTGACTTATTCAGTTGCCATTCGACTGGAGAATATTAGGGAGAGAGTGAAAACGATGGGGGAAAAGTGAGTAGGATTGGTTGAGTTGTTTCAGAAGTGAGCGTAAGTAAGAGAGGACTGGACAGGATATAGTTTGATTGGGGTAATTCCCTTGTAATGAGTAGTGGATTTGAGGGAAGACTTGAAGGAAATTGTGAATATCAATAAAAAAAAAAATATGCTCTTACCCTCTCTCTCTCTCTCTCTCTCTCTCTCTATCTTTCCCTTTTTCTCCTTTAGATGTACTGAACGTTATTGCTCAAATTCATAGGACTGAAAGAATCTCTACAAACTAGAGGTAAATTTCTAATATCCCAATCTACGCTTGTCACGGGAATATATCTGTCTTGAAGTTCCAAGTTTTCAACTCTTGTTTCTGAATTGACTTCTATACCTTGCTTTATGATTGTAGAGCTCAGAAGGAATATCAGTATCTAAATTGAGGGGGAAAACAGATCCTCTTTTTTACCATATTAACTACTGAGATGCTTACTTTATGTTTAGTATTATTTCTGGTGCTCTTTTTTTCTGAGGAAATTACAGTTTTCCACCCCAACTATGTGGGTTTTTTCACTTTGCAATCTAAATTGTGTCGTGTTTCCGGTTGCCTACAGTTTGCAATCTAAGTGGATTTTCCGATCATAAATCGTCACCGGACCGGCGACATGTGAGGTGCACATGTTTTAGTAAGGGTATTTTTTGTCATTTCATTCTAATTAATGCAATTATTTTTTCTTTTGTCATTTTTTCCTTTCTTTTTTTCCTACCCATCTTCTTCAACCCCACCACCACCTAATTCTCTCTCTCTCTTGCTGCTCGCCCACCCTCCTCCCCCCACCCGTCGCCACCCCCAACCCCCACCACTACCACCGTCGCGGCCCCTCCCTCCAGAGCAGAGAGATCGAGAGAGAGAAGAGGTGAGAGAGTGAGAGAGACCCCTGCTCCCCCACCCTCCTCCCCCCACCAAAACCACGTTGTCGCCACCCCCACCCCCACCACCACCTGCCTCTCTACTCTCTCTCTCTCTCTCCGGCCCCTCCCCCATGCTCGCCCACCCTCCTACTTCCTCCACCACCACCACGCCACCGCCCCACTCCTATATCTCACCTCCTTTCTCTCGATCTCTCTCGCACCTCCTCTCTCTGGATCTCTTTGCTTTGGATCTGATTTGATGTTATATGCTTTGGATCTGATTTGGGAGGGGGGGGGGTGGGGCGAGAGAGGGTGGCGGCAGGTGGTGGTGGGGGCGGCGGTTGGTGGCGGAGGCGGGTGTGGCGGCGGTTGGTGGCGGGGGCGGGTGTGGCAGCGTGGTGGAGCAGGGGAGGAGGGCGCGCGCGCGCGAGAGAGAGAGAGAGAGGCAGGTGGTGGTGGGGGTGCATGAAGATGAAGAAGTGGGGATGGAAAAAAATGGGAAAAAGAAAAAATAATTGCATGAAGAAGACGAAATGACGAAAATACCCTTATTAAAAGCACGTGCACCTCACATGTTGCCGGTCTGGTGATGATTTTTGATCGAAAAACCCACTTAGGTTGCAACCTACAAAAATTGTATAGATTAGGTGGTAATCGGTAACACAACACAATTTAGGTTGCAAAGTGAAAAAATCAGCATAGTTGGGGTGGGAAATTGTAATTTCCCCTTTTATTTTTTAAGGTTTTCTTTTTGGTGCTTGGTGATGTGTTTTGCATAAAATGTATTTGGATGGGCTATTTTTTAGTAGGAAATATTGCAAACGTGTTTGGTATTATGTTTTGGGTGGAAATTTTGTTAGTAGATAGTGTTTGGATTGGATAATGGGTTAGTGTGTCACATCCATATGTAATATAATCATACATTAACTTGTAATGATTCAGTAATTGAATAATATGTAAAGATTTGAATTTTGATGATAATGAGTATAATATGTGAAATTTGGGGGAGAATAGATATTGGGAGGAAGAGATAAGATGGTCAGAGAGATTTCTTGGATAGGGTGGAGAACAATTCTCAACCAACAGAAAACACAAGAGTCAAAATGTGTCCAGGAGCGTTTTGGTAGATTAAAGAGAATTTCCGGAGAACACAATTTGCGTAGCACATTTTTAAGCTGGGAGAGTGAAAACCTGGGTATGAAAACCAATAAACATGGCATTTTTTTTTGGGGTCTTAGACATCTTTGATAATGATTTTGTAACTTCCATTTTGTTGGGTTTGTTATCCTGTTTTCACTAGCTTTCAAAGTCAATTTGCAATTTTTATCTGGTTGGACCTCTTGTCCTTTGTTCACTTTTAGATTTGTTGCATGCAATTATGATTTTTGCTAATTATATACCAGTTGTCCCTTACTTGATCAATTATTTAACTGTTCATTGCTTAATGTTCTCACAGTGATGCTGATGATTTATAATCTTGTTTGCTGAGCTGCCAACTTCTTGTAAATGTTCACTACTCTAGTTTTGTATGCTTAGGTCACTTTTTAAAAGATCATGGTCAGAAGGGCACATTCTTCGTGAAAGTCGCTCACCGTCATCTGCCTCAAACATCAATAAAGGTTTTTGTAGTAGTGAATTCTCCAGTAAATCAAAAAGAGGAACTAAAGTGTTTTTTGGGTCAACACCAGACATTACTTCTCAGAGCGACTTAGCATATTCAAGGTGATTTACTTTTCTAACCACCAGTTACTTTATATTTCTTTGAAGCATTTAGAGCCATAGTCATGGTGCTTTATTTTTCTAACTGATGAATTATTTTCTGTAAGTTCATTGAGTTTCTAGTAATCAGTGTTCTATGAAATTAGTAGGACTAATCAACAACTTCGGCTTGTTTGGAGAGATATGGTGGAAAGTGGGGATAAAAACCACCCACCAAAGGATCCCATTTATCCTTGCATGTTTGCATAAAATGAGCTTTTCTCAGTCAAGTTTATTTAACTAGTAGGTCATATGGAGAATCACACCGATTTTATCCTGTTACTTCTGTAATTAGGACTGTTAGAATATTTGTTAGGATACTATTCTAATAGTGTATCTAGATGTAGTTATTTTAGGTAGATAGGATTGTTGTTTCCTATTTTAACATATTCTTAATCCGATAGGGATTATCCAATAATACACTGTAATGTTTCTCTTTCAACAAGGACTATAATGGGACCCTTCCCAGACTGAGATCCACTCGAACTCTAATTAGTTCCCCATTTGTTGAACTGGTGGGCTTCGTTTTGTTATAAACCTGGACCCCAATAGAGGCCTAAATTTTGACTTGAGAGGTGGAGTATCATTTTCCTTTTTGATATTCTTTCCGCATCCCAGTCACAACCACCACTGAAATGCCATTCCATATGCTGCAGATGTATACTTGCCAAAAAAAAAGTTGTTAAGACAGAGTGATACTGAGGAGGGTGAAGAGACAATGAAGCCTACACGCTGACGTTCAGGAAGGAATGGAGATGGGCAGGCAGGGGTTGTTGAGGGGGTGTGCTTTTCTAGTCGATTCTTGAAATTATGGTGGATGAAAGATGTCCTAGTCGATGTGGATCAAGTATAGCTGATGTTGATCAAGTATCTTCAATTGGCGCTTTAGCATGACATGATCTCTTTTTTCAGAATGTATTTGTGCATTTACATTGTCGATTATAAGTATACGGGCCCCAAATTGACTTGATGTGTAGGCGTCAGGTGTGGACAATGTAGGATTGGCAGCAAGGCCTAAATACCTCCCACTTGCCCGACATGTATAATTATTTTGGACAAGACAATCCCATTTCTTAAGAGGCATTATAGTTATCCATGCAGTGGTCCCCAGTAGAGTGCCAAAATTCATGTAGTGGCTGCAGACTATGGATTAGACGCACATAGTACGTTAATCTGACTGGACAAGCATGCGATACTTCATTCGTCATGGTTTTCGAAAATAGCATCATTGGTTTGGAAGCTGTTGGTTAGCTATTACTTATCAAACATAGCTTGACTGAGTCTTTTGAGCTTGTTGGCTGGTCCCCAACTATGTTGAAAAGTGTAGGACCTTAGCCCAATTCCTAAAGAGTAAGAATTATATCTACTGTGTGAACACTGGTTATTTTAATCCTGAGTATCATCTTATGTTTCTTTTCTGCACTGCTTAATTATCTATCAACTTATATAGGTCTATTAGTGTATTTACTTATTTGGAGATGCCATGATGTCATTAGAAGGATAAAATGCAGGATTTTGTTTATAAGCAGTCCTTTTGTTCCAGGGAAAATTTTCCTTTGCATCATCAGTTTCAGCTTTCCTTTCTGCAGATATACCCCTCCGATGCCTAAGGAGCTTTTTGCTGAAATGCAAAGAGATAGTTCCCTACATGAAAATGGGGGTGCTATTGATTGCTCTAACTTTGTTGACCTAGATTGGCTCTCTTCCTCTGGAAATTCATACGATGAGGAGTTGTCAGAAAGGTGGTTCCTTCAACTGTGTTAATTGAATTTTTTGTTTACTACGTTTTATTTAGGTGGAACTACTGAACCCCTTTAAAGATTTTTGCACAACACAGTATCCTTACTGCTTTCTGAAATCATCTTTAATCATCAAATATTAGTGCAAGATACACGAGTTGAAGCCTCATTAATTTCTTGATGAGACTATACTCAAATCAAACGAGATGGCAAATCTTGTTCTGTCACACGCTATTGAACTTTTTTGACATAGATATAGTTTTTATTGCCTTTCCTTTTAATTGGAACTTCGGGTATGCTTTTTCTCCTTTTATCCAGATATTTAGTACTTATTTACTTCTTCATGTCATGTTAAAAAAGGGGCACCGCTAAATGTGTAATTTTCTGGGCATTATAGCTTATCTTTACCACAACTAGACTGGCTAAAGTTTTCCTTGTAAGTCTATTTTTGCATGTTCTATTCGTGTATACTTGTGAGGAAGAGATGGCCTATCTTTCTCTTGGCTTGTACCTTTATGCTATGTTTGGAACAAGGATTTTGGTGAGGAAAAGTGGGAGGAAAATGGAAAGGATCAAAGAAAAAATTATACTTGTGAGGAAGAGATGGCCTATCTTTCTCTTGGATTGTACTATTATTTGAAGCAAAGAAAAAAATTCTCCATCTTATTTTCCTTACTAAAATCCAAGAACCGACGGAAGGTTAGTAATGGTAAAGTACCAGTCAGTTAAACGGTCTTTACTGAGTATCGACCTAGTATGTCTTTCTACCAACTTCGGCTTACAGTGATGACTCAGTTGCCAATTGTGGCCTTCAAGTTACTTAATCAATAACTTCTTCAAGTTACTTAATCAATAACTTCTTCAAGTTACTTAATCAATAACTTTTCTCCTCAGGTTAATTATGAATATTTTGAATTGTTGAATACTTCAATTTGGTTTGGAGAACATAATTCTCACAGCCACTCAGACATTTACAAGCAACATTTCTTCTCTAAATCTGCATACAACTGGAATTCTGGCTTCACAGTTCTCGCTGATAGTGCCTGGATTAAGAAATTGTTTCATGATATACTGGAATTTTTTCAGTTGGGATCTATAAAAAAGATTTGCCAGAAGCATGTGAATCAACACTTGGATCTCCATTTGACTACATTCATGAGTTATATTTGTGCTATTGGATCTTGATTTGACTAAATCCGACTTCTGCAACTTCATTCTTAAAATTTATTTCTTATATCCACATCTCATTGTAGTTTTAAAAAGTCCTAGCTCTTGTTGATTTTTCAAGACTAATCCTTACCATATCTTTACAATCTTTGATATGGCATGTGAGGACTGAGACCCAATGGTGATTTCATTCTAAAATGATTCATGAATTACAGAAAATGATAATCACTTAATTCCAACTTCACAATCAAGTCAGCTGCCTTTTTTATTATTGGATTTAGACTCATCTGGCAAAAATTCTGTGATTCTTCACTGTGATCTCAAACGGAATGTTTAGCTTCCTACTTTTTGAGTTTCCTGTAACCCCTGTAAGCATTCTAGTGCCTGAAGAGATACACTTTCATGGAGCTATATATATATATATATTATTCCTGTTGATTTTGATAGATCACTTTGCTGATATGCTTTATGCATCTGCTTTATCCTTGAGTATAATGATCTTGTGTTGCAACTTCTTTGGATGTTTAGACATTTTCTTAACTATGGGTTGAATCAGATTATTGAAGCAAGTTTCTGAAATTTTCCTTGTTTGAGAGTGGGTACATGAAGGCTTTGTCTATTGAATCTAAATTCATCGGCTCTTTTTCCATGTTCAGATCAATGCTGACAGCCTCTCCAATGACTGTTCTGTCGTCAGAAAACTTTGTCAATGAAATAACCCCATACGCAAGTGAATGTGGATCTAGCATGAGGGTTAGTATCTTTTTCCAATTCATCTATTAGCTTCTGGCAACTAAGAGATGAAGTGAATTTGTAAGTAAGGTACAAGAATATGTGTAAGATCATTATATATGGTAGGGTGCTCTCATTAATGACACATTCCAACAACAGAGTTTTATTAGACTTTGGTGGTTTTTTCTGCACAAACTTAATAGAATGCTGAATAACAAATGTAGAGAGCTACTTCTTTCCGCACATTTAGACATGGTTGTGAATAATGTGTCACCTGATATTGCTTAGTCCAATGCAAGTTTCTGAAATACGGTTACTATTTCTTTCTCAGGAAAATTTGGTTTAGTTCAATTCTCTATGGATTAAGATCTGCTTTTGTTTATCAAGTGTCCTCCCAAGAAGTCATCTTATGTTTCACATTGCTGTGAGATCTCTTGTAGTCTATCACACCACTTCGGACAAATTTCCAGGACTTCCATGCCCATCCTATCAGACTCCCTGATCAACAGAGTTATATTTTGATTTTTCTGGGTCTAATTCTGTTGTTGCAGTTGCCGTTTGAGAATAAACACTGAAGAGCACTTCCCACAGATTTGCATGTCTGTTTGCTCTAATAATATATAGATCTGTCCTTGATACCATGTTTTGTAACCTCTCTATTCTTGTTCTTATAAGTACGTTTGACATATTCTTGGTCCGAAATTGTAGGGAAGGGAGCCCACTGGAACTGACTTGTTTAATGTTGAAGATAATATTGGAGTTCTCGAGGACTTCTCAGATAGTTTTGTGCATTGGGTAACATATGGGGAATCACTGTATCATTGAGGATTAACAGGCTGCAGATGATCACTGGGAGCATGTGTGGAGGGCCGATGGTAGGGTTATAGGGGAACATCATGTGAATGAGAAAAGAAATATGTTGTACCAGCATCCTTCAATTTGATAGTCTCTTCAGGGGAAACCTCCCTGTGTTCTGGCATGTGATTTACAACGGTTCAATCCCAGAAAAGCTCTGTTGGACCCTGATATCTTAGCATGAAAGAGTAAATAGCCGACAGTTACAAAATTCTTTCTGGAGCTCTCCTTTCACTTCCCCCACTTTTTCGTTCTTTTTTGTTTTTATTATTTTTGTCTTAATAATTTCGTCTTAAACCTAGTTAATGGATGCTGGGGGTCCTATGTTGTAAATACGAGAACGACTTGGGGAGCTCCAGTCTTGTAGTATAGGCCATCGATTCTTTACATTTGTTTTTGGTTTATAACTTAGTGAAAACTATGGATAGCTGAAATAAGTTTTCTGAGGAAAAGACTCAGGATTACTGATTGACAAGATGAGCTTCCATTCAGGTTCCATTTCCCGTGTCTTGTTGAAAATATGTTTATGCCCTCTTTAATTTCTCGTGTAGCTTCGATAAGCATTTCTATTTGCGATGGGCTAAAAACTCGGTAGTAATATTATTTTCAATCTCATGTTTGTTTTAAGTACTAGCTTCCCCTGTATTGGACGGTTCAATATTAAGAACTACTTCGTCACTCTTGATATTTTCCTAACATTTGTCTGCCGAGTTGGAATCCAGCCTCAAATAAATAAATAAATAAATAAACCCGTTTGGCATCCCACCCCTCGCTGTAGAAGAACTTGTAAGTGGGAAATGGCCAACGGCTGAGGAAGAAAATATTTCAGTGAAATGCGGTTGAAATTTTTTTACAGTTTTGAGATTAGGGTTAAAATTAAAGAAGAAAATAACAAAACTTATGTGCCGTCCACGCGAGTTACTTTGAATTGGCCGAACTCGACTCTGCCATCGCTTTCCGGTTTGGTGACCCTTTGTTTTTTTTGGTTTTTAGTTGGTCAATGACTAATATATGGAAAAGATGTCCCATAAATATTGAGACTAAATATGGCAAACACCCTCAATTCGGGGACCAAAAAAGTGAACACAGATTTGCATGCAAGCCCAGAAAGAGAAGCTGATGAAAGCGAGAGGCGAAGAGAGACGGAACAGAGCAAAACATGGCTGCAGAAGAATCTGGAGGTGGAGATTTCGACGCGGATCACGGATTACCGAACGGTATTGTTAATTTACTACAATTTTGGTTTTGTCTATAAATGTATTTGTGAATTTCTGATTTTTCTGTATAATACGTACTAGTAATGTAATCTTTTCCTGAACTTGATTTGGGGGAAGTGATCACGTATAATACGTACTACTAATAATACTACTTGCGGCTTTTTACCGACTATTTCAACAAAGAGAACAAGATTGGAAAAAACTCAGTTTGGAATATTGTATCCAGAAAAGATTCCACAAAACTGGAATGGATCTGATGAGAAAGATATTAAAGTTAAGAGCTGGGTTGCTGAAATGTGGAATATAAAAGGTGATGACTATCCCGTTGGCACAGATTATATATGCTCGACAGAATCAAGGTTGGCATATTTTGTTGACGCAGATTTTCTTACAAATTTTACCTTTGTTCTTGTTTCTTTAGTACCTTTAGTTGTTTCTATTCCTATCATGTTCCTCGTATTATTTACAAGTGGTATTCAAGCTCTTATTTTTGCAACTTTGGCCGTAGCTTATATAGGTAAATTCATGGAGGGCCATCATTGAAATAGTCTTTTTTTTAAGGTTAGTAGAAAGCAATGTACCATTTGAAGTCAGACAATAAAATAATAATTAGAAATAAATATAAATAGTGTAACACATTTTTAAGAAAATAAATTATCACTTATCCAGAGATGATAGTGTAGAGATGTTACGAAATTTATTTGATCTACATGTATGTAAATGTAATTTTGCATTATTTTTGGTATATATAAACTAATTTAATGAATTTTTTATTTAATTTAATAAATATTATAATGTAGATTGATAAATCAAATTTACCAAAAATGAATCACTAAAATTATGGACTACACAATCCGTATGCATGATTTACGTATTTAATGGGCTTCTAATATAACTCAATGACATGTGCATAATTTGATTAATTATATTTATGGAATACACACACACACACACACATATATATATATATATATGCATGCACAAAACTTTACTTGTACTAGGAAATTAAGGCATATAAATAAATTTATTATGTTGATTTTTTTTTTCTGATACAATCAATTCGAAACCAGGGGGTGGTTGGCGGCGGCTGCTTCCCTCAATTACGCAATCTCATTTACCATAACAATTAAATTCTCCCTCTCTCTCTCTCTCTCTCTCTCTCTCTCTCTCGCTCTCTTTCTCTTTTCTCCTTCTTCTCTTCAAATTGAAATATTAAAAATTCTATTAAATTATCTCTTCTATTCCAATTAAAACACCAAAAATCCTATTAGAAATTTTCTTCTCTCACAAACCTTACAATGTTCAACTATTTTTCAAAAGCAATATACAAGAAGGTATTGTGTTCTAATCTTGGAAATTTATTTATTTTTTTGTAATTGATTTTTGAGTAGAGATTTGAATCTTAGGATATAAATCTTAATAATTGTTCAATATTAAAATTAAGGAATCTTAATATTTATTTGTTGGGTTTTGAACTTGAATGAACCTAACTACTTTGAGATTTCATATTTAATTAGAAGTGATTTAGGGAATGTGATGGCGGAGGAAAAAAAATGATATTTTTTGAGTTTGAATATATTTTTTGATTGTGAAAATAAAGAGAGAGAAAAATTGTATTTTAATACTTTTTAAGTTTTGATTATATATCAATATGTAGGTTTATATCAATTTTGTTTAGTAATGTTAAAAAATTAGTTGTTAAGTATTTTTTAAAAGCAATTCATTATCTAATATATTTGCTTCTTTTGAATCAGAGAATATCTTATTGTTTTTTTCAATATCTTGTTTTTTATACATATTGTTTTGATTATAGCATTTTTTTAATAATTATAACACTTCTAATTGGTCGTATGTACATAAATATGATAACTTTGTTATTTTATATATTAATATTATATATAATCCTTATATTTATACATTTTAATAATTAATGATCTCGAAAAAATTTCACCAACCCTCAATCAAATTCCTAGCTCTGTCCTTGTTTGAAATGCCTTAAAAATGTCAATCGAAACATCACACTCACACACTCACCCAAAGGAAAATTAGGGAGGTTAAGAGGGTGTGAACTTGGGGACCTTAATGGTACCGGTTTAAATCCCTACCATTGAGCTATAACTCAAATTACATATTGATAAATGTTGATAATTGCATGTGGCTGGAAATCTGGCCAATTCATGCGCAATGACTAATATGAATTGGGTCAACATCAAGGAATCAAAGTGTTTAAAATAATAATTATGATAATGAGTTTAATTATACACAACATTATATATATATATATATATATATAATAGATAGATAGATATTTCATCATGTAAATGAATAATAGGATTTGATTGAGAAAATGTAGTGAAGGTAAAAGATAACTCTACATATACACATAAAATCTAAAAATTTACACTAATTGATAAAGAGGTAATAATAGAGAAACTAATCAATGGATATAATTATAAATTATGTTTGAGAAAATAATTAAGTATAAGGAGTAATTTAAAGAAGAAAATATAAATATGCTTGACAATAAAGGAATTAGATAATTTTAATTATAGAAAATTTTAATGCGCATTAGATTGTCAAATGTAAATATGGAAAACATTTTATATGCCAAAATAATGAAAGGATAACTTGTCCACCTTATTGCTCACATAAGTAAGAAATGGACACATAAGATGGATATTATTTTAAATATATATATATATATATATATATATATATGTATGTATTTTCCAATATCTATATGCACACGCTCACTCAAAAGAAAAAGGAGGAGGATAAGATCGTTCGAACTCGAGATTTTAATGGTGCCTATTTCAAAATCCCATCTCTAAGCTACACGCTCAATGGTATTTTAAATAAATTAGATATTAGATTATAATTATAACTAAATTTTATTTCAAGAATTTACAAAGTAAAAATGTAGTTGTGGGCATTTAAATTTTGGAATGACACAAATTCAAGAATTATTAAGTAAAAAGGCAATTTTGGGTATTTAAATTTTGGTACGACACAAAATAGGGTTTCTTTTTGCAATAATATAGTATGGATTAAACGTTAAAATTTGATTGTTACTGACAAACAAAACGAGAATTTTTTTCATAGACTGGATGTATGTATCATGCAATTCATATTCAACCATGTATTATCTATTAATTTTTTTTATAACATACATGTATCCAGTGACTGAATTTAAACCAGAGGGTTTATGGGTGACTCCCGGTCCATATAAAATTTTTTGGGCGTTTTTGTTAAACAGCCTTTTCAAGTGTTCTTTTTAATTAAATAGCCCCCAAGTTTCAATCTTTAGGTAAATAGCCCTTTTGTTTGTTAACATTAATTAATCATTCAATTAAACTAAAATGACGTTTGGATAAATATTTATCTAACTTTTAGATTTTATGTTTTAACCCCTAAAATCAAGTACATTGCAACTTGAACCAAATCATTATTACTATCAAAACCCTCTCTTCTCATTTCTCTCACAAATTGTGATTTCTTTGGGTAGTTTTTTTCTTGACTTTGTACTCCAATGAAAATTGAACTGTATTGATATATTGATAGAATATTTTGTTATATAACCTTGAAGGTGTTCATTGCAAGAGGAAGACAAATTGTACAAGAGTTTCTTTACAAAAAGACATTACAACTAAAGGTAAGAACATGTTTTTGTGATTTTTATACTCGATTTGAGTAGTACATTCTGTACAGAGCACTATTAATGCATCATTTCATAATGGAGTTTGGAAATAACCATTAATTCGATAGTCGGGTTGGTGGGTTTTTGAGAACCCACCATTAATGGCGAACCCGTTCACAGTGAACTGAAATAGTTAAACCCTGTTATTTATTCGCTTGATCGACCAAATTAGATCGATTAAGCGATCTTTTTGTGATTGCTTGATAGACCTTCTCATATCGATTAAAAGATCTTTTGTTGTATGTGATCGATTGATCGATCATATTATATCGATTAAGCGATCTTATGTTGTCTGTCGATCGCTTAATCGACCATGTTATATCGATTAATCGACCTATTGGTGATCGATCGCTTAATCAATAATATAATAATCGATTAAGGGATCTTTTGTTGTCTATCGATCGCTTAATCGATCATCTTATATCGATTAAGCGATCTTTTGTAATTGACAAATTTTCCTTTTATTTATTTATTTATTTTTGTGGTCATGATAATTTTGTATTTCTGTTATCTTATAACATAGGTATTTTTTCAGCCGCAATTATGCCGAAAGACTTTTTATAGGTGTTGAATGTGGTGCGTGGGTAGAAGAAGAAACTTGTTGGAAGTGGACTGGAAAATGTAAAGTAACGACACCGCTTGTTAACACTAAAGAAATTACTTTCAATAGCTTGATTGATAAAATTATTGAGAAAGGACAACTAAGTAGTTTACGGGTTGATGTTAATGTGAAGTATACAATAACAAAAACACCTCCTCCACCATACATAATACATCCAGCTGAAATAAAGTCAGACGATGATTTGAACGTATATTTTACTGATGTTGTTGGTAAGGGTTGGAGATCAATTCTAAAAGTGTCTGTGTTCAAATTGCAGATTGATGGTTTCAATTTTTACAATGACGATAGTTATTTGAACAATGAAAAGTCAATATTTGGTTGTACTTCAATTGGTGGCAATGACAATGTAGAGGAGCAATACACAGACGAACTTCCCCACAATGATATTATGGTCGATGAAGATGTCATTATGAATCAAGAATTACATAAAGTGGATTATGATGTCACAGAAGAAAACATTTTTAGTGAACATGTTTAGGAGGGGATGGGAAGGAGCGTGGTAGGAAGTCAATCACGACATGCATTTGAATAGATCTGAGTTTCACATGGGGTGTTTGTTTAATAGCAAAGCTGAAGTGGTGAGAAAAATTCAACTCATTGATATGAAAGCGAAGTTTGAGTACTCTGTCAAAAGATTAAATAAATCATTATATGTTGTAGCATGTGTGAGCCCAATATGCAAGTTATGGGTTTGTTGTTGTAAGTATATGAATTCAAAGAAATTTTTTTGTCAAAAAATATATTAGTGAGCACATATATGGGTTGGAGCATATATCAGGCTAACATCGCCAATATCGGCCAATCTTACAGGAGAATGCTTGAAGGAACAGTTTGTCAAAGGAGAAGACCCTCACCTAGTGGAGTGAAGACTTATGTAGAAAAAAATTAGGATGTTTCGTGAGTTATTAGAAATCTTGGAGGGAGTGACAACTTGCAAAGGATTTTGTGAGGGGAACATCAGAGCATGGGAACATCAGAGCATGGGTATATAGTTCTTGAGGCTTATCGCTATATGTTGGAGTCAGAAAATAACGGAAGTAAGACAAAATTGGTGGTCAACTCTAAAAATCAGTTTCAATATTTTTGTAGCATTTAGCCAATGCATACGTGGTTTTTTATTTATGAGAAAGGTAATAGCTGTTGATGGATGCTTTTTGAAAGGAAAGTATGGCGGTACACTGCTAATGGCCACTGTACAAGATAGTGAGAAGCATATTTATCCCATTGCATGTGTTGTGGTCAACTCTGAGAATGACCGTTCGTGAGACTGGTTTCATAAAAATCTGAAAGATATAATTCCTGATAGTGACGAGATGTGCATAATATTCGATAGACATGATTCTATCAAGAAGGCAGTGAAACAGGTTTATCCTTTAGCATATCATGGGTATTGTATGAAACACATTGCAAAAGTTTAGGTGCGGTGATGTCCTTAATCTATATTACATGACAGCTAAATCTTACACAATTGATGAGTTCCAACAATATTTCATCCAAGTTAGCCAATCAAAACCCTTTGAATGAAGCAAGGAGTAAGCCTACACAAAAGAAGTTTCTCAACAATAAGACAAGAAGTCAACATGGTAAATGAAAAAATACCAATTAAGGTCGAAAAGCATTTGCATTTATGGTACAAAGATGCCACACAATTCAGTAATCATCAGGAAACCATGGAAAGAAGATTTTAAAGTTTACCATCAACATACATGTATAAGTTGGTTTAAATTGCACAAAACCATCATACATTCATACTAGAAACTCCACTTTTACTTAAATCGTCTTGATTGTTTGAAGAAACCCAAAACAAAACTTGCATTGGTACGCACATTTCATGCAACACTACAAGAAAACAGTCTAAAACATACGGAAAACCTACAAAATCCATTAGTTTTTACGTTTTCCAACAAAAAACCTATGGAACGGATTCTATTAGAAAAGTGTTGTCAGTAAGCTTTTGCCAGGAAATTACCAATGGAAAACCAACAGAAACTTCGACCCTGATTCGCCAATGGAATACGTACAGAAAATCAACGAAAACTTCGACCCTGATTCGCTAACAGATTACCAACGGAAACTTCAACCCTGATTCCCCAACAGATTACCTATGAAAAACAAATTACCAACGGAAACTTCAACCTTGATTCCCCAACGGATTACCTATGAAAAATTGATGGAAAAAGCGCCTACAACTTACCTACGGAAAACCTAGGGATATACTCAACGAAATATTCCTACGGAATGTTTTTTACCAACTGATCACCTACGAAAAACCAACAGAATTTTGCTAGATAGTTTCCTACTGGTCGGGTTGTCTCCATCACCGCCCCGACCCCTGTCGCCGTCGCTGCAGTCGCCACTTGTCGGGCCCCCACAACCGTCATCATCGCTGGAATAGTCCCCAAAATATGCAAATTTTTGCAATTGAGGGGATTTGAACTCGTGACCTCAAACTTGTTTGTCAAGCCATCAACCACCAAACTATTGCAAGAAGTTGTGGCATATTTTGTTTTGTTTTATACTTATTACATATTTGTTTGATTGTTCTTATTTTAATTTATTAATATATTATTTTGTTTTATACTTATTACATATTATTATTTTGTTAACTTATTTTAATTTTTTAATATTATTTGCAAAATATTATTTATATTATTTTAAATATCAAATATACCATCTACATTTGTAAATATTATTTATGTTGTTTTAAATACCATCTACATATGTATTTACATATAGAATTTAGCAAAAACAAAATTTTTAAAAAGTAATTGTTCATACATCATTTAAAAGTTGAATTTGTTTATATTTTTAGATTTATTTTGATGATACATAAATTTTTCCAGGATAAATTTGTTATAACGACATACATTGCCATTTATTTTGATGATACATTGAACCTATGACCTCTTGGATGGAAATGTAATGCTTTGCCACTAAACTAGTTTCAAGTTTGGGATTTTCAAAATTTTACTAAGTTAAACAGCAACTCATCAACCTATTTTTTTAATAATTAAAAATATATTCAAACATTTTAATTTCTATTAAATTCAATTTATTTAATATTGTTTTTTTAATTGCTCAAAATATTCTCTTAATTCAATCGAGAAGAGGGAGATTAAATTTGAGTAATGAGAGGAGAGAGAAATTAATTATAATAAAGATATGTATAAATTATAATATTAATAAATATAATTATAAAGATAGTATAAATTATAATATTAATAAGGATATATATTAATTTACATATATAATTTTGCAATAAAAGAATTTTAAAAAATTAAAATTATATTTGGATCATAAATAAATTTAAAACTTTTACAACATATTTGGCTAGAATAATATTTAACAATAGATTCATATAATTAAATCCTACATAGTGTTCAAAAAGAAATATTATGAGTAAATACAAAATACATGTTCATCATTTAAGAGAGAGAGAGAGAGGGAGTGATGAGAGTAAAAAGGAAATATTAGGAGTATGTACAAAATATATTTTCATCATTACCGAGGTAAATTTTTAAAATCCCACGGTAATCCCTTGGTAAATTTTGTACAAGCTTACCAAGGAAAAAATCTCTTTTTCCTTGATAATCTCTTCGTAAATTTTGAACCAGCTTAATCGAGGGAATATTCCCTCAGTTTTCCCTCACTAAAATTGTTAAAAAGATTACCAAGGAAAAAATCTCCTGGTAAATTTTGAACCAGCTTAACCGAGGGAATATTCCCTCAGTTTTCCCTCACTAAAATTGTTAAAAAGATTACCAAGGGAAAAAACCCTTGGTAAATTTTGAACTAGCTTAACCGAGGGAATATTCCCTTTGTTTTCCCTCATTAAAATTGTTAAAAAGACTACCAATGGAAAAATCCCTTGGTAATCCGTTGGTAAATTTTGAACCAGCTTATCGAGGGAACATTCCCTCGGTTTTTCATCACTAAAATTGTTAAAAAGATTACCCAGGGAAAAATCCCTCGGTAATCCCTTGGTAATTTTCTGAGGGATATTTTTCCTCGTATATGCGTAGGTAAAAATGATGTTATTTCTCCCGCCATTTTTACGGCAAATTTTCCTACGGATTACTAATAGAATTTTATGTTACCAACGTCCGTAGAATTTCCGTTGGTATTTGCATGGGACCTGTTCCGTAGGTTTTCCGTAGGAAAATTTCATAGGTTTTTGACTGTTTTCTTATAGTGCAAATATAATGAATCAAAAATAGTCAAACACAAAACTAATTTAACTAAATCAAAAGTGACTGAGAAAAATGAGTTTGTCCAAGTAGGGCTTAGGGTTTAGGGATTAAACTGCTCATGAGTTATTATGGGAAAAAAATGCCCGTGACTTATTATTATGGGGAAGAATGAAAATGCCCATGAGTTATTATCAGAAAAGAAAAATGCAATACCCAGCAACAGACAAGAAAAGAAAACGATGTAAACAAGAAAAAACAAATTTGCAGGTAGACCGGTAGAGAATGAGAGGAGAGAGAATAAGAGACGAAAGGGAGGTTTGAGGTTTTGTGGGGAGAGGAGGGTCGAGATTGAGTGAACTTTTGCGGGGCTGATAACAGAGGAAAGTTCAAACCTTCATAGAATTGCAATATTAGGCCCAAAATTAGGGAAAATTGCAAAATGGACCCCGTAAAGTTTAAAAAATCAAATTGAAATAGTATTTATTAATTTAAAAAATCATAATTATTAATTCTATTAGAAAAATTAGATAAATTAAAAAAATAAATAAATTACTTAATTTCTCATGGAATATAAATTTCTAAAATAGCAAAGTAATTGATAAAATTAGTGTATTCAAAAATTCAATTAATAACGCTGTATATCCAATTTTAATATTAGACTTTAGTATAATCATATTATGGAATTCTTTTGTTCTAAAAAAAATATGCACAAGTACGCCATAGATAATTGTAAAATTAAAATAACTGATAAATATTGCAAATCGGACCCTAAAAATGTAACACCATCCTATCTTGGATAATTTGCAAATATGATTGTTATGTTGAATAAAGAGGGAGATCCCTCAATTTAAAACAAGAAAAAGTTGAAGGTGGGCATTTTAATTTCTTTAGTTTTCCTAGTGACGCTATATTACACTTCAGAGAAAATATTTGGAAATCTTATTGCTTCTGAGCTATAAATGTAGAAAGAGGTGAGACGATGAAATTAAAACTAATTAATCACGTGATAAGAAAATATCTCTAACTAACTAAACTGTTAACGCTGTCCTTAAATAAATACAAAGATTAGTTAAAACAAACATCTAATACAACTAGCTTAATACGCTATTATTAAATACATTAAAACTATTATATCATTGGTGAAAAACATGCTTGTTGGAGACTTCCATTTCTCTAACTATAAGCCTTTTTTTTTTCACCATAATTCGTGATACTTGTTTCTTTTTTTTTGTTTTTTTTTTTTTTGTCATTTTTTCTTATTACATATATTGTCCCATAAATGCTGTTGACTTTCTCCTGCTTGTGAAAATTATCATCAAAGATAACACGACTATATCTCTACAGCCATGTTGGAGTTATGGTCCTCTGCTAACATAAGCAACTGTTCTCCATCTAGAATGCAATGAAATGATCCAGACAATTTGAAATAGAGAGCTCCATTGAAAAATAACAGATATATAAGCAAGGAAATCTATATTAGGCATCATAGAAAGCTAACTATCATTGGTCATTCATTATATACACAAGTGGTGATGTTACAAATGTAAGAGGTTAGATATCAAGTTCCAACCCATCCATGACTTCTTGTCACTCAGAGGAGCAAAATTGAGCTCAAACATTTCCCTCGAAATGGGCTGCGCCGATTCGCAAAATCCGACAAGCTTAGCCACCACGTCTGCACTTTCCTTCACATGCTGCATATTTAGAGGATCTGTCCACAGTTTGTTAACAAGTTGCAGCCTCCTCCTCTGTTTTCCCTCAGGCGGGATATCCCATTTTGCGTACAGTATCTCTCTTTCTTCTGCTGTCAGTTTCGAACTCACCCTCTTGGCTAAATACTCTCTCTCTTGCTTAAGGGCCTTGATGCTGCAAGGATTGACAACAAGATTGAACTTTTATAAAATATATAAGGCACTTTTAGGGGCACTGCCCCTACTTGGCCTCTGCTAACACACTAAATGCGTGATTTCACAAAGGCATTTAAAATGAATGAAGTAATAAGGCAAGAAGGATCTCTGGAAATATTGAACATACCTTGAAGATACTGAGCCAGCAGGGTCATCACCTAAGAGTGCAGGGCTGGCATTGCCAAGGTCATCCAGATGCTGCTCCAACCATTTCAACCTTCTGAGTTCCACTTCCATATATATCTGATCAGAAGGGTCGCCTCTAAATAACAAATAAAATTGAGTGCGATGTACGATGGAAACATGGCAGACGTGCCACAACATTATAATCTCCTTCCTTTGATCCTCAAACAACACTTTCCATGAGATGGGAGATCGATCGATTATCTCAGTCTCATCATCAGTCGATGAAGACGCCTCATTGGCCTCCTCTAGCTCCAATACCTATGGGCAATCAACAATTATGAATCAATCAAGATTAGGATTTTCTTGTATCTTGTGTTATGAAAACTTAAGGATCTTTGATCTCTTATGTGTTACAAGAGCTTTACCTGGCAAACAAGAAGCTGCTTTTGGTATTGTAGCTTGGTGACCCTTTCTTTCAACTCAGTAACATAAGCTTTAATGCTTTGGATGTTATCTTCTGTTGCCTTCTTAAACATCTTCTGCATTTTCTTCACATTGATAGAGCTCGATTGCTTTGGTGTAGAGATAACATTATTCCTTTCTGGGGCTATGTTCTCAGTTTCATGTTCCATTACTTTTGTAGAGCAAGGAGATCGTATTAAATTTGGCATGTTGGCTGCATTGCTCAATGCGAAAGGGAGGCCCTTTTTCTTCTTAGAGGAAGGCGTTTCCTCAACAGTTGGAAAATTCATAACTAATTTTTCAATGGATCGCTGTACATTATCAAGCTTCTCTTCTAAAACTGTGATGTCGCCTTCTTGAGAGTTCAACCGTGCAATCTCTTCTCTCAATGTAGTTTTATCTTTTATCTGAAGGACTTCTGAAGTGCAACTTGCTGCAGCTGCCTGCATGGACTTTATTTCTGATAGCATATTTGCAATGGTTTGAACAGCATCCTGATTTCCAAGTCTCTGCGAAGCAACCTCCTTGTGAAGTAGCTCTAATGCATGGTTTGCTTCTTCACCAAGCTGCCTTTGCCTCTTCTCCAGCATTCTTATTTCATTAACCAACATGTCTGAAGAAGCTGCGGCTGCTTTTTTCCCCATCTTTTTAGCCTTGGTGGCGGATTTTGTGTCGCATCTCCCAGAAAGTGAGTCATTCTCAGTGGAAAAATTGAGACGTTTAACTGCTTGACAAGAAGGTCCACGATGGTCCTCAGCCTGAAATGAACAGATATCACACGCAAGAATGAGAAACTAGGAGTTGATTATACTGACCTTCCTGTAATTCGACAAACTTCCCCACTTAGTGTGTCAATATTATAAATACCTCCTTCTGATTATTGAAATTTAATTAAAATTGGAAAAAACTATTAAACACTTGGAAAACATGCATTCAATTGAATCAAAACATCATTAACTGTGTGACATCAACTAAAAGGGGATAATGCAAGGTGGAAATAAGGGAATTATGCTGAGATTTGGAGCCAAGAATGGATATTTATGTAATCATATATAGTTACAGTGGAGGGCCCTGTAATATGCCGCAAAGAAACTGAGATAATACATGCAGAGAGAGAGAGAGACAGAGAGAGAGAGGACACAAAACAATTTATAGAACATACCTTTTGTTCTTTGCTTGTGCTTCTTTCTAACTCAAGCTGAGATTGCGCAAGGTCTCTTTGACACTTCAGCTCATTAATCTCTCTCTCCATCTGCATGTAAAAACTGTGATCAGTACTTGAACAGAGTATTGGAAAACTGCCAAACTGAACTGTATGAGCTGCATTGAAGAATTCCTTCTTATATTGGTTTCTCACGAAAACTAACTTAATTATGGATCAGTGGCAAATAAAAAGCAGAACAAAATCTAAGGAAGACCAGCTCCGCTCTGATATAAGGGTGCATATTACTGGACAAAATACTAGTTTGTCGAAAGCCTAACCAAATTTCATGAACAATTTGTACCTCCCACCCTTAATTTGGTCTCTAGCAAAGCACCAATCAGATTCTTATGATAGTTTAGGATAAAGTCTTAAGTCTGTCCCATTTACTCCAACACATCACGAAAATTTGTAGGTACCACACACCTTTCACAAGGAACGCCCAAAACCTTACCTGTAGTTTTATGTTGATTTATTTTTTGTTATTGAAAAATTTCAGGGGAAAATTCAGATTGTTTCTTAAAAAGTAAAGAAGATTACAATACCTGCTGGATTTTCAATTCCTTTTCTCTCAGCAAAGTCCTTAAACATGAAGAGCCAGATGGCTCAGGGCTTCGGAGCTCTGCTTCAAGTCTAGCTACTTCCTCTTGCAGTTGCTTCACTAATTGCTTCTTCTCAACAACCTACACAAGAAGGTTACAATTGGCCCAGAGCTTTGATCCACAATTGTTTTCCAAAGTAAGGAGGAGAAAGTAAACATAACCGAAGAACCTCTATCCCAATAAAATAATTCCAATGTATATTTTTTTCATGGTTTCCAGTATAAAACTGAAGTTTCATTTTGTAATCTCTTCAGCATAGATAGGATAGGTTAGTATACTTATTAGGATGTTTTACCATGTTCACTCGGGCAGTGTTTGTAACTTCCTTGGCACTAGTTGCAAACAAAAGTGTGTTTCTTGATTGGTCTACATGGCTCAAAGCAGGACTCATGGTGCAAATAATTGCTGTACGTGCATTTCCACCAAGTGAAGTCTGCAATATCCTCGTGAGTTTTGAATTTCTGTACGGAATGTGGCCGCTCCTCTTGCCACCACTGTAAACAAAACACAAGAAAAGAATCACGTCCATTTGTAGGGCATTTTGTGAAAATTTTCCAAAATGTTCATGTGATAACGATGAATCTTCTTTTAATCTCCACATCATACTCTTAAAATGTACATACCTTAGCTTTCTGATTACAGTTGTCAGTGTCAGTAGACTTTTGTTGATATGGCTTCCTTCTTTCAATCTTGTACCATCCGTATTTGCTTGTGTGGCTCGTTCACTCCCAGCAAGATCAACAAGATTCTGTTATAATACCATCATTTAATATTAAATGAAAACAGTAATGCTTTACAGAAGAAATATCAGGATTAAGGTAAGAAAAAATTTACTCACCAAACTCGCTAAGAAAGATTTCACACACCCTGAGTCTTCTCGCAGACTACTCTCGATGGTCTGGGAATTAAAAAGGAATAAAAGAGAAAAAAAAGATAACACAATTGTGGAATCAATATCAGATCTAAATGCACTGTTAGAGACAATAGGACACTTAGATCACAAAGTTAATTTGCTGCACAAATTCATGTAACTCAATGACCAAAAAGCAGAAAATTAGTTAGAAAACAATCCAACATACCAGCCTGATTATCTGATGCGACCTAGAGCTTTTATCATTCAAAGAAGTTTCACCAACCTGCCTTTGGGCTGCAAACATAGGAATTGGTAAAGTATTATACAACTATACTCTTCAATAGCCTGTAGAATAATAAATCAGGGGAATAATGTATATTACAAGAAGGAATGATGGTGAGAGAAGCAACAAATGCACGAAGAGTTTTTACCTTCACAAATACTTATTAGATGCCTCAAATGTTGATCATCCTTGACTACCTCTTCAATTAACTTGTCCACAATGGTTCCTTTCTGCACACATAAGAAACATGTGATGATGCAAATCTATAGAAATTCATTATCCAAATATTTATCAAAGGCGTTACCTCAGGATCATCTAACATCCGCAGGGAGCCAGACTCTCTGTTAAGGAGATCCACAACAGTTTCGTTATAGATCTCTAAAGCGGAGAGTCTGACCATAAACTCCCTCTCTGGAGTCTGTCAAACAATCAAACAAAATATTAATAAATGTTTACAACAAAATTTGCGAGAATATAGATGCAAATTATCCGATTGTCTCAGTAAGCAATATATCTTACACAGTTGATGTGCTCATAAATGTCTTTGATGGCATGTTCGGCCACACCCCTCATAGTGAATGTCTTTCCACTACTGGTCTGCCCATATGCAAAGATAGTTGCTGCAGACAAAACATATGAAGAAAATACAAAAAGCAACCAAATCTATATATGTAGTCAATCAAAACAAACATGAACCGTTTACCATTGATTCCACTAAGAGCAGACAAAGCAACATCCCGGGCTCCTTCTTCGTAAACCTTCCGTGTAGTGCTAGTTGGACCAAAAACCTTATCTGGGAGATGCAAATACAGATGTCAATGCTACTTCCGATCAGTATAGGAGACACCTTTTTACTCCGGCAACAAACTTAGGACAAGGGAACTAGTATTCAAAATGTGTCCTAAATCATGTATAAGGTAGTTAATTAATATACCAAATGTATAGACTCCCGCATGGCGCTCATGATATAGATTCTTTGAAACAATTGTATTTTCATCACTGATTTCCCATGCAACAAGGTCGTAAGCAGCTAGTTCTTTGGAACTCAGTGGCCTCACTCGAACGGTCACTAAAATATTCTCCTCCCGGATCTTTGAACCACCAGGCGTACATGCTGGCGTTGTCCTTTTGATCTTTGATGATGGGGTCACTGGTGTCCCTATTGTCATCTTCAGCAAATAGAATCTTTCTTCCCAGAAATCAAAGCAAACAATTGAAATGATTATCAAAACAAGTTATTATCAAAAGAGCAAGAAGGCCATCCACAGGCCAAGATTATATATAGCAAATCAAGCGGAAACAGTTAATCATGACAAATCCCATTTTAATTATTGAAATTGCACTTGCTTTATCCGCCAACAAATTAGATTTTTAACTTTCCGCCATGATGCAGAAACCCATAATGAACAAAATGTGTTTCTAGGGTTTAAATCCAAAAGCAAGAAAATACCCCAAAAACAAGCATTCCTTTTCAAATGAATAATTTCCCACTGGAAAGCTGTTGTCATCGAACGATCATCAGTACTAAAGAACAGTAAACATAGAATTATCAATATTAAAGCAAACCAAATCCAAATAGGTCCTACAACATGCAATAATTTTTGGAAAACACTGAATTTATTTATTGGACAACGCAAACAAAAGATTCAATTTCTCGAAAAATCAATGCAATAGTTCATGAATCAAATGATCTCATATTAAGAGCTATGCACACACACACTCACACACACACACACGGAGAAATGTAAAACAAGCGCCCGAAACCAAGAAAATTTTTCAAGAAATTGTCCTCTTACCTTCAAAAGAAACCTTCAGATTTCTTGAAATTCAGAGGCAACATCGACGAGCGGAAAAGAAGGTTCCGACACTAGGATCAACAAAATTAGGCGATTGCCTTTTCAACTTCTTTTTCCTAATTTAACTTTAGTCAGCGTGAAGTAAAAAATTATCTTTTCAGGAGAGTTTTTGCGGAAATGGAAATTGAAGATGGCTCCTGAAGATAACAGGGATTTCTTTATCTGTATTTTTTTTTTAATTTTTTTGAATTTGCAGGAATAGGTAACGGCTAGTGTACTATTTTATTACTTGCGCCGTTTCCTTATGACTCGCGAGCGGCGAGCTTTGAAGACTCCGATTTTAAAAATATTTGGGTTGGGGGATGTTTGGGTCCACTTTTATATTTGGACTCAAATAATCCGTCGGGTTATGATTTGGGTCTCTGTGTTTCCATGGCCCCATGGGCCAATACTGGCTTTTTTCTATATTGGTATAGTCACTTAAAATTGCTTCAAATTTAAATTTGAATTAGAATTCGGGTTTTTATTTTGAATTTTGTTGGATTTTTGTCCGTTTCAATAATAAGTTTTAGTTTAATGTAAAGAGGTGCTAGTTGGTATATATATACATTTTTAAAATTAGAGACATGCAATGTTAGATATCTCATTGAACATAATATTCTTTCGACACTCCCTCAATACGTGTTTAACATACCACATGATATGTTCATAAATTAAATAAATTTGCCACTTTCAATGGCATGTTGAACATACTATCAACAATATGTCCAACCACTTTTGAACATGTGGAATCTTTTTACATATTTTTGTTAGTATTTCAATGACAAAAATATAATTATAAATAAAAAATTTTCAAACATATTCAAAAAAAAAAAATTGTTGTTTCATCTAATAATTTATTTTGCTTATTATGTTTTTTTACAAAATTCAAAACTTTCTTATATTTTTAAAGTAGATAATTTATAGATCATGCTAAAAAAATTGTGACACAATCACCAATATGAACTTTTACTTTTTCTTACTTAATCAATACATATAGAGTCAAATTTACAAAACCCGCTATGTTAATTTGAATTAGCACAAAAAATCCTATGTTAAAAAAAAAAAGTCTAAAACCCTTCATGTTATTAAATACTAGCACACTGCCCCCTGAGTTCCTTTACTGAAAATTTGAGTTTGAATTTCTAATTGTATCCCTTTCTAAGAAAATTTAACAATAATAATGCGTTTGTCTCTTTGAAAGAAAGAAAAGGCTAATCCAAAAAAATGAAAGAGACAAAAATTCCAAAACCCAACAGACAATTTGGATTTTTGCAGCCTGGGTGTGGACTTCGTCAAGGGGACCCGTTATCCCCGTATTTATTTCTAATATTTATGGAGGTCTTTTGCTCTTTTTTGCGGGCCAGGAGAATTCAAATAACATTAAGGGAGTGGTTGTGGCTTGAGGAGCACCTAGGGTGTCTCACTTGTTCTTTGCAGATGACATGATTATTTTTAGTCAAGCCACTACAGAGGCTATGCGTTGTATCCTAGATGTGTTGAGGGTGTACAGGTTGGCGTCTGGCCAAGAGATCAATTTATCGAAATCTTCGATAGTCTTTAGCCGGAATGTGGGTGAACAAGTGAACAACAAAGGGAGGTAATTGCAAGTTTGGCAAGAGTTCGGGTGGAGAGTTGTCACAAGAAGTACATGGGGCTGCTATCAATGTCGGGTTCAAGAAGGAATGAAGTATTTGCCTCTATCCGGGAGAGGATATGGAAGCGTATCCAGGGGTGGCAAGAGCGGCTTTTATCCCAAGTTGAAAATGAGGTACTTATTAAATCTAATTTTCAAACTATTCCCACTTACACTATGACTTGCTTCAGGTTACCTGAAACCGTCGTTAAAGAGTTGGAATAGATGATGTCGAACTTTTGGTGGGATAATAAGGATAAGCACAAAATTCATTGGGCAAGTTGGGACTGACTATGTAGGCCAAAACTGGAAAGAGGGATGGGGTTCTGGAAGTTAGGGAGTTTAATGTAGCCTTGCTATCAAAAGCGGGACCTTTTGATTCTTCGCTAGGAATTATTTCCAATTATCTTAGTATTTTAATAAGTATTTGGGATAACAGCTTTTTGTCTTGTCTTTTGACAAGTTTGGTTTTCGTTTTATCTATTGATAAGTTTTCATTTTAATTTTTAGGTTTGTTGTCAATTGTTTTATGATGAATGAAAGCAAATCTTTTGGTCTCAACCCGAAAGAAATGAAAATAATCTTCTTTTGAAGGATGTTTGGAGGGCTTATATATGGTTTCATGTTTTCTTAGTCGTTCAAAAGCAACCCAACTCATCAGATTTTCTCTACACGGCCTATGGATTGGTTATTGAAATTACTCGTTTAATTGGCAAGTATTTGGGCGACTTGCATTTTCGTTTTGTGAAAAGGCCTGCAAATCAAGCCGCTTATGTAATTGATAGATAGTTTAATTTTATGTCATATCATATAGATTGGAATTATTGCCTTTCTTTTATGTTCTCGATTGTATTAGTTGATATTTCTAATTAATTAATAATAGTATTGGTTTTTCATGTCAAAAAAAAAGGATGGGAGAAATTAATTCTTTTAAAAAATTGTGTATATATATTACTTAAAAAATCATTTTAATTTTGAAAAATCCAACAATTTTAATTAATTATGATATCTCCAATATCTTTGTAATGTTGTACTGAACTATTTTCAAATGAGAAAAATGTCATTTTTATCCGTTAAGTATGACCCATTCTATTTTTTGTCCCTTAAAGAGTCAAATTTTGATTTTAATCCTATAAGTTATGAAAAATTTGCAATTTCAGTTTGATTTGACCGGATTCAAACCAATTAAGATGACAGGACAAAGGAATTGGAGAATTTTTTTGATTTTTCCTCCAATTGATTGATTTGGAAGCCTTGTCAGCATTTTACTTTTTCTTTTTTGAAAAAATAATGCTTACTACGTAGAGGACAGTTGGAAATTTCTTTTTAAAAGAAAAAATTAATCCCACCTCAATTACTTACTTAATTACATATAAATAATTGCAAATAATATATTTATTTTTAAAAATTAATAAATTTATGTTAAATATATAAAAAAAGGTATTTAAAACATTCTTTATTTGTATATTTATGTTTATTTCTATAAATAAAATTTAATAGTTAAATACCTTTATACAAATATTTGTACAAAATAAAATATATAAACTAGAGTTAATATATTCAAATATCAATAAAAAATTTTGTTTTAAATTTTCTTGTCATCCAACTGCCCCCACCCCACCCCTCTCCCTCTCAAACCCACGCCTCTCCTCCCCCCGAGCCATACCTCTTCTCTCCCCACCACCGCATTGCGCCGCCTCTTCTTTTTCTCCACCATCGACCCTCCTCTTCTTCTTTTCCACAACAATTCCGTCGCGGCGCCTCCCTTCTGTTCCACCACCATAATGACGGCCGCCTTTTCTCCTTCGCCCTCGTGATTTGTAGGAATGACTTCATTAGTGGCGGTAGGGCTTTGAAGGAGTGGTGGATTTTGTGGCTGAGGGGGATACGGTGGCGGATTTGGTGGTTGTGGGGGCTGGGAGTGGCGGATCTAAAGGCGGTGGATTTTTTCTTGTTTGTGGTGGATGCGCAACGGTGTGCAGGGGGATGTCGGCCAGTGCGGGTGGCAGGGATTTTGCTGTTATTCTGGGAAGAAAATATCCCACCCCAACCCCTAAAAATAAAGAAAAATGTAATGTTTCTTTTTTTGATAATAAAATTGTTAAATTTTTTCTGTAGTAAAATACACAGATTATAGAAATATTTCCATAACTTTTATTTTTCCCTCTTAAATGTTGCTGACATGGATTTCGTTTTACTTTGTATTTTTTTTTTGGTGTTTTCTTACGTGTCTGCCATATCATACATTTGGAGAGGAAAATGATAAAATTTCCAAATTAAATGACATGTCATCACCGGCCAACTAAATTCTGGCAATTTAATATGCCACATCAGTTGATTTTGCCATACTCTGATCAAATTGGACTAAAATTATAAATCTTTAATAATTTATCGGATTAAGACCGAAATTTGACTTCTTAAAAGGACAAAAATCAGGATATATCATATTTAATGGATGAAAATGATAATTTTTCCATTTTCAATCATGGGCCTTTATAATTATAAGATAATATATTTGATTAGTCTAAACAAAAAGATGTATTCAAGTATAAACGTGGAAAAATAGCAAAAGAAATAAACTAAAAATAAAGTAGAAGCAAAAAAAGTGACAACAAAAGGTCAAGGCGTCTTCTGGCACCCTGTAACACGAGTCCATGACCATGACCTCTTCATTCAAATACCAGCAATTTCATGCCACTATATATATATATATATATATATATATATATATATCTTGGCCGTACCACAATTCTTCTACCAATATATAATCCATGTGAGATTAATCAGGTCTTTGTAATCCCAAAGCAAATACGTACGTTAATTACATTGGAGATTGGAACTGCACAACTTGGATGATACGAAAAAGTGCCCAAAAACATATATTTACATATACACAATAAATTAATAATTATGAGACCCATGCGTGGTGATACGTGATATCTCACGCTTGTTCAAATAGACCACCAACCAACCCACCACGTGGCATTCACATGTCAATTGGGACCACACAGAGCATGACACCTCCTTGACACGAACAGCTTCCTCAATAATTTGACGTTGAGGAGAATGCTTATCCGTTGCTCGCCTGGTTACAAGAGTCAGACACATCGAATAGGGAGTATAGGACCGTATCTTATTACTAGTCATATCTGATACCTGTTATTGATTTTGGCAGGAGATATATTTGTCCAATGCCATGCAATTGTTAGGAATGGACAGAATGTCTTTTGGTAATATTGACTCTGTTGTTCTAGAAATCTTTAGGTCCATTAACTCAACTCTAAATCCAAAGAGTTGATTAAGATTTCAGTTCTACTATAAATATCTTTGGGTAAATCTCATAAAAGGCAACACACACATTTTCGTATATTGAAACTTTGTTCGATTATCTCAAGAAAATATTATATCTTTCTATGCTATGCTGATTTAAATATCGAAGAATTTTCGTCGGAGATATTTTTAGTTAAACTCACGTATTTTTCATCCTAACAAAAAAAAAAACCACCAATATTCATCGGACAGCAACTCCACATCAATTCGAGGAGAACTATCAAGATTTGATCGCATCATGTGTGATATGGGTATAAAATATATATGTATATATATAAGTCAATAAATATGTATAGATATATATAGCCCAAACTCAATATTTAAAGCCCAAGCCCACTATACAAAACCCTAAATACTATATATAAATACCAAAAACCTAACCAAATCTGGAGCTCCTCCTCTTCTTCACCTTTTTATCATTTTATCAGATCTAGAATTGATTTCCAGATCATTTGGCGCCGTCTGTGGGGAATTCTGACTTTGAGTGCTGTAGCGCTCGGAGTTAGAGGTTCCCAGCTCCTTATTTTGAGCTATTTTTAGTGTTTGGGTGAAGAAAGGGAAGTTATTTGGCTGCCTCCCCTTGCAACAAACCCTGCGCGATCATCTTTATATACCTCTCCATATATATATACAAAAAAAAAAAAAAAACCTCCATTTCTCATCTCATCAACACTCACAGTAACTCTGCATTTTCTGAGCAATTTTGCTTCTTCTGTGCTCTCAAGAACACCTCCACTCATCTCAAAAACCACCTTTCTTGATGTTTCCTCCACACGCTCGAAAACTCAAGATTCGTTCAACAGAATTCCCAAAACGTGCTACCCGCGAAGCTCCAAGTACACTACCGTTAGCCCATCGATTCTCCCGATTCCACCCTCAGTTTCCAGTTGCATCCTCGTTTGTCGGTCTGTGGAGCCTCACATAAGGGCTACCTAAGCCTCACATTGGCTCGACTCGCTCGGGACTCCACCCCAGTCAAAGCGATTCGGACTCGACTAGATCTGGCGAGTTAGGGCAGGGAGAAAGCAGATCTGACCCCTTTGGAAATAGAACTTGAGGAAGAAAAACTGAGGGCCTAGTGATTTTCGGCAAGAGCCAAGGCAGCGACAGGTACCTCCTGCGCTCCAGATCATTATTATTATTTTTTTTTAGGCAAATCCCATCGCATTGGGACTTTTTCAGTGTGTGTGGCCTAGGAAAATATGTTAACTTAGGTAACTTTTGTCGTTAAAGATTATGGTCATTTTGACTTAAGAGGAATGCAAATCGAGAAGGTTATGTTATGTCGCAGCCAGAACTCCAAAAAGTAACATGTTTAAGTGCAAGGTTTTTAGCTCACGGAATCAAGATTTATTGTATTTAAATTTGTAACTTTGCTGTAATCGACGGATTTTTGCCGAGAAGTTAGAGTGGTTTGATGTCTTATGTTGTTTCATGGCATGTGTGCTTAAAGTCTTTATCCACGGTGCTCCTCTAAATGGACTCTTGGTTGAACATTTTGGCTTCAAGGATAATGGTTTTTTTTTTAAAGTGATGTTTGAAGTGTTGCATTCTCATAATCAATTCTTTTCTAATGCCTTTCATGATAATGGGTTCCTGATAAAAATGGTGTACCACACACTTTTAGATCTTGTATTTTTTGAAAATTTGAGACTTTCAATTAATTGTTCTTTGAGGCAAAATTTAAAAGTTAATTATTTTTTAGGCAAATCCCATTACATCTAGTTCTAGGTAAGAACTGTTGCGCAAATATTTTATGAAGGATGGATTAAATGTTCGTTGATTGGTATGTTTACGAGTGTTATGATAATATGTTGCCTTTGCAAGGCCTATTCTGTCTATTGTAGTCATTTTAAGACAAAGGCACTGCATAAGCTTGTGCTCACATTTTTCTTAACACAAGTAGCATATGCTATATATATGCGGTGGCTATGGGGTATTCACATTGCATAAAACATCATGGTCACAAACGGTCAAACGGCAAGACCCAACAAGACTAGTAATCAAAAGACCCTCTGAGGTCCAAATGACCCGGAAGGGTCAGTCATCAAAAGACCCCCTGAGGTCCTAATGACCCGGCAGGGTCAGTCATCAAAAGACCCCCTGAGGTCCTAATGACCCGGCACGGCAGGGTTAGTCATCAAAAGACCCCCCGAGGTCCAAATGACCCAGCAAGGCCCCTGAGGTCCTAATGACCCGGCAGTGTCAGTCATCAAAAGACCCCCTGAGGTCCAAATGACCCAGCAGGGTTAATCATTGAAAGACCCCTTGAGGTCCAAGTGACCCGGCAGGGTCAATCATTGGAAGACCTCTTGAGGTCCTAATGACTTGACAGGGTCAATCATTGAAAGACCCCCTGAGGTCCAAATGACCCGGCAAGGTCAATCATCGAAAGACCCCTTGAGGTCCAAATGACCCGGCGGGGTCAATTATCAAAATACCCTTTGAGGTCCAAATGACCCAGCAGGGTCAATCATCGAAAGACCGCCTGAGGTCCTAATGACCCGGCAGGGTCAGTCATCAAAAGACCCCCTGAGGTCCAAATGACCCGGCAGGGTTAATCATCGGAAGATCCCTTGAGGTCCAAATGACCCGACAGGGTCAATCATTGGAAGACCTCTTGAGGTCATAATGACTTGACAGGGTCAATCATCGAAAGACCCCCTGAGGTCCAAATGACCCAACAAGGTCAATCATCGAAAGACCCCCTGAGGTCCTAATGACCCGGCAGGGTCAGTCATCGAAAGACCTCTTGAGGTCCAAATGACCCGGCAGGGTCAATTATCAAAATACCCCTTGAGGTCCAAATGACCCAGCAGGGTCAATCATCGAAAGACCCCCTGAGGTCCTAATGACCCGGCAGGGTCAGTCATCAAAAGGCCCCCTGAGGTCCAAATGACCCGGCAGGGTCAATCATTGGAAGACCTCTTGAGGTCCTAATGACTTGACAGAGTCAATCATCGAAAGACTCCCTGAGGTCCAAATGACCCGGCAGGGTCAATCATCAGAAGACCTCCTGAGGTCCTAATGACCCGACAGGGTCAGTCATCGAGAGACCCCCTGAGGTCCTAATGACCCGGCAAGGTCAGTCATCCAAAGACCCCCTGAGGTCCAAATGACCCCCACGAGGGACCAGTTCTTATAAGATTCCCTAAGGTCACAAACAATGGACCCTAAAACCATTAAGACCCGATAAGGTCAGTCAAATTAAGAACCCTCTGAGGTCATCAAGAGCTTGCAGGGTCAAGTGAATTGAGATGGGGCCTAGATTCTCAAGGTCCAAAATACTTATAAGTTTTAAAGTCCGCGCGACCAAGGACTCTTGATCTCCACGGTCCTAAACCACTTGAAGATCCAAAATACTTATAAGTCGTAGGGTTTGCGCAACCCAAGACCCTAAATCTTCAGGGTCCTAAACCATCTGAAGATCCAAAATCTTTATATCTTAAGGTTCGCATGACTTGAGACCTTTGACCTTCAATGACTAGAATTTTGAGGTTGGTAGGATTTTTGTCAATTAAAACCTTCTCATCGAGCTAGACTGATACATATAATTTTTGTCGATTGATATGCTAAACCTCAATATCACCCAATGCATTGATTTTCAAACACTTTGATGAATTGGGGGACTTATATGCATGTCTAATTTTAAAATTCATTGTGTTGGGCTTCACTCCTACTCAATGAATTTGGGGGACTTATGATATAGGTATAAAATATATATGTATATATATAAGTCAATAAATATGTATAGATATATATAGCCCAAACTCAATATTTAAAGCCCAAACCCACTATACAAGACCCTAAATACTACATATAAATACCAAAAACCTAACCAAATCTGGGGCTCCTCCTCTTCTTCACCTTTTTATCATTTTATCAGATCTAGAATTGATTTCCAGATCAATGTGGCAAGGCAAAAACCACAAGAACTATCCACTGTTTTCTTCATAGTTAAATGTTGAGGATGACCCCATATAAGTTAATGCTCTAATTCCTTAAGTGCTCTAATTATATAAAATCATAACACTGCCTTCAGTTTTCGTATAGTATTTAATTTAGCCAGAGGCGGAGATAGGGAATTTGGCGTGTGCAATCGTTTCATTCTTAAGTTTAGATCGAGCTAAATTTTGTATGTATTTTTTAAAAACTTTGAAATCTCCAAATATAAAAATCACTTTAATCTCCAAAAATATACAAGCTTTCTGTACATTGGCAAAGGATAAATATTAATCTCGTCCTTTAAACAAATATTTATGACTCGTCCCTCGAATTTAGCAAATATTGTAATTATTGGCTTAACAAGTTTAGTTGGCTCAGGTCATTAGTAGGGGTGGGCGTTCGGGGCGGGTTACCCGATACCCAACCCGACCCGATCGGGTCGGGTACCCGAAATTGTGAAAAATTTCGGGTCAAGTACCCGACAAATTTCAGGTACCCGACCCGATTAGTGTAATTTAATTAAATTAGTGGATACATATACATATATGCATTGTATAGAATGATAAAAGTATTTTATTTTGATTTTATCTAAATAATTGAGATATTCAATAACACCATATTGTTTTATCTAGTCATTAATATTATATCCACTTATGCGGAGCTAAAGTGTTTAATTGTCTAATTAAGATAAAAATGCTAGCAATTAAATGTAGATGTATTATTTGGTTGTTGCTATTTAATTTTTTTTCTAAATACGACATACAATTAATATTTCTAAAATTATTCTTACAATATGCCATGCGTTTGTTATTTCATTTAAATTAATAGTAGCAAATTGCCAAATTGTTACTATTTACTTTTCTTCCATAGTTTCTAAATTAAAAAATATATTAATATTTCAAATAATTATATAAAAATTATCACTCTCTTTTTGCATATTTGAGGGTTCACAAGAACTATAAGCCTATATTTAATTTATTTTATATATTAATTGTGAAAAAAGTTATTTTATCAAAACAAAAAAAATTCACTGGGAAAAAGAAAAACAAAAAAAACGGGTTTCGGGTACCCGATTGGGTACCCGAAAAAAGTTCGGGTTAAATTCGGATAATTATGTCGGGTACCCGAAAATTCAAGTACCTAACCCGAACCCGACAAAAACCCGACCCGCGCCCACCCCTAGGCATTAGTGTGTCCGTCACCCGGTAACATTTTCTTTCATTAAAACTAATCTCTTAACTGTGAAATTTTGGAAGGGAGCAATTCTGGTTTTATGGAAGTTCATACTAAACTCCCCTTTGTTTCAAATATTAACTTTTTGCTCACACAGCTAAATGCAATAAATGTAAACCTTGTATTTATTTCACTCCCAAAAGTTGAAATACCGAAAGAAAGACTCGAGAGTATTTTCATCTCACCACATTTGTTCAACGATATCAAAACGACAAAATTAGGTTTCGAATTGATTTTCCAGCAGACAATAGCTTTTTTCATAATGACTACTAATGGTATTATGGTAAGCCCAATACATAAGGCGGAGCAAAATATTAAAGGGAATATATATTTACTTCAGATTTAAAATGAAAATTTTGTAAATGGGTCAAATTTCAAGGTTTAGTAGTCATTAATTTTCTTATAAGATCTTCTATTTTGAAATGCTATTTTATCTCTTATTTCTTATTAAATATCCCACATCAGTTAAATACGATGATATAATATGGTTTATAATGGCTTGTGCAATCCTTCCTTCATGAACTAGTTTTTGAAGATGTGTTCAGCACAAATTCATTTCTTTAACATGGTATCAGAGCAGGCAAATATCCTGCATTCAAGTCTTTCCACCCGCCGATATTCATTCCTGCAAACTTCACCCTCTAGGTTTCCCGCTTGTATCCGGCTCTGGACATGAGGAGGTGTGTTAAATATCCTACATCGGTTAAATACAATGATGTGGTGTGGTTTGCAATGACTTGTGCAATGCTCCAGTTTTCCCGTTTGTATTCGGCTCTAGGCATGAGGGGGTGTGTTAAATATCCCACATTGGTTAAATACAATGATGTGGTGTAGTTTGCAATGACTTGTGCAATACTCCAGGTTTCCTGCTTGTGTCTGGCTCTGGACATGGGGGGGTATGTTAAATATCCCACATCGATTAAATACAATGATGTGGTGTGGTTTGCAATGACTTGTGCAATGCTCTAGGTTTTCCGCTTGTATCCGGCTCTGGGCATGAGGAGGTGTGTTAAATATTCCACATCGGTTAAATACAATGATGTGGTGTGGTTTGCAATGACTTGTGCAATCCTCCCTTCATGAGCTAATTTTTGAGGATGAGTTAGGTACAAGTCCATTTCTTTAACATTTGTTTGTACACATACTAATATTCTTATGTGTAAGTAGTCATCACTCTTCCTATAATTTGAAAGGCTATTGATAAGTTTTTCCTAAAATAACATATTAATATTCTTACGTGTAACCGGACATTATTCTTCCTACAACTTCAAAGACTATTGACACTTTTTCCTAAAATAACAGACTAATATTTTTACGTGTAAGCAGTCATTATTTGTTCTACAACTGGGGAAGAGTAATATGTCAACCGAGTGCACACTCACTAAGAAAAACACTTTTATTTCTTATACGTGCTCTCTTTCTTTGCATTTTTCATTTTTCTTCTCCTAAACTATATAGTCTCTTTAAGACCACCACGCGATGATTTATATTATTTTAATCTGTTGCTGTAAATTTTCACAAATTGGTAAGATGCTTTTCTCTTGCGTATTATTATTTCATGTAATTGAGATTATGTATTATACAATAGAAAGAAAAAAAAAAGTTAGCTATTGAAACAAGCATCAGAAATTAAATTTGAACGAAAAGAAATAGAAATTAAAGATTACACATATCAAACAGACCACGTATTCTAAACCCAATTTGAAAGACTATTTTATGATTTTTCTTAAAATAACATACTAATATTTTTAAGTGTAAGTTAGGAGAAGTGGTTGGCAGCTGTCCAGCAATTGAGCTCAATAGCCAATAATATCACACAAAGTTCGTGTGGGGCTGTTCACTGGTATTACTTGCCATCAGTATCGATGCTTGATTAACTACCAACCTTCACAAGTAGAACTAATATTAGGTTTGGTACCTACATCTTAATTTATGACATACTATAACCCTGTCAAGTAGAATTTGAAAATACTCTTACTGATTTGTTTGGCAAGAACTAACTCTCCACAGTACCATTTTATATTTATTAGATTGATAGGAGTACTGTACTACTAGTATGCTCAAGTGGAGACATATCATTCGTTAAGTTTCATATTAGGCAACTTGTCTAGTGTTCATGCATTAATAAGATACCAAAATTGCACAATATAGAAGAAGTTCACTTAGGGAGTTATTATTACTAACACTTCATTCTGACTTTTTTTTTCAATTGAAAAATTAGCCAAAATACCAACTTGTCTTAAAAGTATGAGTTGACACGCTTTATTCTCTCAACTATTTGTTATATCTCATTCACTCCCACAAACTACTATTTAATTAAAAACTCTGTCAAAATTGCCCTCAAATGACTCCTATTTATACAATTTTTTTTCCCTTTTTGCATTTAGCATTCTAAACTCTATAAAATCCTTTATTAGTTATGGAAATAAATTTTAATTTAATTTTCAAAATAATTTATAGCTGGCTTAAATAAATTGAAATAAAAACAAAGTTAATAAGTTATTATAATAACACCTAAAAATTAAATAGGAAAAAATTATTTCAGTTATTTAACTGAATAAATTTATTAAGTACAAATTCTAAGTACAGTTTGAATAAAAATGGATAAATAATTTTAAACTATAATTTAAAATGTTTTTTATAATAAATTAAATTATGTTATATTATTTCAAAATATGTAAATTCTTTCAAAAAAAAAAGTGAGTATATACATTCAATTTATTTTAGAAAAAAAAACATAAAAATTGATGTAATTAAGGAAAATATAATTATTCATATAGATTTGAAACGACTTTAAAGTTTACTTTTGATTGAAATGTAAATAATTTGGTTTTTAGTTAAAAACATGTTCAAAATTAAATTTAGATTATAAATTGATACAATACTTTGTGAACTATATATATACACACACATTTATATAAATTTAAGCGCCCTTCTAAAAAAATATAAACTTAAGTGTATAACATCGAAATATATAATTGATGGGGCATCAATGTTATATTTATTAGTTTGTAGAGGTAAATAATATATAGCATATAACTAAGGGGATAAATGTATTTCATCCTATTTTAAAATGAATGAATATTTTGATTAAATTTTTAATATAAAAATAAAATTAAAGTGTTGCAATGCTAATGAACAATTCACTTTCACTAATTTATACTATCAATTTCTTTCGGCTTCGTTGCGTGCACGATATCTTATTTGTTTTGGATTTAGTTAATTATTGATATCATAATGCAATATATTTTATCGTTTAATTTAAAAAGGAGAAAGCATAGATGACAATATTTGGGGGGATTTTAGTACTATGTAAAAGTATACATTTGCGACTTGTTTCCGACTTTCCCCCTTTTTTATTCATGGGTGCCAAGAAAATTCCACCACTTCCATTCCTAAAATGCTTAGTAACATTTTTGAGATTAATTTTGATGAGGAAAAAAATGAATAAAAATAGACAGATAATAATATTTGTCGTGAGAATTTCTGATGTATTTTTTATTTTTTAACAAACAACGATTTATTACGTCTCAATCAATTACATCAATATATATTTTTGAATGAATATCAAACTACTATTCAATGAGTAATATCTACATTAATAAGGTTTGAGCTCATGATCTCGTGATATCATTCATGAAACCTTCTACTTACCACTGGACCAATGGCTCTTTGTCCTGGATTTCTATTTCTGATGTATCATACGTCATGATTTTTAGAAATATTAGTCTTTAGGGATAAATAAGGTAAAATAGTGAAATTATGGTCTAAGTCCGAAAGTATCTTAATTCCCCAAATTTTGTTTTTATATTTTGGGCCACCCAGACTTGAAAATGAAGTAAGATATGGACCCCACTCCACCGTACAACTCAAGAGTCGGTAAATAGATTTTCTCGTGTCCTATGAGACCACCCATGGGCCATGCTATTCTTTCATTACTTTCCGACTCTCATCAATAAATATTCATCGTAATTAATTTCCACTAGAATAAAAGAGTTATTTATTTCTTCATAAAAGAAGAAGTTTACGATTAGGAAGTACTAAAGAACCAGGGAATTCTTTTACGACCAACTTACTTATTCAGCGTTAAGAATTGACGATCAAATTTTAGCCTTTACAATATATATATATATATATATATATATATGATAAAATATAAAAGAAAGTAGTATACAAATTGTTATTGATAACTACATATTAAGTAATAATACATTCTATTTCGTTACTAATGAAATTTATTTAGTCACAACAATTTTTATTTTGTCATATATCATTTAGTGAAGACTATAATTAATGTTTTAGTTGTTCTCATTGACAATTAGTGTCAACTTGATGACATTATAATAATAAAAAAAAAAAGAATTTTTTACTATAATTTTGTAACCAAATCTCATCGCTACTAAATTGTTATGATATGTATGTTGCTAATGATGAATGATGACAATTTAAATAATATGTTATCACCGTTAACATTGTGTAACTTTTGACAAAATATTATTTTTATCGTTAAATGTATATAATCAGTAATAATTTTTTTCTTTATCATTTGTTATATTGTCAACAAAAGAAAACCAAATTACTAATAATATACTAAGTAATAATACAAAACTTGTAATTAATTCTACATATACTGAGTGATAATAATTTTTATTTTGTAAACAAAATGATTATAGAGTCAATAATGATATAATTTGTGTTTAAGTTATCATTTTTAAAAATCTAATATAACCTCAAAAGGTATTGTTATTTAATTAACAGATATTATTATGACAACTTCCATATCGTTTTATTATTTTTTGTCACTAATATTATACATACTTTTTCGCGGTGTCTTTCATTATCATTTGATGATAAAAAAATTTATATCATGCTCGGCTCACTTAAAATAAAAAATAAAAAGTAAAAGAAAAAAGTCGTTTTGGTATCTAGCTTTTTATTTTTTCCAATAAAGCGCAACATTATACATCATGACATTGCCTGGAATAATTTGCCATGCAATCCCTATTTATGTAAATGCGGATAAAATGAGCTGAAGTTTGGTTTCGTAAAATTGACTTTATCGCAAGTTGTCATGCCTAATAATTTATGAAATGGGCACATATCATGGCCTAGTTTGGTAACTTGATTATGATCCCCACAACATATTACATGTGCACCAAACTAACGTTATCAATTGTCATCAACTAATTTCAAAGGAGATAACAATTAACTACCCATTTTTCAGTTTTCTTCTTCAAGTTATAATGAATTGACGAGCCACAAATCTATTAAGGACTAGAAAAATTAAAGGAAAGAAGATTTTATGTACACACTTGAAAATTTAATGGTTTTTTGTTTTTATGATATCAATGTAAAAATTATTATATCTCTCCTCCTCTTTCTCTGCCTTCGTATCTGTTTCTCTCTCTCGTATCTCTATCATTTCTTTTTCGTTTTTTAGAATCACACAAATTTATCTCAGTTTATTTTTTTTCCCCCATTTATTATAGATTGTTACAACCAAGCATCACTACTAAGGCAAAAACATTAGTTCACGATAGGGACACATCTTTATATTTGGTTGCGTAAACTATTAATAAGGAGGTTGTCGGTGTCAGTGACGTAGCTAAGGGGGGCTGGGGGAGGCGGCCGCCCCCCCTCAATTTTTTGAAAATTTATTTTTAGTATATATATTTATTAGAATTTTAAACTTTCGCCCGCCGTCCCTTCAAATAAACATTTTGACTTTTATATAAGTTACAAAATAAAATTTTTTATTTTTTCTTCTATTTTTTATTTTTGGTTATTCATTTTTATCTAATCTTGTTTACAATAATAATTAAATCCTCTCTCTTTCTTTTTCCTATTTTTTTCCTTATTCTCTTCAAATTAAAATATTAAAAACTCTGTTAGATTTTACTCTAATTTTTTTTTTGATAAAATAGATTTTATTTCTTTCTTCTATCACAATTAAAACACAAAAAATTCTATTATAAATTTTCTTTTCTTACAAACCCTACAATATTCAACATTTTCTTCAAAAGCAACGTACAAAAAGGTATTGCGTACTAATTTTGAAATCTATGCATTTATTTATTATTATTATTTTCATAATTAATTTTTGTATAGAGATTTGAATCTTAGGATTATTGGTATGAATCTTGATAGTTGTTCAGTATTAAACTTAATGAGTCTTAATGTTAATTTGCTGGATTATTGAATTTGAATGTATCTTACTAATTTAACATTTTATATTTAATTGAGAGTGATTAGGGGAATGTGATAGCAGAAAAAAAAATTAAAGATATTTTTTGAGTTTTGAATATATTGTTTGATTATGAGAACAAAGAGAGAGAGAAAAAAATAAATCTATTTTAATACTTTTTGAGTTTTGATTACATATCAATATATGGATTTACATCTCCACTAGGCTTGTAACCTAGTTGTGCGGGTCCAAAATAGATACCAATGAGATTTTGAATTCGAACTCTTTTGTCTCTTCCCCCCCCCCCTCCTTTGATTGCGTGCGTGCGTAGAGGTGTATTTTCGATTGACATCTAGAGGGTGTCACGTGTTGATTATATCCAAAAAAATATGGATTTATGTCAATTTTATTTATTATTATTAAAAATTTCTTTGTTAAGTATTTTTTAAAAGCAATTCATTATCAACTATATTTGTTTCTTTTGAAACAGAGAATAATTTGTTATTTTTTTAGTATCATTTTTTATATTTTATTTTGATTGTAGCACTTTTTTCTTCTTTTTTTTTTTTATTGTAGCACTTTTAATTGGTCATATATGCATAAATATGATAATTTTTGTTATTTTATATGTTAATATTATATATAACCCTTATATTGATATATTTTAATACCTAGTAATATCGAAAATTTTCGCCCCCCCCTCAATCAAATCCTGGCTCCATTCCTGGTCGGTGTGAAGTAGCTATCTTCCCATAAATGCCACAGATTAAACAATTAATTCCCAACTAGTTATAACATTCTTCAAAATCAAAGGATGATGCTAACATAAAAAAAATGGTATTGAGATAAATGTCAATATATTTTCTTTAATATTTTAAAAATAATTAACACACACACACACACACATACATATATATATATATATATATAATTATATAAATATTTATAATTCTATATTATCAAAAATTTAAGTATGCATTCAAAACAAACCCCACTTTATATAATGGAGTGAGCCAATAAATTGAAATTAGATTATCTGTAATGAGGTTATTGGATTCAGAGTTGAGTAGTGGGAGTTCGAAAGTAATATTAGGGAGATCTTGAATTCGAACCCTTTTTGTCTTCTATTTTTTGTCCATTGAGTGAGTATGTATATGTATGTGGAGGTATTTTTTGATTGATATTTATAGAATGTCTTGGGTGATTGTATAAAAAATAAAATTATATGTAATAACGAATTTGCCCTTTCCGTCAAACAATAACTTATGTGCCAAGAGAATCACGAGCGCCAGCTGGCCTGAAACCAGCGGTCGCCGCGTCAAAGTCAAAGACTACAGAAACCTTTGAAAAAATCTAACGCTTGGCCCAAACATTATCCATACACGTGCTTTACCCATTTTCTTACAATGCCATAATTTTTCTCAACAAATTTCATTTTCGAACGTTAGAAGTGATGCTCCATCTAATATATATTGAAAATCTCCAAGTTGACAAATACATATACGTTAGCAATATTAAAGAAAAGAAGAAGAAAAGTGGACATCAATAATCATGATTAAACAAATGGGTCCACTGGATTAACCACTCTTAATGAAGTGCTTAGCACAGAAACAGGGGTTGGTAATCAAGATTATAAGTGGTTTTAGGTTGGAAAAATGTAATTAAAAGAAGATACAACCAAAAAAAATGTAATTAAAAGAAGATACAACCAAAACGGGGAGAAAAAAAGGTCCAACTTGGAGGAAGGTGAAGGTGACGGTGACGGTGAAGGTGGGTTTTCTCTTTCACAAAATCCAAAGGACCATCACCAAAAACCATTATTATTGGCATAACCATTTGTGTGTATAGTTTTCAGGATTGGTGGTTTTTTATTTTATATTTTTACCAGAAATAGTGGTTTTTGGAAGTGGGCTTCCTTTTTCTTGCATGTATATAAAGGGGCTCTGGGGTTTGCATTCTCCACCATCACAACAAAGCTTATTCATTTCTACTCTTTGTACTGTGTACGTCACGTTTGTTTGCTGCATCCTTTTTCAGATCACTCTGTTTGTTCCTTTTTCTCTCATTGGTTCCTTGATATTGAGCTCTGATTGGTTCTTTTTTGCTTGACTTTGCTGTTTATATTTTATTTTTCTTGTATTTTCTATTTATGATCTTACAAGCATCTTTTTTTTCGGCATTTATCTCTGATTTTCAAGAAATTATTCTTGATCTCTTTGGCTAATATGAAAATGGGAACAAGGGTCTTACTTGAATTTGATTTTCAGGGGATTCTGAGGTATAGAATGGATATACCATTTCGTTTTAGTAATTTTTGATGCAAATAATCAGTTTCTTTTCTTTTCTTTTTTTTTTGGTTGGAAAAAATAACTTAGTAAGAGGTAAAAACTCTGGTCTTGCTGTAACTCAGAGAGGTTTTTTGTTCGGGCAAAAGGTTTTGCTGTTTTTCTTTATAGGAAAATTATCTTGCAAACCTAATCTAATGCTGATAATGGGTTTCTTGTGAAGTGGTTGAGATTATAATTTTGTTTTTAAGATGATCACTAGAATTTGAAGAAACAAATTTTATTGGCATTTATGGGCTTTTCTGTTTTCTGGTATTCTGTTGGTTTGTCCAATTTTTGAAGTTAAAGATGCAAACTATAGTCAGATCTGACGAACGGTTTCAATATTAAACCTCAATACCTAACTTTTCACACCAAACGATCTTGAATTTTGTTGTAAGAACAGAGTACGTGATATAGGTCTACGCGTACTATGTTGTTCCCAATCTGATTCAGCCATGTAATATCCTTGTCTTTCACGCATATACCTCATTTTGTATGATGTCTAATGAATGTCATTATGTTTTGTTGGTAGTTGGCACACATACGAGGAGGAGGTGTTAGGTTTAGAAATTTCTGAAAAATCTAGATTGAATTAATAGGGTGGCGCACTGACTTTTTGGTCAAGTATTGTTTTCCTCTTTGACAAGCTACTCTTGTGGATAACTATACATATCCAGAAAGATTTTCTAACATTTAATTTGATTCTCTAACATTTAATTGTTTTAGTACAGTTGAACAAACTCGTCCAAGAATTAGTTAACTGATCAATCAATCATTCAATCACCTTCAATGGCGGAACGTGTTCTGACTCGTGTCCACAGCCTCCGCGAGCGCTTGGATGCCACTCTCGCTGCTCATCGCAATGAGATTTTGTTGTTTCTGTCAAGGTAAACATGTTTAATAATGTCTTGACTTGTTTGATTTTCTTGAATTAATGACAATATTTGGAGTTAATGGTTAATGGTTGTTGCAGGATTGAAGGCCATGGAAAAGGAATTCTGAAACCTCATCAGCTTCTGGCTGAGTTTGAGGCGATCCACGAAGCTGACAAAACAAAACTGCAGGATCATGCCTTCAAAGAAGTCCTCAAGAGCACGCAGGTAATACTGAGTCATCCTCTATTTCATGTGTGTGTGTTTTCATGGCCTGTAGTTTGTAAACCGTCTCTTGTTATTTTCTTGTCTAGGAAGCGATCGTGCTGCCTCCTTGGGTTGCGCTTGCCATTAGGCTGAGGCCCGGTGTTTGGGAATACGTACGAGTGAATGTTAATGCGTTAGTTGTCGAGGAACTGACCGTGCCTGAATATCTGCAGTTTAAAGAAGACCTTGTCAATGGAATGTAAGCTTCAATTTCTAGACTAGTTATTTGTTTCTGCTGTTAATTGCTTTTCTTAACCCCATTGTTTTGAACATTACGTCGTTTGCTGCTGCAGTGCTAATGGAAACTTTGTTCTTGAGTTGGATTTTGAACCATTCACCACATCTTTTCCCAAGCCGACACTCACCAAGTCGATCGGGAATGGAGTTGAGTTCCTCAACAGGCACCTCTCTGCGAAAATGTTCCATGATAGGGATAGCATGACCCCGCTTCTTGATTTCCTCAGGATGCACCACTACAAGGGCAAGGTAAATCTTACTATGCGAGAAAATTCGAAAAGACCACTTAAATCTAGATTAAAATATCATTTCAATATCTGTAATAATATACAGAAGGGGGTAATTAGAAGGCGTAAATAAATTATGAGGGAGGTATTTGCAATTTTCAAAGTAAAAGCGAATATTTGTGTAATTGTATATAATTATTGGGGAAGGTGGTGTAATTATTGCTTGGTGTATATTAAAAAGTATTTCTTACACGCTTCTATCAAGTCTTATCATTCAATCTTCTTCCCCAGACAATGATGCTGAACGACAGGATACGAAATCTAAATTCTCTGCAAGCTGTGCTGAGGAAGGCAGAGGAGTACCTCTCAACACTTCCACCAGAGACCCCATATGATGACTTTGAGCACAAATTCCAAGAAATTGGATTGGAGAGAGGATGGGGTGCTAACGCTGAGCAAGTAGCGGAGATGATTTCTATGCTTCTGGACCTTCTTGAGGCTCCTGATTCGTGCACATTGGAGAAATTCCTTGGGAGAATCCCTATGGTTTTCAATGTCGTTATTCTTTCACCCCACGGTTTCTTTGCTCAAGAAAATGTATTGGGTTATCCAGATACAGGTGGCCAGGTATATATTGTTGTTACCTTAATACCCTACAATTATGTTGGTGAGCGGTTGAGATATAAAGAGAGAACTTTATTTTTTTTTTTTCTCTGTGTTGAAATTATTTGTAACAAAATATGTAACACAATTTTGTTATGGTAAATGCTGAGCATTCTATTCTTGCTTTTGCAGGTTGTGTACATTTTAGATCAAGTACCAGCCTTGGAGCGTGAGATGCTCAAGCGTATAAAGGAGCAAGGACTTGATATCACACCACGCATTCTCATTGTTAGTTCCAATTGACATCTTCATGATGCAGGAATTTGGCTCTCATTTTTTTTGTAATTGCTAAATATTGTTACTGTATACAGGTGACTCGTTTGCTCCCCGATGCAGTTGGAACCACTTGTGGCCAACATCTTGAGAAAGTTTTTGGAACGGAGCACTCACACATAATCCGAGTCCCCTTCAGAACTGAGAAAGGAATTGTACGCAAATGGATCTCTCGTTTTGAGGTTTGGCCGTACATGGAAACTTTCACTGAGGTGAGCAATGACTCTTTTACCCGCACATCCTTGATCACATGATGTCGGTTAGGGAATACTAAACGTTAGTGACTTATTCTTCTAGGATGTTGCCAAAGAAATTACCTCAGAATTGCAGGCAAAGCCGGATTTGATCATCGGGAACTATAGCGAGGGTAACCTTGCAGCCTCCTTGCTAGCTCACAAGTTAGGAGTGACACAGGTATGTGTTATTAACTTTGAGCTGATATTATGAAGTTAAGTTTATGTCATCAACTAATGTTCTTGTTTGTTCGTTTTCACAGTGTACTATTGCTCATGCGCTGGAGAAAACTAAGTACCCTGATTCCGATATTTACCTGAAAAATTATGATGAGAAGTATCACTTCTCATGCCAGTTTACAGCTGATCTCTATGCAATGAATCATACCGACTTCATCATTACTAGCACATTCCAAGAAATTGCTGGAAGGTTTGCATTGATTATATACATGATCAAATATGTCTGTCAGTAAATCAATACTCTTATATGCCTAAAATTTTAAAAAATTTCTATGTTTTCAGCAAGGACACTGTTGGACAATACGAGAGCCACATGGCCTTCACAATGCCCGGTCTATACCGTGTTGTACATGGGATTGATGTGTTCGACCCCAAATTCAACATCGTCTCTCCCGGAGCTGATATGAACCTATACTTCCCGTATACAGAGAAGGAAAAGAGGCTCACAGCACTCCACCCTGAAATTGAGGAGCTTCTTTTTAGTGATGTTGAGAACGAGGAGCATTTGTAGGTTTCTTTGTCTTTAGTATACTGGGTAATTTGATGGATGACCAATGTCTGATTTAAATTTGAACCGTGACGTTTGTCAAATCACCAGGGACAACATAGAATGCACACATATATGCAGATCAGTTCTAATATACTTGCATATATCTTTTTCATTTGGCAGATGCGTGCTTAAAGACAAGAAGAAGCCCATTCTATTCACCATGGCAAGATTGGACCGTGTGAAGAACCTAACTGGACTAGTCGAATTGTACGCAAAGAGTCCAAAGCTGAGGGAATTGGTCAACCTTGTTGTTGTCGGTGGCGATAGAAGAAAAGAATCCAAGGATTTGGAAGAACAAGCTGAGATGAAAAAGATGTACAGCCTGATCGAAACCTACAAGCTGAATGGCCAGTTCAGATGGATTTCTTCGCAAATGAACCGCGTGAGGAACGGTGAACTCTACCGTTACATTGCTGACACGAGAGGTGCTTTCGTGCAGCCCGCGTTCTATGAGGCCTTTGGCCTGACTGTGGTTGAGGCCATGACTTGTGGGTTACCGACTTTTGCCACTCTCCATGGTGGGCCGGCCGAGATCATCGTCAATGGCAAGTCCGGTTTCCACATTGATCCTTACAATGGGGAGCATGTCGCTGAGGTTCTTGTTAACTTCTTCGAGAAGTGTCAGAAGGACCCTTCATACTGGGAAACGATTTCGGCAGGCGGCCTAAAACGTATCCAGGAGAAGTAAGAAAATCCTGCTCTCATGCACCACTGAGTATATTGTCGCTAATTTTCTTTTTTTCTCATAATGCTCGTACTTTTGCAGGTATACATGGCAGATTTATTCCGACAGGTTATTGACGTTGGCTGGAGTTTACGGTTTCTGGAAATACGTGTCGAAGCTCGATCGTCTCGAGATCAGACGATACCTTGAGATGTTCTACGCCCTCAAGTATCGCAAATTGGTAAGTTTTTTGTATTTGTTTTGATGTGTTCATATTTTGAGATTGATTGAAAATGAAAAGTTTTGGTTGTTAAGTGTTTTGACACAGAGTTTTGTTTGTTGTTGTCAGGCTGAGGCCGTTCCACTGGCTGATGAGTAAATAAAAGAAAGCATTGGGATGGTTATAGCCATCATCTTTGTGTTGTTTTTTCTTGCATTTGGTTTGGTCTTTCAATTGAATGGCTTTGTGGTCTTTCATCTTTATGTTATATTTTCATCTTTCTTTTCAAGTTGTTTCGTTGTCTGTCTGCGCAGATCTTGTAATTTTGGCATTCTGAGTTGTGAGCATAATAAAAGACTGATGTTCAATTCACTGTTCCTTCTTCTTTTCCTTTTTTTATTTATTTTTAACATTCTTACATATGGAGATAAGGGATAAAGAAAGAGGTATGATATTATGGGATATAGATCCAATTATATCAAAAATCTCAAATTTAACTATTATATTAATCACAACTAATTATCAAATTTCAAAGAATCATTCTTTAGTAGAGCTTAAACCGTTATTTTAAGTAGAATATTATTTCAATCGTCACTAATGATCAAATTTAAATAAAGGTACGAGTCGCTTTGAATTTCAATTCCACTCATATGCATTTTGAATCCAAAAACACCGTAACGAACTTGCGCCTGTATGTAAACAATTGAAGTTGAGCCTGTATTATTGAGCCAGCTTTCATCATTTTGATTTGAGCTCAAGCTCGAGTCCAATAATACAGGCTCATTGAGCTCGAGCTCACTTAAATTTAGTCGAGCTTGAGCTCGAGCTCGAAAAATCAGCGCTCGATTTTTTTACACCTAAAATCTAACTTGTAGCAAACCCAAAAAAAGAAAAAAAAAATTACATTTTTATAATAGTCAGGGTAAAACTGGGTTGGACTTTTTTGTCGGATGAAAATTAGCCCATGCTAAACATATCTCTTTGTATCCGAGAAATTAATTTGAATAATGTGGGCCAATAATTAATTTGAATATCATATCTCTTAAAAACCTATGCAGGCCCGGATGGACTCTCCAGTCTACAAGCCCATGGATCTCACATCCCCAAACCAAGAATTTCCAATATTTAACAAATCTTAAAGCTTTAGAATTATTCCTCGCACAAACCTAGCTTAACGTTATGATTCCCATTCCATAATAGTTAGAGGAAAGGATTCTTGAACGAAACTTATACAGTGGAGTTACCTTTTCTCGTATTAATCAATTTTTTTAGGGATAGATTGAGTCTTGTAACTAGTAGACTAGAGCAGGACCCTATTAATGTCCAGAAATGGGACTCATTATGAGGGATGCAAACGAATCAAGTCGGCACGCGAGCCTGACGAGCCGGCTCGATAAAGGTTCGAGGTCAAATTCGAATAATTCGACCCGAGCCTAGCTCGAGCCAAGTAGTTTTTGTTCGTAGGCTCGTGAACTTTTATTTTTTTAATATTTATTTCTATTTTTATATAATTATATATATAATTATAAATAATATATTAATTTTCGAATTCGAGCCCAGCTCAAACATAATAAAATATTTCAAATATTTAAACTCAAACTCGAGCTCAAGCCCAAGCTCGAGCCTATAATTTACTCATAAATTCGAGTCAAACGAGCCGAGCCGATCCGAACTTGAACATGACTCGAGCCCAAGCTTGAGCCTGTTTTTCTTGGCTTGTTGGGCTCAAGCTCGATCTATTTGGTTCGAGCTCGAGCTCGAGCCTGAAAAAAAAGCCAAGATTTGGCTCGTTTGCATCCCTCCACATGTGAGTGCCAACGGTATGACCAACTTGGGGGGGTCTATATTGCTTGATAGTGTGACATGGGTTGGATGGGGGAGAGTGTAATGATTTTTCACCCTACATAGATTGCAAAAGGATTTTGAATCAACTTATATAATAAACTTATATAGTAGAGTTACCTTCTTCCCCAATAAATAATCGATTTTTACGGATGAATTGGGTTCTTGCCTTTTTGGCATTAAATAACAAGTTGAGACCCTATTCAATATTAACTGAGACTCACCAGAGATACAAACGATAGTATAACTTCTCACTGATTTCACAAGTAAGTTTGGATATGTGGTTCCTTTTTGGTATTTCAATAGTTATTGATATGTGAATATGTTAAATTGTCCAACCATTTTATTTCGAGAGACAACAACAAACAATTTAGTAAATGATCTATTGAAAAGCAATCTTACTCAGTCACTTAATATGTAAAAACAATTAATTTTAACATGTGTATATGCTTGAAATACGTTATCACATATATGAAGTGTTGGGGTTTTTTCTCTAATTTGTTGGCCTAACATATTAATTTATTGTACATTGCTATCTCATTAAAAGGAGTCCAATTATGTGATCCATTTAAGAAATAAATTTAATGGGCTTACAGAAATATTATATTAAGTATGGTTCTTTTATGTGCAGAAGCCTGGTCAGACTTTAATTATGTTTGATGGGCTCATAATTAAAGTGTGACACATTAGGTATATTAGGGTATGGTCCTTAAGCCAGAAAAGAATGACGTCTTTCTTTCTGCCCCATCTAAGAGAGAGAATATAGAAAACTTACGCTGTATTTCTTGGCTTAGAAGACCACTAATCCTAGATCTACTTCTCTTTCGTATCTATCATAGATCGAGGTTAGTTATTTAGATTAAAAGTATTATTTGGTTGGTTACTAAAGATCTTGTGGTTAATCGATTAATAGGAATCGTATTTTTATTTTGTATGATGTATTATTATGTTTATATCCACATTTTATTAAAAGTTATTCAACATGAAGTCGTGTAATTGAGGTTAGAATTTCGTGTAACGTCCCCTAATGTCAAGAAATAATAGACCAATTTTTCCCAGATGAATGCAACAAACAGCTTAAACGTGCCAACTAAGGGCCACTCTGTTTGAAGGGGTACCTAAATGGGTCAAGCCTATGAATCGGCTAGGACCCCCAACAAAGACCAGAGCAGGCATGAAATTAATTTCAAATCAATAGTTTGTTGGATCCAGTTAAATACAATTATAGATAAACGAGATAAACGTATATTATATATTATGGTTTGAAATTAGAATTGGTATATATATATATATATATAGATCAAATTAATTACTTATACATATAGGGTTGTTCTATATCTGACCTCCCCAAAGTCGGCCAACCATCTCTAGGGTGGTAGGGAAAGATGATTTAAAAAGAAGTAGAAGGTGAACCTAGTGCTACATTTTGTTAATTAGTTTTTTTTAATGTATTAGAAAAACAATTTTGTAATTTACTTAAATATTTATTGTTTGATATATTAAATTATTAAATGAAGTTATTGATTGAAGTATTTGTCTAATGGAGTAACTATGGCTTTTGTTAAAGAGACAAAAATATATAATTGCTCGATGGACAATCCTCATCTTTATACTTTATGACTAAATTATTTTTCATTACACTTTTTGACAAAAACAATTGTGCGTTTCCTATAGCACCACCGTGGAAGACTCCTCCACTTCATCACAAACTCATCTTCATCATGTCCCAAAGCAAAAGCCACAAACTACTTTTGTAATTTAGGAGCTTTATATTGCTTGATTTCACCTTTAATAATGCCGCATTACAGCTGACGATCATTTTCTGATGACTTTTAATTGACTAGTGGCTTCGGGAGGTAAAATGCAAATTTCATGTACTTAAATTGGTAAGATTTGATTTTTTTTTTTTAAAAAAAGTCATTCAGTGACTTAAGTGAAAAATTTGTCATAATTTTATGTTTTCATCACTTTATTCAATACATGAAATTTTATACTATCTATTTGGATAATACTTAAATAATTTATTGAGCCATTGAATTATATTTAAATTCAATGATCAAAAATACTACTTTCTCGATCGTTAAATTTGAATATAATAATAATAAAAAATAAAATTATAATATTATACCCAATTCAAGAATTAAAAATATTAATAAAATATTATCTAAATGAATAGGATTTAATGAGCCGTCAGATGGTGAAGCTTTTTTAATTTTCTTTGTTTGTTTTGTCTTGTTCGGGTAACATACGCGTGGTACAATCCCTCAAAAGTCATTCGATGGTCGTGGAACGCATAAACTCTTTACACCAAGCTGTACGGCTGACATGTGTCTCACTCAGATATTGCTAAATTACATTGACTTTAATGTTAATTTTGTCCAGTCAGCCAATTAGGATAAGCATCTTTCATTGTCTAAAAATGTGCTGCTGCTTAATTATATATATATATATATATGTACATATCATCGAGAAAAAGCGAGAAAGAAAAATTGATCATTCAACAGTTGAATCACGTTGATGGGAAGAATAAACGACCCTAAGCACATGATCAGATCCCTCCTAATCCTATACTGAAATTACTCCCAAAATCTTTGTCATCATATGCTGTCTACCTGTGACCCTATATTAGTAGACGAGAGAAAAAAATAAACTAACATTATACGTGCTAATCATTATGCAAATCACCTGCATAATACCAATTCATAAGGCAAATGTGTAGATCAAGTTTACAACACCCCCCCCCCCCCCCCCCCCCCAACCAAAAAAAAACCCAAATAAATAAATAAATATAAAAGCTAATGGCATGAGATGACAAGTTTTCTATCCCAGCATTTAAACAGCTCGTGTGGTTCATTGATTTCACCAATTTTCAAACATAGCTGTAAAAGTTTTTCATAGACACAAGGTCCGCGACATGCGCGAAGTGATATAATTTGAGTTAATATCATTAATGTTTCTAAAGTTTAAAATTAAAATGATAGTAGAAACATACCAAAATATTACTGCAATTACTTCACGTTCATATTATAATAGCGTAATAGAGTACTTTAAAGTTTGAAAAGGAGGGCAAAGAGCCTTCACTCACAGCTTGTGACGGGACGTATGATAAACTTCGATTATTTATTTATTGTACCATAAAAGTGAATTTTCAAAAGTTTATATGTTTTCTAACAATTGCTATCTTCAAATTAAAGGGCCAACACGTCACCACGAACTTCACAACAATTAAAGATAATTAATATTATTTAATCTTGTTCTGAAATTAAAGTAGTAAATTAACGATGCCGACGAGATAATTTTGAAAAATGGTCATCTGTGCAGCAAATCGTGATACTATCCGATTGTGCTCTGTTAACTATCCCACATTAATTAAATATCAAAATATGATTTACCTAATAAAAATTTAGATAATTCTCACCTCATGAACTAATTTTTGGAATTGAGTTACGCCCAAATCTCTAATACTTTCTCTATGGTATCAGAACATGTTAGGTCCTGTGTTATTAATTAGACGCTCCACTACACTAATTTCACTTTCTAAGTTTTTTTCAGTATATTCAGGCCTGGGTGTGAGAGGGTCGTATTAACTCCAAGTTGTTTTCCGTATATTCGGGCCTGAGTGTGAGGGGGATATGTTAACTATCCTACATTGATTAAATATCAAGATGTAGTCTACTTAATAACGATTCGGACAATCCTCACCTCTTTAACTAATTTTTGGGATTGAACTAGATCCAGACCCCTAATATTTCTACATGCTCCCCGTCAAGTAAAGATCAAATCTCTAATAAATCCAAAGCACAAACATATATATATGTTCACCGATACTGACAAATCATGGATTACATGTGCAATTTTAACTGTCTTTTCTTGTTAAATTTTATCTGATTGTCCCACAAATATTTAGATAGGCCCGATAAGGAATCTTGTGTAGACTTAATTTGTCTCATTATTTTTCTAATTCACTTTCAAGTTATGCCATTTAGAAATTATTTATAGACAAAAGTTTTCAGTATTATTGTAGTAGATATATCATATAGTCGATATACTTTCTGTGGGAGGCACCAATTTATAGTTGGGGGGGGACAAAGCGCCGTCGTTTGTGAAATTGGGATCTAAACAAGCATAATCACGTTTTTCTTGATTAGCCATGGATTAATTCAATCTAGACAAGATCATACTATTTTGTGTGCCTAATTATTAGTAATTAATTAACTTCGTTTTTTATTTTCATTTAATTAAGACATGTATTTTATCCTATGTACTAAAACGTATTTTTTCTGACAATGCTGAAATTGATTGGAAAGCATCTTTTGATTTGGTCTATGTTTTCTGGTTCTAACCCAAAGATTTATGACGCACGACAAAAGAATCTGAGTTTATATGCACGAGTTATATACATATCTATATACGAGGATATATGCTGTTGATGGTTTAAATCATGCTGATGGCTACATTTGGATAGCATGAGTATAACTAATGAACAAAAAAAAAATTAAATTTAATAAATTCAAAATACTTAAATATTGAATTTATTTAAATTCATATTAACTACTAAAAATGTAATGGAAACGGATAAATGACGTGCTGAAAAGCATAATATTTGATAATTAATATCGGAATTCGGAACAAGTAAAAATTTTAATTTTTTAATCTTTTTAAAATTATAATTTAATTTTGGTAATATGACGTATCATATCAAAGACATTTTTTCAAGTTTGAGTTGTGTAAGTTTTAATTGAATGCTTTTTCTAATTTTTGAGGAGAAATTTACCATAAATAACATTATGTTGACATTTACATTCATAATATTTCTTAAATTATAACTAATTTGATGGCATTACGTGATATTTTAATTAAAATTTTTGTTATCTATATATGCTTTTATTGAAAATTACTATTACATTTTTATGTCCTTTTGTGTGTGCTATGAGTGAGTGAGTGAGAGAGAGAGAGAAAGAGCGCAAGAAAGAAAAAGAGAATTAAATATGGATAGTTGATGGACTTGAATAATTAAGAGAGAGAATTAACATTTAATGCATATATATTATAATAATTGAAAATTTAGTCATTTTGATCAAAAAAAACCTCATTCAAATAATATATATATATATATATATATATATTGAATTCTAGCGTATGGATCCTGTAAAGTGGAATATGTTGCCGCGCATGCAAGAACAAAAGGAACAACTAACAATAATAATAATAATAATAATTAACATGGTTAAAATTAAAATCTTTGGCTTGACATAAGAACAATATTATGATTTTATTAATCACCAAGAAGCCACATGGAGGGTATGGGCTATGTTGACGCATAATATTGTTTAAATTGCATAAATAATATAAGTGGATCGAGGTGGATGAATGTTAACTTAGAACGTGCCACTGTCCATATTTTGCTCACATGCCTCTGCTCAACGACTCCCATCCCTATTTCACTTTCAATCTTTCTTTTTGACCATTTTCTTCCGATGTACGAACAGTCACAGTGCCAAGCACCTATCAATTTCAAGTTATAAATAATTAAATTTAGAAAAAATTAGAGATACATTGAAAGACGAACATGTAGTACACTAAAATACAATTGAAATGATCATTCAAATTTAACGATGTAAATGTGGTATAATTTCGAAGTGAGGGGTGCATGTGCAGTCCTGCACGACATAAGTTATACGCAGTTCTTCCACCGCGTAAATTAAATTTGTCCAATGTGACTCTAAGTACTTGGTGTAAATTAGGACCATAGACACGTATTGCGTGGACAAATTAAATGTGTATTCTTAAAGGTTTTCCTCATTTTGCAGGACTTCAGGAACATGTTGCCGGATCATATTTTAGGGACATTTGTAGCAGACGTTGTCATGAGTTTCTGGTTCATTGGATAAGAGAGACGTGTAAAATGTAAAGTCTTTTACAGCTATACGCCTATACATATTCCTATCCAAGCCCAACAAAGTGGATACAGTTTATGCTCTACTGGATTTTTTTAGTTCGTTGCTTTGTGGGATGTTAATTATAATGAGCGACAACATTAATTCTGCCTAAATCCAATTTTAGATTTGTAGTTGGTATATATTGGAGGGAATAACTTAGTTAGGAATTTTTATTTGAGAAGTGAGATCAAATTTTTGGACATTTTTAATTTTTTTAAAAAAAAGAAAGTATACATATTTCAGCTTGATCGCCCCCTTCAGCCCCCTCCGTCCCTGATTAGTAGTAACTTTATACACCTATGAATAGGTAGATTAGGAGACGTTCATGTCTAATTAGAAAACAAATACAATTCTTTTTTTTTTAAATAAAAGAAAGATGTTTGTATTTTTGAACTTAAATTTACAGTTTATGTTCAAAATAAAATTTGAGCGGAGAAAATCAATTCAAAAGAGCTTGTAATTTCAATGTTCAATAAAATCAATTTTGTACTATAAGTGGTAAATGAAACCAATTTATTCTCTCTTACATATACTTCGTCTCCATGACCATCAGAGTACCTACAACCAAAGGACCGATTGAGAAGAACCTTCTGTCTCTAGTATTCCCTATTCGTTTTTTTTAATATACAGGATCACCACCGAGAACACCTCCTCATCCACCCGGCCCATTCTCTCGAGGACTTCTTGCTCGATCATGGTCTTCTCTAGGTTAACACACCCGATATCACTCACGGTTTCCCTTTAAGGACAAGACTCCTTGATATAGAAAAAGGTTCCACCAACTTGACTGGTGGAATATTGAAATAATGACATAAAAATGGGGTATCACATCAGTCCTAGTCAGGTCAATCTTCTATCTTTATCTATAAATAGCTAAGCATTTTATTATTTACAATATATTAACCAATTTACCTTTTTCACTTATATATTGTCTTTGGTTTGTCTGCTCGAAATCTAATACTGACTTGAATGTTAAATGATCTTCGTGGAAAACAATTTCATGTGTTCATCTCTTTATAGATTGAGAACTCGTAGAATTGATAATTGAGACCAAATTAGTGTTATTCAAGGGTGTGGCATTGAAATCTCGATATCATATATATATATATATATATATATATTTACCTTGGCATTAAATGTCCTTATTCAAGTTGCACAAAAGAAGATAAGAACAAGGTGTGTTGTTTTTGTCCATGAAGCCAAACTTTTCGCACTGCACGCTCTTGTCCTCTCCCAAATTACTTTCTGCGTCGCACACTTTCTTAATTCTGTCTACCTAATATCTCCAACGATTAAAAAATTAATGACGGATTTACGAGAAAATTTTAAGTTGATCTCATCTCTTATAAATCCAAAAATTCCAGTTGTGTTACTTTCTTCTTGCAGCTTATGATTAAGGGTTAATCATTCATCAGTTAATAAATGACCGGTGTAGGTTGCTCCTTCAATAAATATTTGAATATTATGGATTAGAATTAATAATGAGGTAGTTTTGGAAGTTAAGACATGTATATATATGATGAATGATGATGATGATTAGGACAAAAGACCCTCAAACTCTTAAAATCATACTCTTTTTTTATTATTATTTTTTTAATAATACTAAAATTATACTGTTTTAGTTAGTTCTAAACTTCAAAACCCCCCAAATCCGAAATACATGACAAGCAAATGAGCAATATTTATATGTTTTTTGTGGTACTCTTTTTGTTGACTTTTTTTTTTCTTGGTAATTTTTTTGTTGACTTCTAAATAGAATATTTTTTTTCGCCCAAAACAAATGATATCCACTATCACTAATACTCCCCTAAACTCCTTTTTCAAGGCAATTACCAATTTTCAAGAACTTTTTCAATGCAAATTTTTAAGAATGTTTTGACCCAATTACTAACTAGCGATTAATTAATGTATACCATTTTCATTATTTTAATACATATTATAGTAAAGACAAAAATAAAATGGTCGTTACCGTCTGTTGTTGTTTAATCTGTTATTAAAAAATTATGGGAAAATTGAGGATAAACAATAAACCTATTAAGTTAATGAGGTCCGAAAGAAGGCAAATTTCCTAGCACATGACTGTCGCTTTCCTTAACAATGTTCGTTTTCGTCGGAACAAATTTTAATTTCATGAAATAATATAAATTAGACACCAAACTTATTATTTTAATTTTAACGTGAACGGGAACAACGCTACCACATTGCACGTTTGGGTCCCAAGCACCGAAATTCAAGTGATAATTGTTTGAATTAGAGTTTCGGAATAATAGATTAGTTCTATGACTTTTGTAATTGACACCTATCTACTTGGGTGATGATCGGATGCTAGGGAATTCATATTTAGTTCATTCACCAGTCTTCACTTCATCTATTAGCTAGAGTGCGTTTGAATATATATATATATATATATATATATATTACGTTAAGTAATTTTGTATTTAAATACTAAAATTTGAAAACGTTAAAATAATATAAGAATGCATTCCCGTAAGTAACGAACTACTGCATTATTTAGAGAAAATGAAATTTAAGAAAACAGAGTCTTCTGGACACAGTAGACAAGTGCACTTTGTAGACGGGGTCAAAGACCGAGGAATATGCTCAAAAGATGCTTTATTTTTCATGATAATCTATTTTTTTTTATCGATATTTTTCGTCGATAATACTTACGTGCAAGCTTACATCACTTATAGGCTACCAAATGCATGTATTAAAAACGTCTACCAAATTGTACCAAGTATAATTTACACCACAAAATTTAATTTAATATTTTTTGGGTAAAAATTGCAGGTGCATTTGAATTCTGGACATGGTTCAAAGAAATAAAAAATAAATAAATAAATAATATCACATCATTCTTCGATTTATTTTCTCATTCATTATTGATTTCTAAAATTCTTCGGATAATCAAACCCAAAATCTTTGAATTTTAAGATCTCAATTTTGCTAATTGAGTTGAGCCCCATCGACTTTTTGAAATTTTATGTTACAAACATAATAATGTTATCTATTCTGTTATACTTACAACATTTGTTATAAAAAAACAATTTTGTGCAACAGGAAATATGGACTGCGAATAATCTTCTTAAACTTTGTCTAATATTTTGGAAAAAGGGTATATATATTTAAAAAAAAAATGAAGCACTAACGAGTAAAAATGTTGTGTCAATCTTCTTTTATAATCGCCGAGGAAGTAATATAATGCAAAAACTTATTTATTGTGAATTTTACGTTGCTATTTTTTTTTATAATTTATTTGTCAGGTCCAGATACTCAATGTGACTTTTTCAATTGAGAAAACCTAGACGTAACTAAATGTTTTTTTTTTTTTTTGCCAAAACTCTCGGATAAAGCCTAACTTGATCATTACAACTCCACCAATACACTAGTGAACTAAACCTCACTCCAAGTTCACGTTTCTTGAATCTACACAGAATAGGAGGAAAAAAATGAATATGGTTTAATTGAGTTTCTACATATTTTATTTAATATACAAGACCTCATAAAAAATAAAATTGCTTATTGTTCCCCTTTAGATTTTAATTGATAAAAACTTACTGAATAATTTATGACTAAGAACTTTGTAATAAAAACCCTGTAATTAAAAAAGATATTATAAATAATTTCTGCAAAGACATAAAAATTGAAAAAAAAAGAGGAGAGATTAATTTGGAAAAAAAAGAAAAAATTGGATAAATTTCAAAATATATACATATAAGGTAAATATTAAGTTTGTCATACCAAAACAAACTCATAATTCGTAGAAAAGATGAAAATTTACTATATTAATTTACAATTTTATGAAGTTGACAGAGATAACAGTTACATATAAAATAAACTATACGTGTTTGCAAATGGGAAAAAGAAAAAATGTGCTGGAAAAAAAGTGGACAAGAGTGTATTGTTTTCCTACTTTTATTGAAAAAAATTTAAAAATTCGAAGCAACATTCAAGATGTTTTTTTCAATTTTTAGTTACTTTTTAAAAATTTAATTTGCATATAAAATATTTTTTTAAAAACAATTGGAGATTAGAAAATAAATAAATAAAATTGTGGAGATGAAAGCGAAAAGGCAGTTTGGGTTAAAAGACTTGGAAGTCAAGTGGGCCGAAGACGCAGATGGTTTTGCCCCAAAGCGGACCAAAACAAAGCCCATCGGCCCCCACCTGTTATTTAATCATTTAATGTAATTTCTTCTCTGAGCTTTTAGCTTTCAAGTTTTAACCCACCCATGACGCACCCCTATATATACCCAACCTTACTTCGTCTCCACCCAACAACAACAACAATTAATCTCAATCTCCTCATAACAAAAATCCTCTCCAACAATGGCCAAGGGAGGCAAGCTCACCAAGATCAAGTCCGTCCTCAAGAAGATGCAGTCCTTCAAGCTCGGCCGCTCCGCCTCCGCCAGCTCTATCGCCGCCGCCGATGACTCCTTCGAATCCCCCAAGGACCTCCACCCCGTCTACGTAGGAAAATCTCGCCGCCGCTACCTCATCTCCTCCGACGTCATGGAGAATCCACTCTTCCGAGAGCTCGTCGACCGTCGGCGCCACGGCGGCGAAGACGACGACGACTCGATCACAGTCGCCTGTGAGGTGGTTCTGTTCGAGCACCTCCTCTGGATGCTGGAAAATGCCGATCCTCAGCCGGAGTCGCTCGACGAGCTAGTGGAGTTCTACGCCTGCTGACGAGAGGCGGTGGTTTTATAACTGAAAATGAAGCGAAAGAGGACCGATTGTGTGTGGTCATCCCCATACGGCCATACGTGGTGCTGTATAGGTGTAGTTTGTTTTTTACTTTTTTACCCCCCAGTGTTAATAATGCGATGATTAGCGGTGTAGATGAATTTATATAGTTTTGAGGTAAAAGAGAGAAGGCGATTGGTTCGTTATTTTTACGGTGAGGATTAATTAACCCATTTTACACCGGCTAAATTCTTGAATCAAAGAAAGCCCCTAATGGGTAATATTTGTGCTAATAATTTTTCAGCATTTCCGATTGATGATCATGTTGTTACTTCTTTTCAATTGTAACTCTTTTCTCAAATCTATGCGCAAGTTTGCTTTTTCATCTTCTTTATTTTTATTAATTTCTATTTACAATTTTCATTTTTTGACGTCTTTTTTGCCTTGAGATTTTTGCAACTGTTAATTTCATGGTATAATATTTTAAATATTTTACCCATGGCATTGTAGTACTTATAATCTTCCCCATTTTTGGCTTTCTTATTAACCAGATCGGATCATCATGCTACATAATCATGTTACATCTCCTCCTCCACTCATCAATATACGCCACATGCCTTTGAGATAAGGAAAAAGAAAAACTTATGATATGAAAACAAAAAAAAAGAGTCTTTTTCTTTATCTCAACCAGCTCACCAATACACTTGGCATAGTATTGATGAGTGGAGGAGGAGATATAATATGGTTATGTAGCAGAAGATCCGAATTGCTTTTTAACAAGTATTACACATCTTAGCTGGACTTGATATTTCGTTCAAACTTGACTTAACTAAATTAAAATTAATTATGATGAGAGTGTTATATCTTTCTCGTGTAATTGATGTATATTTTATTAAAAAAAAATGGCCAATTGCATGAATTGTGCAATAAATTCGCCGTATAATTTATAAAGTGTGAACAAACTTGATTCAATCGAAACGATTTTGGTGAATGAAAAAAAAAAGAAAACTATAAAACACACCAAGCAACTCGTACAAGTAAAATTTTACTCTGTTTCTTGGCAGTAAAATTTGATTAGTTAAGATAAACCCACTTGGAAAGTGACTACTTTTGGGCGGTAATGATAAGAGTTGTGGTTGAGTTTGAGTGAAGATAATAGCTAGACGTGGAAATAAAGGATGAATAATAACTAAGATAATAATTAATGGGAGACCACATCAACTTGCTAAGCTGAAAAAATTAGCCATCACCATTCTCTGCCATTTCTGAATTTTATTTTATTTTTTCATTTCTCTTAAGTCTTAAAATTCTTTAAAATATTAGGTGAAATTTTCCGAGAGCATTTGATAAATTTATTATCAAATTAAAAAAAAAAAATTCACGAAATTTTAAACTCGAAACTCAAGCCAAAATAAATAGGCTCCTAACATATATATCTTAATAAGTTAACGTACGAAACGAAAAAAAATATGTAGGGAACATATGGAAGTCTTGAAGAATTATAAGGATGTCCCATCCTTTTTCTTTTGTTTTTTTCTGATCATTAATTTAATATTGTCTACTATGATTACATAAACGCTAAATTATGAAAAAACCTTATGTTATACGCTGTCCAGGTCAAAAGCATCTTGCAACCTCCGTGTTTAGTTTTATCAAAGTAAATATATATATATATATATATAGTCAAATATTAGAATGTTTATTCCAAAAATAGCCTTCTTGTTTAAAAGAAACACCGAAAGATGAAAGTCTATTTAAATAGCACAAAAACGACAAAATGAACAAGAGAAGAAGAAATAAAAATAATTAATTAATTGCTTAAACCATAAGTTGGTAGAAGATTAGGTTCCTTCATGCCTAATTTAGATTCTAGCATGTCCAGTTTAGTTTAAATTAATCCTCAATCGCCCTTTAATCTGCCCTTCACCCACCTACATTTGGAACTACTATGTTAACACGCGCGCGCGCACACACACACACAAAGAGAAGAAAAAACAAAGAAGAGAATGGATGCCATCACTTTTTCTTTACCAACTCAGAGACAGCAAACTGCCTTTTCTTTTTCTTTTTTTTTTTTTTTCCATATATTGTAGGACAACAGGCACATAAGACATTTAGGGTAAATTACCAACAATCTCCAATGTTTGGAGTAAATCGCATTTTTCACTCATTGTTTGCGTATGAGCTTGGTGTGGCAACGATTACTTTAAAAATGTTACAAAGTGTTCTCAAACAAACACAAATAATAAGAGATAAAGTTAAGAGTGTACTAAACTAATCAAATCGTATCGAATCGAAATTTCGGTGTAAATTGAATACTGAAAAGAAATTTCAGTTAGGTACTTATTATATTTTTTAAAAAATTTTTGGTATTCAGTTCAACTTGAGTTTTGGGATTCGGTATACCGTAAAAATCGAATACCAAATTTATATATATTACATTTTATATATATAATATATTTGTTACGTATATATATTAGCATATATAATTATATATAAGATAATCATTTTGTTCAAACCACATTTTCTTCAATAATTTCGGCACAAAATCGAATCGTATCGAAAATTATTTTGGTACATACTGAATCGAGCCAAAAATTTCGATTTGCTATTCGACACGCATTGTTAGCACGCTAAAAATTTGATATATTGAATTCAGTTCAGCATGTATCAAACCAACCAAATGCACACACTACTAGATAAAGTGCAATTCTACCCATACATTTATGCATAAATGTAGTTTCTATGTACTTAGAAATAAAGTTATTGTTCGTGTTTTTTTTTTTTTTGGTAGATAAGTTATTGTTCTTTTTATTACAATATTGATGGGCCAAGCTCAAAATATATTAAGACCCAGAATTCAGGCCTAAAAGACCTAGAGTGACGTCAGTAGAACCTTAGTTGAGGTCCAATACTGGCAAAGAACCATTTAAGGAAAAAAACACCTTTGGGAATGACGCAAATTTATTGAACACTCCAAAATCTACATTCTTTATAACGGATTGTCTTGATCCGATTCAGGATCCGAATCTTGGACAGTAGATGCTCATCATATCAACGATTGAGGTTCTTCCATGTTGCACACTTTGTACAGATGTGTTAAACATGTTACTTATAAAAACCAGATGGATGGACACTATAAGTATGCTCTTCTTGATATTTTTTTTTTATCTAAAATACTAGAGAGCACACCCAGATCCCTGAAGTCCCTTTTCAAGAACCTCAACCACCTTTATTCCTTGATTGAAGTATCTACTTTCTTTGCCTTTTAACTTTCTTTATTTTATCACTTTATGCGAATTATCCGTGATTTTTTGGCACGGAAGCACTAGAGGACGTATGTTGGGAACACTCCTAGGCCCCAACGGCTCCTAATGCTTTGTTCTACTAGCATATCAATAGGTCTTTACGATAATTTCATTGGATCTCATATTTACTCGCTGATTCCAAATTTTAGACTTGGATGTCGCATTAAATATAAATTGAAAATTGTATGATATTTGGACTAAATTTCAGTTTTTTATAATATTTTTATATTCTAATGTTTGTTATAATAATCAAGTAGATTAATAAAAAAACTTGATATATTATTTATCATTGAAATTAAAAATTAGGTAAATTGATTAATCAACTATAACAATATGTTGGAAAACAATAGAATAGAATATCTATAATTCGATATTTTCGTGGGTGGATTTATTCGATAATATAAATATAATATAATAACAGTTTTACAGTAAAAACACTATAGCCAAAAGCAAATTAAACAATGCCGTAAACAAATAAATAAACAAGAAAGTACAGTATACTTATCAGTATTTATTTGAAAAAATACGACTGAATCACCGGGTTGAACCGGTTTGCCTCAAAGAAATATTTGCCCCACTGACCGGTTCGATGGGCTTGCGATACTCCTTCCAGGATAAGACAATCCAGAGGTCCGTTCCAAGACACACTACTACTTTGAACCTCACTTCGAAAGCTAATCAACTCAAGTGGTGGTGTATATAACATAAAACACACAACTGAAAGAAACAAGTGTATACACTCTAAGACTAATCAATTTCTTAAAACAGTATACTTTCTATTCTCTCTTTGTTTTGTTTTGTGTCTATTCTGTGTGTTTGCAGGGAACAGGAGTAGCTATTTATAGGAAAAAATAATACATGATATTAATACAGATAATTAATTCTAAAACCTTAACTGTTGTAATCGTTTGTAACATTTCAGATAATTAAATCTGAATTCGTAACAGCAAGTAACAACCGTCGGTTACTCAACAATCAATATCGCGCATTAATATTCTGTAACCGTTAACCGTTTCAAAATGAATGTTGTACATTAAGATTCTGTAACAGTTAAAATTAAGTTTGAATTTAAAAGTCAAACATAATTCCAGGGCTTGTTCAGTAAAAGATAAGATCAGGACCGTGACAATTCACCCCAAAGCCCGCAGTTGCATTTGGGGTTACCCATATGTGGTACTTAGTTGTTTAGTTTACACCACAACAATACTTAACCGCATAAATTCTCAAATTTTCAACGTTAAATATCCCATATAGGATTTTATACTTATTCTTTAACACACAGATAACATTTAACGAGACTTTATTTATGAATTTACACAAAAAAATAACTTTATCCTAAATTAATTTCTATCAATATTATCACAATTAAGCTCATTTCCAACACAATACAATGGGCCAAAGCTTTTGAGGCTTATATCTTTATATGATATGCACGTATAGAAAAAGTTGCAGCATGGAGGAGTAATGATTGGGTTGTTAGAGATGCTCGTGATGTATGTTCAGTCCTCACGTACACAGGCTCTGTTTGTTGTTAGACAGAACTTTCGATTACGCTTTTTGAACCAGTTTCTATAACAATAGTAATTTAAATATTTTGTGCAAATTAGTGGAAGACACAAGACAGATTTGGTGACCCGAATATCTGTAACGCGTTTATTTGTTAATTGTTAGCTGCCTCTCAACCCCACAAACTTGTGGTTTCTAATTTCATCTCATATTCTCTGTGATCTCAACACAAACCTAATGTCTCTTTTTGTAGAAAGAAACCCTATTTTCACAAGAAATATATATATATATATATATATATACTATAGAAGTGTATTGAATTAATTTACTATAAAACGAAATTGGTAATAAAATGTATATCTAAGACTCTTAATTGCTCAATTTTAATGTGTCAACTTTACCGCTAAGACGAAAGGATTAATGAAATCAAGATTTTGAATTATCTTATTTTAAAATCTCATATCCAAATCTCACATGGAAAAATACAATTAATTGCTCAATAACGTACCAGTGATAAATTATAATTGCACGAAATTTTTGTTCTTTTTTGTTTTCCAACAAAAATATGATTTACTTTTTGTAAAATAAACTTGAAAATTTTGTCTGATATGTTGAGTAAAAATATGATTTAGAATTGGAGAGTTTTAGTTAGGTGCATGATCAATTGGTTCATGTGTATTCAATTGTTTTAATAGATTGAAGTTCATCTCACATACACTTATTCTTTCAATATTAAAGAATTATTTTTATAATACTTTGTATTTTCCGTATGTCTACTTGAATAATAGTTCGTTCATTGTCAATGGCTTGTGATAGATCAATTTTAAATAGGAAAAATTACAATTTTAGGATTGTATGGTGTATTCTTTAATAATTTTAGGACAATAACTTTTTCATTTGTAATTTCAGGACATGAATTTAAAATTTTGTGACACAATATTTAGGATAAAATTCCAACCAATTTTGTCAATTTTCCGACAAATTTGCAAATATCGAGGTGAGAAGTCCTAAATGTACCACAAAATCTTAAATTCATATCCTGCAATTGTAAATGAAAAAAGTTAATATCCTAAAATTGTTAAAGAGTACAACATACAGTCCTAAAATTGTAATTTTTTCTTTTAAAGATAAATGTAATAGATGAAATATAGTATTGTCTTTCATTATATGTGTGTGTGTTTGTGTATTTCATTTTTATTAATTAATTAAGTATTTTCTTTAATTTTTAGTTCAATTGGAAGATTCCAAAAGCAAACGAAAATATATTTTACGTATATAATTAGCATCGTATCTTAGTGATTACACATAATAATCTTTGGAAATGTTGATCTACCAAGATTGGACCCCATAGCTAGGTGGATATGGACCCGAAACAAGTAGGATACCATTCAATGGCTCCAACTAGAAAGTATGATTAGATTGAATCAAATTTCAATTGGCACTTAATTAAACACTTCGATTGATCGGACAATTAATTAAACATTTACACATGCAATCCAAAATATTCACAAAACCATTATTAGAGGTATATTTTTACAATATATTAATGTTAGCTATATGTATATATTCATATATATAGCTGGCGTGTAGATTTTTGAAGTTATGGATTCAAAATTTTTTATTTCTTCGTAAAAAAATAATTTATTGTCCTTGAATAAATACTTAATATGATGTGTTATGTTGTATAAACATAGAGCGATAAATCACTCACAAAAAAAGGAAAAATATTTCTCTGTTTGTATTTGATATATAGTTGATTGTCATATTCTAATAGTTTGAACATAATTTTAAATATTAATGTAATTAATTGATATGGAATCAATCGCTCTCCAATTTAGAAAAAAAAAAATTGAGCTTATCCACTTACTTTTGCAAAATATTTTTTAAAAAAAAAGCCCAACCTTTTAATCACAAGAATCCTTTCCCATAATTCAACATCCGGTTGGTTATATATATATATATATATATATATATATAATTTAGTCCAATATTGAGATGATATATTCTAAAACTAATTTTAGGTACCACATATTTGAAATGATAGAAAAACAATATTGGGATTGTATATTCTAAAACTTGACCGCCCGCCAATCGCACCACCAACCAATCATACCCGAGCTATCTAATCAACGTAATTTGTAAAAAATTCAGTATTGCACCAGTCAACGAGCACGAATCAACGCAAATATTAAGACATTTAAATTTGTGATAAAAATTTATAATGAAATTTTATTAAGATAAAATTAAAGAATCAACAGTAATAAGATATTTACTAATTAATTTATGATGAATAAAATTTATCACAAATTTAAATTTGTGGCCAACAAATAAGGTTTCTAGTAGCATGTTATACATGCTAAATTATCTATAAATATTGGGCGTCTGTTGAATAAAAAAACAGAAAAGAAAAAACACACACATGCAAAGTCACACGATACGGGGTATTTACAAAAACTTCTCCTTTTGGAAATGTTGAAATTGTAGAGAAATTAAAAAAAATGATTAGTAAAAGTAGGAAATGTTTGGGAAAAAAAAGTGAAAAGTAAAAAGAAAAGCAGTTGAAGTGTTTGGGGAAAAAAAAAAAAGTTAAGAAGTGCTTGACTATGCAATAATCAACTTACACATAATTACAAAAATACCAAGAAACAGAAAAGTTGATCTATAGTTGCTTCCAACTTTCTTGCTTTTTTCGTTTAAAAAAAAAAGCCAGAAGCTAGTACACCAAATACTACTTCAATTCACTCCTTAAAAATAGCAAAAAGTATATACATATGTTTTTTTTTTAACTATTACAAACACTCCCAAAAGGACATAAGAAAAAAAATGATCGTGTAAGGTCTGGACCCAAACCGTTAAAACATGTTAGAGTTAGACTCAATAGACAGACCCAATGCATTTGTGTTTATATAGGATAGGAAAGGATATATGATTTTCTTTTTTAGTTATTTTGGCATAGGATCAAGATATAGGATATTATCCTACCCAATCAATGCTATTTTTGCTCTTCAAATTACCATGTAAATAACTACGAAAAAAATGTCAAATTTACTAAGTTTATATATAATCACACCATAATATTGTAGATAAAATGAATATGCATCATATGCATATTATAAGAATATCTTCCAAGGCAACTAACAAGCTAATATATACCATACTGTTCTTTTTCTTTTTTAAATAATAATTTAAAAAAAAGCAGCTACTGTACACATATCTTTTCAACTTGCGATCTGAAACAAAAAAAAAAAAAATAATTTATGAAATGATTGGTTATATTCATTAACTAAATGTAACTAAATTTTGACAATTTTATGAAGAGATTAGAAAATTAATTCGTGGCAGTGATATATTATATATCATCATAATTTCTATTATTCTTGAATTATTATATATTTGTCAGTAATTATTAAAATGATAACTTATTTAAAATTCTTTTAATTTCCACTAACTTTTAGTAAACACAATTTATATAATTTCTTATTTGTTTGCACTGATCTAGCCTCGAATTCTTTATTCTATTATATTAACATGGAATAAATTCGTTTCATGATCTACAAAAATAATGCAAAAAAAAAAAAAGAAAATCATGTAATTGAGATTTGTGATAAATAATTATGTCGTGCACAAAGGGTGGTAGACCAGCCCATGTGTGTGGGCCACGAAATCCTTCTTTTTGGGTCAAAATATAAGAGGGCCCCTTTCAAGAAGAAGCCCACGCTCCCTCGACTAATGACTGGTGTGGTTTTCACGTCGATAGGTGAAACAGACACATACAAGAAACAACACTATCTACTTTTTAAACTGCACAATGTTGCAACTTTAATATTAGTGGTGGAGTCAGAATTCCAGTCTCAGAGAGTGTACCTAACCGCCTATAAATTACAGACAATACGAACTATCAAAGAATACATTAAAAGAAAATTACAATATTAATTATTAAAATTGAACTATATGTGTAGTTCCGCCACTGCTTAACGTCAGTCAAGTTGATTTTTAGCCAATGTGGTGTGTGCTTGATTTGAATATGTTGAATATTGTTCATTTATAGCAAACTACGATTTATTAAAGGGATCATCGTTTGAGTACCACTTATGTAAGTATTTGTTGATTACACTAATTTATTTGTGTTTGCTGTGTATGATGATTCATTTTGAGTAGTTTCCAATTAAAATTTGATATATTGATGTAGTTGATTGATGTGCATTCAAGTGTTAATTATAAGGATTTAGATGATAAATCATTTTTAACATCCAATCTCGTGCTATTCTTGAAACTACCTTTTGTGGATTTTGGTCCAAGCTAGCTTGTTTTTCCTTTTTACCAACTTTATATATATATATATATATATATATATGCGCGCTAAAAGTATAGTTAACTGATAGACATCAATCTTGTTTGTGATATTGTGTTGAAATAGTTTTATGTTCATACAAGTTGTGAAATATAATAGAAAAAAAAAGTCACTCTGACGTTAATAAGTCTGAAATGAAAGTGGCAGAACGGATACGTGAAAAGTTTATCTTCAGAGAGAGAGAGAGAGAGAGAGAGAGAGAGAGAGAATGTGGAAGGCTAAAGAAACCTGAGAGCAAGCATGTTGCGGCCCACGGAATTTTCAGACAATCCAACGGACCCATCTCCTGCAATTTGCACATAAAATGAATTGAATGAACCGATCATATACACTCATTAACAGTCAATCAAAGCACTTGAAAAGCCAGATGAAACACACCAACCATTGCGTTATGTAGATCCATTTGCACATATATGAAATTTCAGTAAATACGACATGAGAGTGAAAACATGCAAATTAACCACATTCCTTGGTTCGTTGTCATTTTAGGCAGGTCAAAAATCATTACAAATTGACAAGATTAACTGAGCGTGACTGAAAAGACGTGTACGGGGGATTGATGAATTTCACATTAATTGTTGGATGGAGTCGTGGAATGTCTGTTGGATTACAGTTTGCACTTAATTGATACACAAAGTAGGGCCTTCTGGATTCGGATATTTGTTTTCCACATGCACACACGCATTTCACGTCTCGAACCAATTATTAACTAGGATGTCTCTAATCAAAGCCACAGCGTAGTATCATCATATAAACATCCAACCAAAATTCATTGTACTATAATACATTAATACAGAATTCACAATATCATCAAATAAAGATAGATTTTCTTTTTTCGCCTTGTTGCCCCGAAAAAATACATGCATTTGGAAGATGCCTCAAGTCCATGTGGATATGTGAATGGAATGTAAAAACACACAATAATAATAATTATCATTAAATTATAATTTTCAATTCAATTTATATTGTATTAATGTAGTGTGGTTTATAATGTTTGATATTTTTAGATTCAGTAAATTGAAAATTATTTTTTCAAATAATAATAATAATAATAAGTAGGATAGCTGAATTGGGGTAATGGAGGGTAGACCAACCATTCTCGGAATAGGCACGCGAGATCTTCTATTTCAAATTATGTTTTATCTCCTATTGCAATGTATGGATATATGCAAAGTGTAAATATCACATGTCAAGTGTATAATTAACGAATTAATTTATACAGATGACATGATTGTAGTATATCAAATACAGGAGATGAAATACTATTTTAAAATAAAAAAGATCCTATCCGCGGAACAGGCCTGCGCCGGCATTAGGCTCAATTCCTTCTGTAGTTGTGCATGTGACCTTAGCAGGACCTATGCCTCACGCTTATTAAGGCTTACGGATTGGGTTAATTGGGTGTACAACAAGCATAACTCTTGCAGATTTGCTCTGGCCTGCCGATTAGGCGATACAGTTATAATGAAATTAATTAATATTATCTTGAAAAAACATAAACATGATCTCCCAATTAATGAATTAAAACTTCCCTTCTCAAATTTAGGAATTTTTTAATGTTGATGAATTATAAATTTCAAGTAGGCATGAGATGCAGCTTCAAGCATGAAACAAGATTGTTAGAAATTTTTGAATATATAAAAGAAATTTAATAAATGTGGATTGCTGAATGTGAGTCACTAAAATCCAATATAGGAAGCATGGAAACAAGGAACATGACATGTGATGAAATGGCGATGGACACACCACCGTTTATTCTATGGGCTGTTTGTCACTGTACGACTCTCCAAAAAACTCTCAGAGAGAAGCTCGGTAAACCAGTCAACGTAAATGCACTTACATCCAAAAGTTTGAGTTAAAATAAACAAAAGGAGTAATTAAAGACATTTACATGGTGCATGCACTACAGGAATTAGAAATCTTAGTACATTCGATGTTTGCATATAATAAAAAAATAATAATATAATTTAATAATTTATTTAAATTTTGATAGCATATATACTATTAAAACAATATTTAATTATTTTAACAGATTCATAAAATTCTTTTTAAATAAAAATAAAATTATTTAAGATATAAAATTAAAAGTAAATTATATTGATAAGTAGTGGATAATAAAATAGGCTAAAGAGAGAGGGAGATAAAATAAAAAAGAACGTGAAAGAGAAGAATAATATTTTATTTGACTCGATTCTATCCGTTTATACTCCTATTTACTCTAAAGCAATATCAGGATGTTTGCAATTGCTACTTTCTTCGGCTTTTATATTAACCCTTTATGCATTACAACAGTGCATATATAGAGAGTCCATTCCAAAACTACTCATGGAATGTCAAACTTTGAGCTGATGTAGACTCGATTGTTTTATTTAATATATCCTTTCCCTGTTCCATAATATGAGTCGTCCTAGATTTTTTTACACAAACCAATTATGCTAATAAATAGTCTTCTTTTTAGCTAAATTTAAAATGATTTGACAAAATTACCCATCCCATACCTTATCAAATTCCATTAAAAATAATACATGAGGATAAATTTGGAAAAAAAATTTTAATGCTCTCTTGAAATCTTCAAAATGACAAACATTTTGAGACAAAAAAAATCTCTAAAACGACTAATATTATAGGACAGATGGGGTATTTTTTTTAATTAATGACTTTTATTGAGGATACCGATTACATTCCTTGCCAAATAAGTTGGGGACTTACTAATGTACACTATCGCCGTGGGAAGTCAGAATGTGAACATAGTTATAGCATAGCTCAAATTAAGTTCTTCGAAAATGCCCAATAATCCATAAATCCTTTGACTGAAGAAATTAGAAATCCATTGCAGCCCATAACTAAGAAAACTACCCTATACTAGAAAATGATGAGGGCCAGCCAGTTGTTTCCAAATGACCCGGTCCAAGGCATCAAGCATCAGTATTATATCTCAAAAGCCCAATGAGATACAGAATGTGTGGTACCAGTAATAACAAAAACCCACAATTGTATTTCATATCCTCTTTCTTAATTGATAATTAACCCAAAAGAAGAGGTGTTTTGCGCTACAATTTTGGTCCCATTTACATTTCTGATATGGGATTGCTCCTGTACAGTAGAGCATATCCATAGGTTGTAAGAAAACGATATCTTCATAAAAGTAAAACCATCAAATTGAATTAAAACACCAAATCTAAGCATCACACTTTTGTTTATGTGTAGAAATAGGGGGTGAACTCAATAATAACATGATCGCAAACAATATAAACTGTCTAACTACATCATCTTCAAGAATTGAAGAATAATTGTTGCATCTCTTACGAGGAGTAAAATCAGTCCTAACATCACGCCTCTACTGGTCATGAGTGTTTAGCTGCAAAATTGCCAGATTTACAAGTTTAGATAAAAATAAACAAGAAAGACATGCGAGTCCTGTAATCACTTATCATCATCTCAAACATCAATTCAGTAAGCATCATAAAAATCAGGGTCCAATCACAGCCAAATGTTGTTCAAACAAGAGTAAGACATTCCAAGCATATATTTTTCGAAATATATTTTATTCACTTAGTAATTAAGCTCTGGTTAAAGAATTGCCACGACGTCGGAAGGATCAAATGGAAGTTTTTAGTGGTTGAATGTACATAAGAAACTCCATGTAAGCCGAGCTATAGAGCAAGAAAAATTGAAGAGATAACAGCTTAACCTTTATTTCTTGGATCAGCTTGTTCTTTCCTGTGATTTTCCATGCACTGTAGCAAATATTTGAAGGTCTCGATGTCGCATGGGATAGTGAGCCCTCCGCTATGATCAAATCCAAACTCCTCCTCGACCTTTTCTAGCAGCACTTTGAACAGAGGATCACTGAGATAGCTTGTGGGGATGATGAACCTTCGACGCTCGGGGCCAACATATACAGCAAGATAACCTCTGGGGACGTCGTTAGGCATATCTAGGCTCTGGCAACTTTCCTCATCGGAGTCACAATACATATTCACATTCCTCAGCCTCCGACTAATTTCAGGGGAAATGATTCCACAATCTGGACTCGATGGAGGGGCATTGCTACACCTAGGCCCAAGTGTTACATGCTGCCACTTTTGAAGGAACTCCTTGAACTTGACAATCTGCCTAATGCCAGTCACCTTGCTTCCTCCATGTTCATCCATCTCATACAGATTTACCACAAGAGTTGTGAGAAAAATATTCCAAGTATGGATGTTTTAGGCTTTGATTCTCGGTGCACAAGTATGTCTCATCACATGATCATGCTCCACTGAAATTTATAGATCAGAACAAAGGTTCAGACACAATAGAATCAGATAATTGATAACTATCAGTCGGTGATACGCGAAAAGCAGAACAATTACTTCACACAAGCATGGAATGGAAGTATATTTTATTATTAATCACTTTGGTTTTGATAATAATTCCATGTGAATGCAAACTTCTTTCGGCAAAGAGGCCTCACATGGCTACTGGTTAATTAAAAAAAAACACACACACACACACACATTCAAGTACATTGAATGATTTTTAATAATTACAAGCATCAGGACAGATCTTCTTATATCTTTTTGCCAGGTCACAATAAGCCACCCAATCGCGTCGATTACACGAGGTTTATCAACTCAATGATCTGATTTCCTCATAATTTACACGAAAGATCTACTTATTTTCCGCATTCATACGCAGCAAATACACAAGATGTCCAATATTTTCCCCGTGCAGAATCATGAAAATATGCCATCCTTATATTCTTCCAATTGGAACAATAAACAACTAAAGCGAGTTAAAAAAAAATCACCAAAATCAAGTAAAATAACCGCAAACAGATAGATTCATAAATGTGAAGCATATTCGTTGTCATTTTGGGAACAGAGTCTGCAAACAAATCGGAATCGCGCATTATTTTATGGATCATCACGTTATGATACTACATTATTCAAGCAAAACCCGGATTTGGATGTGGATCCATCAGAGACAGGCATATTAATTATTAAAAAAATAATTTAATCGAAGAATCCGAAAATTTCCGTGGCAAACAAAATACGCCATCGTCGTCTCCTTCTTTAATTTTTTTTTTCATTTTTACTAATTTTGGTGCTGAAATAGGCGAAGAAAAGAAGAAAAATTAATCGGCGTATAATATTCAAATATGCACAAGTCCTTGAAATGCATAATAAATAAATAAATAAATAAAAAGCATGCAAGCAAAGTGATACGTACCAGATAGCTGCGGCGGAGACACGACGGTGGCGGCGGTGATCAGGCGGCGATGATGAGAAGTTGGAAAAAATACATAATCTAACAGTACCATCCAATGATGGAGAGAAGAAGTGGAGAGGAAAGGAGAGGAGGAGATTGGTCCTAAATATGGAAGGCTCTTTTCCTACGGTTATAAAAAAAAAGTGAAATGGGGTTTTTTAAGAGCTGGATTTATTTTCATTATTATGGTTAATAAATTTTGGATAGACACGAGGAGAGGAGAGGAGAGTGCTGGGCTTTCTCTTTTTGCTCTCCTACGCCTCATTTTATGGTTTCAGATAATGGAACATCTCAAATCTCACTGGCTTCCCCTAGCTTTGCGGGCACACCTTAATTTTCAGATAAAACGTCCCACCTTCACACCCCCCCCCCCCGCCCCCCTCTTTTTTTTGTTGTTTTTAATTTTTATACAATTATGTATGAATTAATGAGACATTTCTTACTCGAATTCGACCCGACAAAATCAGTATTAATTATGTGTATAATTTAATTCGGAGATTTTATTACCGTATTATTCATTCTTATTTGAAAGAATATGACTGAATGTAACAACATTTATCATGACAGAATTGTCGGGGTTTAGTAAGAGTTTTCCTAAATTAACCAAGCAAAGAAGTAAAGAATAGGATATGATTATCAGATATTTTGATCTCGTGTTAGAATAACTCTATTTGTGGAATATGCTGAACAGCTGAAGTATTGGTCCATGTAATATATAGGGTAACTCTAGCTATACTTTTGAAATTTTGATTTTTCACGTTTAATATGAGATAATAGAGTTTGGTAAATTGCCGTTGACGGCAAAAGTCAGATATTTATAAATTTTCATTGCTATGTTTTAATACGAAAAATATCAAATTCACCTCATAAAGTTGTCATTATTTAAATTGAATCCCATATAATCCACATTCTAATATTATAAAACACAAAATTTCTTAAATGAGAAAAAAAAAAAGAAATTTCGTATTTTATGGAACATATAATTTGAGAACACAGACTATATGGGACTTAATTGAAAAAAATGATAATTTTTTCGGGATGAATTTTGCATTTTTCCCATTTTAATAATCAATAATAATTTTGGTTTGATGATGTATCTTTTGAATTGCATCAATTTAAATAATGGATAGTTAAAGCCTCTTTGGAATTTTTTTTTTAAAAAGAGAAACACTTAATTTTGGAAAGGATTACTTAAATAAATAAATTATGTTTGGCTGGATTTAAAAAAAAAAAAACTGAAAAGTGACTTTTTTGAAAGTTTTCCTAAGTAGCTTGAAAAAAAAAAACACTTTTTAAACACTTTCAAATCACTATATTCAGAAGTAAAACTGCTTAACTTAAAAAATAATAAAATTTACTAATAAAATTACGGGTCTACAAACACTTATTTTTTAAATCTATCAAAACGAGATCTTAATAGAATTAATATTGATGGATTTAAAAGATATGAATTTTAACCTTCAAATGGTGGCACTTCACATTTGAGGAGTTAGCATAAAAATAATTTTGTTACAAATAAACAAGAAAGTCGCACAATTGTTAGAAGCACAACTAATACTTCATTGCATGCAATGATGACTCCAGGATTATCAATTTAATCCACCTACTATTTTGGATTATAAATAATGAATTAATAATATGATTTTTTTTTTAATTTTAAGGTGAGGCCAAAGGATTATATAATACCCATTAATTAATATTTAATATAAAAAAATATATAATAGTAGGAAATATTATTTTTTTTAAAGATCGTTAACTTAAAATATACTTTACATGTTGATCACAATTTGTTGGGCTATCCTAGTCAAATGGAGAAACCTTGGTTGGATCTGAGCTACGTGAATGGTTGATGACCAACAATGTTTAGAATGGAAACCAAGTGCCTGTTACAAAGTTGGACATAAAGTAGGCGTAAAATCGAGTGAGACAATATCTTTAGTTGTACGATTTTTGAATTAATTATCTTAAAAGTCATATTGCAACAAGATTATAACATTTCTTATTCACATCTTGTTAGGGTGGGGTCTTTATTTATTTTTAGAATTAAATTAATTACTATAATTACTACTAATAAATAGTTTGTTTTATGATACTAGCAACACTGCACACTCTACGTGTGTGCAAAACATAAAAAACATATGTTTTAATTTAGTACTTAAATATTTTTTTAGGATGAAAATATAAATATATTATTAAATATATTTTATAAGAATACTTTTTTAAGAATTATTTGAAATAATTTATTAAATTATAATAATGTAAAAATAAAATAATTATGTGAAATAAAATTACATGATAAAGAATAAATACAAAGAGAAAAAAAAAATCAAGTAATTGTAATTAGAGAAAGTGGTTTGTGAGTTGAGAATATGAGTTTTAAAATTGAATGTAATATTACAATATTGACCTTTTTACTTGCTTATTTATTGCATGTGTTTACTAATTAAAAGGATAAAAATGGTACTTCAAAATTTTATATCCGAATTGCATCAATTTCATGTGAATTTTCAATTTTAGTCACAATTTTATATATCTCTATTTATTCCACATAAAATTGAAGAGTGAATTTTGTAAAATCACATATATACCAGCAATTTGTGAGACACAAATAACTTTTTTTTTTATAATAGTATAGATAAATAATAATATTATCAATTATTTTACTTAAAAAAAATTGGGATTGGGAACTGCTTTCTTCATGATTGTTGGGCCTAGTGTTAGATGACCACAGTAATTCATAACTCATGCATCAGCTCAATGGGCTTCCAACTTGCCTTTTTTGTCTGGCGTTTAAGATAAATAAAAACAAAAAAGACAGAACAACACGTGAAGCGCCTGTAGCTCAGTGGATAGAGCGTCTGTTTCCTAAGCAGAAGGTCGTAGGTTCGACCCCTACCTGGCGCGATATTGTTTGCAATTATTATTTCTAATAAAATCTAAATAATATTATTGTGCCAGTCTCAAAATATATTTCTAGCGAATTCCGCCAAAGACAGGTGTGTAGCTCAAACGGCAGAGCGCTCGCTTTGTATGCGAAAGGCACGGGGTTCGATTCCCCAGCTCTCTATCTATTTTGTTCCCTTATTTTTGGTCCTATCCTGGCTCACCACATATTAACCAATCTGCTTCAAAATTCCCAATGCAATAAAAATTTTAGTAGCATCAAATTCTTAGTTTCGACTATCTATTATTATTATTATTATTACATGAAGAAATTGTTGTATCTACCCAGACCTGCTTATTTCAATTGCTACGATAGTATATGTTTTGTGGACTGAGTTGCTTCATTTACCCGCAACACAAAATTGTTTTTAATTTGAGAGTGACCCACGAGGATTGGATTGGATTAGAGAAACCATATCTGGAGTCTAGACTATAGGCTTTAAAATTTAAATCGTTGCTTAGTCCTTAATTATCTCCACTCTCACCTTTTTCGTCTTGTTCGAAACCGGATAGGATCTTTTATTTCAAAAAGTCATTTCATCTCTTATTTCATAATTCATATTCATGCAATATATATAAAATTATTTTCTTAATTATACACTTGGTCTGAGATCTTTACACTTGGCATATATCTATGAATTGGAATAGGAGGTAAAACATGATTTGTAATACAGGATCTCGTGTGGTTCGAACCACCTAAGTTTTATAAACTTCATCAAACTGCTCCAGTTACCTCTTCCTTTTTTTTTTCTTTTTTTATATAATATAGACACACACACCATCCCATACACATTATCAGGATTCAAACTCTGCTAACAACCCATTCGCCTCTAAAAAGTTAGACACATATTTATCAGACCAAAAGTACATAGTCAATTCCATTTAATAATGTTCGGTTGTTGACTTGCTTTAATTATCTTTGATGGAGAATATCAACTATCTTTCAATCACTTGATCAATGTTTTTAAATTATGACAAAATATAGAAAATTTTCTTAATCTTTAGATTTCAAGATTTATTAGCATGATATCTTGATTATGATTTGTGAGGCTTATAATTAATCATTGGGCAAGGGCTTCTTATCCCAAGCTTAATGTTTTTCAGCAATTACTTAATTGTTTTTGAAGATTCAGTCAATTGCAGCACCCTATTTGTAATTGTGCTTATAATTTTTGAAAAATTTAGAGGCTCAACCATTACTGTCTAATTTGAAAAAACAGCGAATTCCGCTTACCCCTTACACTCTACCCTTTTATACTTTTAAATATTGCATTAATTAACCGGCCTCTTATATTTTTATTTTTACTTCAATATTTATACTCCGTTAAATCTATATCTATTTATATCTGTAAAAAATTCATAAGCATCTCCCAATGAAGGGCATAGACGCAATTCACACTTGAATCATATTACTTTTTCCCATCGTAAAATATATATGAACAAAGCAGATGATGCAGAATTAGACTTGATCAAACCTTTATGAGAGCGTGAATTAGATTGATCATATTTCACAAGAAGTCCAACTAGGATTGGTGTGCTGTGCGTTGGTAAAATTTATAATGATAATAAATTAGATTGATCATAATTCATACGAAGTCCTACTAGGGTTGGTGTGTTGTGTGTTGGTAAAATTTATAATGATTATAAATTTTGATTTTTAGATGAAATATATTGATTTAATGAACGCAATAGTTCTCATGACAAAGACATAACACGTCGATAATATTGAAAACTTAGAAGACAAGTTGTGTAATTCTTTGGCTTTTCCCTTCCCCCGTTAAAAAGAAAGGTGATTTATCAATTATTAGTTGATTTAACTTGTAGAATGAGACGCTAGATTTTTTATTTTTAAGGTTTGAATTTTAAAATTGTGAATGGAACAACTCGGAGGACACCCCACACTAAGCATCTGCAATATGCGAATCCAAATTAGTCAAACTAGTGGATTGAGAATCGGATGGTTAAAAAACTCGGGAAAGAGGGGGTGGGGGGTGGGGGATGGTGGTGGTGGCAATTTTATGACGTAATTTAACGTCAAAAGCAAGTTAGTTGAGGTTTACCTATCAAATCCAACAATCCCTTAATATAACTAATAAAGCGAAGCGTTACTCGCATGGCAAATTAGCGGTGAGTTTCTTAGGTGTTTGGTAGGTCCAATAGTATATACAAATATAATTATAATTACTTGGAAGCATGTGTTCAATAATATCTGTTACCTGCTAAAAAGTTGATGAAAAGGCTTGTGAGGTAGGCTCTTAACATTGCTTTGCGGCAAACTAGTTTTCATTGGTTGTTTTCTCCTTTTTTTTTTAAATTATTTCCCCCCATTTTCTTTTTAATAATGGTTTAGATTGACGAACATAGTTTACCCAAAATATAAACAGATATATTAATATAGGTGTAGGATGGAACTAAAAATTTCTATTTGGAGAGCCGGATTGATATAGATATATATATATATATATATATATATCATAGAGCTTTTTATTGAATTTAATTCGTAGGTATTTTGGTAGTAATTGTAAGTTAATTTTATATTGTAAATAACTATTAGGAACTGATTGATAATCGACACTCTATTCGTATTATAATATATAACAAATTTACTTTAAATAACTATATATTTTGCAATCTTGATGTGATATATTAGTCAAAATAAACCAAACAAGTGGTTGGTGCTCAACAAAATTCAAGTGAAGTATTGAGTGAATTTGATTACCTTTTTGGATTGGATATGATCTTCAAAAATTTTATCTGCTTGCTTGGTTTAAAATGATCATCTCAATAATTCGAAATAATTCCCATTCAAACTAATGAATTAACGACTTTTAAACTTTATGATAATATGAAAATCCCAACGAACCAATTATTATTATTATTATTATTGCCACTGGGCTCAGAGTCGAGTGATGAGGGTTCGAAAGTAGTATCAGGGAAGTCCCAAGTTCGAACCCTCTCGTCCTCTATCTCTTTTTCTTTGAGTGAGTGTGTGCATGTGTGGGGGAGTGTTTTTCGATTGACATCTATAGGGTACTCCGAGATAATTATATGAAAAAAAAATTATTATTATTATTATTATTACTACTACTACAACAACAACAACATAAGAAAAATAAGTGTTAATGTGATTCCACGTCTCAACTGCTAATATTGACAAAACATAAGGGGCTTGACAAATAAAACCAGTTACCAATAAAATAGTTTGATGTATACAGTCCCAACCAACAGCTTTTTAATTGTGGTTAAATGTAAATGTCGCGCTTTTAGGAATCATCTCAATAGTTCATTAAGATTGCATCAGGCACGTAATTACTTGAGTAATTTTCACGTTATTATCATCATTATGTCTTTAGTATTAGAGTGCTTATAATTTTTGAATCAAGTGTAACTAGATTGCAAGTTAACCAACAATAGAAAGAGTTGATTAATCGCAGTACAATCATTATCACTAATTAAACTTTTTTTAGACAAAATTGTAATTTTAGCACCGTATGTTGCATACTTTTTTATTTCAATACCTTAATTTTTGAGGTTTTAATTTTAGGATTAGAATTTAATCATATCTTGCAAATGTAGGACTTTCGACGAATTTTTGGCGAAAAATGGCATGTAAATCCCACGTAATGACTAAAGTTGATGTGTTATTGCTTAGTTGGTGTTTTATGATGTTATGTGGCATATGAGTCATTCTAAGTCATTTTGGAGGGAAACCACACTCTATTTCCTTATCATAACCAGACTTTAGAGAGAGAGAGAGAGAGAGAGAGAGAGAGAGAGCTTACCTGAGGGGAGAGAAGAAAAAGAGGATTAGAAAAACGAAGCTGGAAGAAAAGGTCGTTGTCATCTTCCTCGTCTATCCATTTTTTGCAATATGCAATAAAGCACATCCAAACAAAACTTTCTTACTATTTTAAATAACTAAACCCTAGAAGAAAACCAACGAAATCGAAAAAAAAAATTAAAGGAACGATTAGATCGAGAAACTGACCCTATCGTAGGGGTGGTAACATATTCTTTTCTACCTTCCTCAGTTGTGGCATTGTCGTTCCACCACTCCTGTTGCACTATTCTATTGGAAACCACAATCTTCAATTGTGCATAAAGAAAACCAAAGAAAAAAGGAATTAGGGTTTTTGATTTCAAATTTAGGAAAAAAAGAGGAGTTAAAGTGTTGACTAAATCACGTGAAACTCACATGACTATCATTACATACCCTGTGTGGCCTCCCAAGTCAAAAAAAGGAAAAAAAAGTACAACTAGAATCCTAGTAGTCTCTGACGTGGCAATTACACCAAGTTATTACGCTATCGATTACAAATTCCGGCTAAATCTCGCAATTCGAGATAATTTGTCCTACAATTATAAGATATAGTTAAATTCCAATTCTAAAATTAAAGTTCTAAAGTGAAAAAGTGTGCAACATGAGGTTCTAAAATTATAATTTTGCCTTTTTTTAATAGCTTAGTCAAAGTTGTGATTGTCAAAAATTGAAACCCTCATAACTTAATTTAAAGAAAAATATTCGGTTATATTAATTGAAATTTACTTTCTCACTTTTTTGTATTTTACTTTTTTAAGGTTACTTATTTTATTTTTTGTTTTTCTACACAATATAACAACCCACAAATTGCATTAACAAAATTAAACTCCCATACTATACTCAATATGAATATCACTCTAATTATATATCCTAACAAAAAAAAAATTATATATATACTTTGATAATATTTTTCTTTTCAGCCACATACGCTCAACATACACTATTCCTATGTGTATGCATGTGTGATATATACTTCTATTTTTTTATATAAAATTATATATTAAAAAATCATGTGGAAGCCGTATTATGTCTTGAAAATTTTAATAATTTTCGTGCATGTCTCGTATTCATATCCTCGTATTGGTGCTCATACATAACAGATCATCTTCTACTCATCTTTTCATAAAAATTGCTCATGTATTTTTTTTCATATAATTCAATTCAAAATAATGATATAAAATATAATACGTACAATTGATTTTAGTTTAATAAAGTGATAAAAAGTAATAAAGAGAAAAAAAAACATGCAACAAAAAGTTGAAGATCAGTTTTGAATGTTATTCCGAAGAACACTTGAAGATGTAATTTAAATAGGTAAGTATCATTTTTGTGCTTGATTTTGGGTTTCAGCCTTTATCGCTTTCCTATATTACACCCTGTGTCTTAATTTTTCTTTCTTGCAATTTATAAAAAAAAAAAGAAAAAGAAAAAGAAAAAAGTTTCAACAGCTGTAATAAGAAAAAGAAAAAATCCGTGGCCAATCCGTGGCTAATCTCCTTGACCACGGATTTTTTTGCCAAATCCGTGGCTAAAATCCGTGGCTAATTGTATTTTTTCTAGTAGTGTTATCTTGTAGAGACATTACAAATATGAAAATACTTAATTAAATTATATCTTGACTTTAAATGGTTGATCTTCTTATATGAGATTAATGGAGAAAATTGTAGGTTATTTTAATATTTAATCCTTCTTTTTTTTTTTTTCTAATTTCAAATAGTTGTAGCGTTTCTAGGTCAAATTTCGTTTTTTGTTTTTTTTAAGATCATTCTATTGCCACCTATTTATAAAAATATTTACACGTAAGAGTACTGTTCGTAATTTTAAAATTTGAATCATACCAATCGTTCAATGGCAATTTGATTGAAGCCGTATTTCTTATTGTCTCTTAAAAAATAAATATACACTTTGGTATGAATGGTTAACATACCGAATAATTTGGCATCGTGATAGAGCTATTACTTAAACATTAGTGTCTCTCTTTCATATAAAAAATAAACTAGCTAATTCAACTAAAAAGCACATGCAATGGCTATGACCACAAAAACCACTAGCCCTGAACATTCCCATAGTTTAATAACCACCAACCCCAAGATGCCAAAATTTACTAAAGGTTATTTCTATAAAGTTCCTTTTGTATTGGATATATATATACTAGTATATACCCCGTGCTATGCACGTATATTACAATTTATGGTAGTATATGAAAAGATAAAAATAAAATATTCTATTAATGAAAAATAATGTTCACTTTAAATAGTTTTTAATGCAGTTCAATAATTAAATAAATAATATTTTACTCCTGTTTGAAGCTTTTAATTTGTTTTTTAAATAAAATTATTGTCGTGCCAAACAATTATATAAAAAATAAACAAAAATAAATCTAAATATGTGATCAAAACTAAAGTCATAAATGAAAATTTTAAATATATTAGAGTTATGAATGATAAATTATGAGTTACTCTAAATTAACAGATCACAAAATAATAGATTATTATTCACATTAGAATACGTGACATTATATTTTTTTATGCACATAAACATATATGGATGTGAAGCATCGTAAAATAAATTAAAATTAAATTTTATTTTACATAAAAGAATAATAATAATACTAATAATGTATAAATAAAATAATAATTAAATTATAAAACGTCAAGTACTTTTGATATATCTTAGATATGAATCTCCTTCTACAATCTCCTAAGAAACATTTCACCCTAAACTTGCGTTAGATGTATTTTAGATATTGTGAATATTTTGAATTTCCTTTCATATCTTTTTTTTTTGTTTTTGATAAATAGCCTCCTTTTATATATTAATTCATCTTTTGATGAATATTTTTTTTCTATAAAATCTCTTACTTAGTGAAAATGAAAAATCATAAAAAAGTGAGAGTATGTAATTGGACATGTTAGTGGGTAAGTAAGTGGATAAGTAGGATGATGAAGTTCTTAATTGTTGTTGTCTATACCATATATTAAGTGTGATGGGCTTTGACTTTTTATTTGGTGTATATAATTGTGGTGTTTCTAAAATACCCTTTAACTACTCTAAAGTCTAATCTCTTCTCCACCATTTCTTTCTCTCCAATGTCCCCCCCCCCCCCCCCATTTTTGTCTAACATCCCTTTTTCTCCCTCAAACTTTGGTTTTATTTTATATTTTTATATATTTTTTAATCAGTAAATACTTTTATTTAAAATTGATTTTTAAATATATTATAAATAATTTAAAAGATAATATAAGTAATAATAGTTAAGAAAAATGTGTGTTTGCATAGATAATTTTAAAGAAAATTAATTTTATATTATTAAAATTTAACTATTTTATTAAATTATGTATATTTTTTTGCATACGCATCAAGTGTATCCAAATAAGCTAGTTATTATTTAAAAGGACCTAGCCAATTATTATTTTTTAATTAAAATATTTAAAATTTTGAGAAAATTCTATTTGATCAAAATTAACCAAATTGTAGTCAAAGACCCTTGTCAAAATTATTTTGTGGTTTATTAGATGACTTTGGTCAAAGTCCACTATCAAATCAATTTGAGGTTTATTATATGTACATTTTGTGGTTTATTAGATGTAAACTTTTTATATGTATATTATAAAAAGTTTGCATTTAATAAACCATGCCACAAAATGATATAATACAATCCAAATGGAAGCAAATAATAATAAATAAGTAAAATTTGAATATATCGACAGTTTAATACCAAAAAAATTGAAGATAAAGATACGACAATGAAAAAAAATTGGATAATTAAACTTTCGCATAGTGTTAAATTATGCAAAAAGAAATGATAAAGATAAAAAGATGAAAATATATATTGTAAATAATATTGTATCCATATTTTAATTTTTTTATCATTTTAAAATTATAATTTAATTTTGGTGATATGGCATATTATATTAAAGTCATTTTTTCAAATTTGAGTTATGTAAGTTTTAATTGAATATTTTTTCTAATTTTTGAGGAGAAATTTACCATAAATGATATTGTGTTGATATTTTACATTCATAATATTTCTTAAATTATAACTAATTTGATGGCATCATGTAATATTTTAATTAGATTTTTTGTTATCTATATATATTTTTATTGAAAATTACTATTACATTTTTTATGTCCTTTTGTGTGTGTGTGTGTGTGAGTGAGTGAGTGAGTGAGTGAGTGAGCGAGTGAGTGAGATAAAGAGAGTTAAATATGGATAATTGATGAATTTAAATGGTTGGGGGAGAGAAATTAACAATTAATACATACCAATTAAATAATTTATCATTAATAATTTAAATTAATTCAAAATTATGAGAATTGAGAATTTAGTCAAAATTATATAATAGAATAGATATATTTGATATATTTTAGAAAAAACTGCACTTTTGACCCCATAACATAGGTCTTAGGGTATGCTTAATTTATCACGATGGTGGAGTTAAACAGTTATTTAGTGATCTCTTTGGTGATATAATTAAATTGTGAAAAATCAAGATAGGGGATATTGTACTGTAGCAAATTAAGGGCCAATATTGGGAAAGAATATGTTAATTTAATGAAAGAGAATGGGTAATAATATAAAAATTGTCTGCAAGTAATTAAGATGTGTTAAATAAGAACAATAATAATATTTTTTATTTTATTACTAATGATATACATTATGTAAAAATAAACTTTATTACGCTGAAATTATGATAAAAATTAGTAATGTTTCAAGTTGCCACTATATTGACCATTGTAACACATCGATGTACAATGACAATGTAGTGACAATAGTAATTGTGACCAAATTGTATGACGGGATTTTCATTATCACTATAGAATCTTGACAATTTAATTACAATTTACGATGTTTAATTATGAGACCAAATGAAGATGCAATTTACCCTATTCCAGTCTCATATTCCACACATTTCTCAAAATCAAATTGCTGTAATTTTTATTAGAATTCTATTTTAATCAGCTTCTTTCTTTAGTATGAAAAATATTTTCGAGTATGCTCCTACAAAATATTTAAATTTAATTTTCTTTGAGCTAGGTGAAGTACTCATGACATCGCAAATGTTCATAATGCAAGTACAATTTACGCATCAAAACTTTGTACTACTTGAAAAGAGATCGCGTGAATTAATTAATTAATTAATTAATTAAGTGGAACTAACATGTATAATGGTAGTTCAACTTGTAATTAGAAGAATTTGGGATGTGCAATCGAAGAAAAGACATCATAGCTACAACTGATAGAGAGCTTGTCGGCTTCCCATGTAAGTAATCAATTAATACACACACACACACACACACACACCAATTACTTAATTTTACAATTTTTGAATTTCGTGTCTAGCTAATTTATTGGAGTATAAGTTAAGCAACTTATAAGCATCCATCGCATACCAGTTTTTGTGAATGTTGCACGTTTTGATTGGTAGGAACTTTTTCGATTGACATAATTTTTAATTAATTAGAACCAATTGCCAGCTTATAATGATCTCTTGAACCGTATCAGCTTTTTAGTATTAAATTTGTTGGAATTTAATTTTTCCGCCTATACTTTTCATGCCAACAGACTTCTTTTAGTTTCTACCAATTGCCATTTTTTTCTTTTTCAAAAAAAATTGTTCATTTATTCGATATGAATATACTATAAATATTGCCCGAAAAAAAAAAATCCCTCAAGTTGCCTCAATTACAATCCCCCGACCCCAAACACTAACAAATAAAGGAACTTTTTAGACCGATCACGACAATTAACAACTGATCTGGTGCTACTTGTAAGACGGAAATAAATTTCAATATTGGTGATTGCAATATTGACGAATAGAGAGGTAATTCTGTTATTGTGACAAATTTAAAGGGGCATTTGATAATTACCGTAATACTTGTTCTTGATCTTCTTTTCGCTAGCTCTTTTATTATTTAAGATTTTTTTTTGGTCAAAATATTGAGGAGGGAATGGAAAAAGAAAATGTTAAAAGACTACATCATAAATAAAACATCGTTTAAATTAATAATAACTGAATTATTCTGAAGAAAAAGTCTTGATATATGTGCAATAATTAAGAACCTTTTTATGTGTATAGTCAACCCACCGCATTTATATATAGTAGCCTATTGAAATATAAAATCAAAAAAAATAATCAAATAGGATAGTTGCTATTACATTGAAATTAAATAAATAATAATAATAAATAAGTATATAGAGAATAATCAGTAAAGAATCAGGATTGTGTGGTATAAAAATGAGACCACCTAACAGTTGCTAGAAATATATACCAGGGGAGGTGGGGAGTGGGAGACACGAATTATAGTATATTATAATTATACCATGTCTTAAATCAAAATAAATCTCTTTTACTATTCAAAAATCATTAATAGAGTCAGCCCAACTCGCATAGATAAGGACATTATTGTTTAATAAACACATTATTTGAATTTGATATATATTGCTCGCAAGAAAATTAACGACTTTGAGAAATATTTACGTTATTTGTTGGGTCAGGAACTATCCACGAACACATTGAATAACAAACAAATTGATATTGGCGCTACTTAAACTTGAGATCCTTGCAACTTTTTAGAGTTCAAAATAATAATTTATGATGAAATACAACAATATATATATATATATGGAAAAAAAATACTATGCCTCCTGAATTATGCCCTTTTTTACACTTTTTTTATAGGAATTCTTTTGATTACATTTTTTTTATATGAACGATTTGATTTTTATACTTTATCCACTAAAATCTATTTAATTTTAACCCAAAAAAAACATCAAGAAATGAACATATTGTATATGCAAATCATCTCATTCAACTGTAAGATCAACATAGTATCAATCAAATAGTTACGTATCCATTTTTTGATAATTTTTTGGATAAAAAAATAAGTTTTAGGGGGTAAAGTATAAGAATCAGATAATTTATATGGCAATAATCAATAGCAAATATATATATGTATATATTGACCAAAATATATATATATATATATATGTATATATATATATATATTAGAGTGCAAAAACGGATAGAATTGGGGGGAGGGGAGGGGAGTGTTTTTTTCTTGTATATATACGTATATAATATATATATATGTATATATGTGTGTCCTCTTTCTATGTAACTTTTTCATGGAAAGTGAATGCTATTCAAGTGTAGGTATGAAATTTCTCTAGTTTATAACTGCTCGGGCAATAAGCTTATGATTTATTATGTATATTTCTTTTCACTTTGAATTTTGTTCTGGTACATTTTCAATTTGAATTAAAATTATGTATGGAGTTGGAGAAGGTCGTCGTTGAAGTTCTTGCTTAACCGGTTCAAACTCTATTTTTAATCGTGCAGTCAAAGTTTTGGCAATTAAGAATTATAAAGCCAATTAATTGATAGTTTAGTTAGTTATTGACTCGACAAGGATGGCCCCACATATCCAATTAATTAGACGTTGAATGGCTTAATCAATATTTTAGAATGGATGCCAAAATTTACGAGTCCGTAAAATGCAGTTCGGATCATCTGCTACACAACAGTGCTATATCTCATCCTCTACTCATTAATATACGATACATGTATTGGTAAGCGGTTGAGATAAAAAAAGAGAATATTTAAAAATTTTCCATATCATAAATTTTTCTCTTTCCTTATCTCAACCGCTCACCAATACACGTGATGTGTATTGATGAATGCAGGAGGAGATGTAGTACTGTTGTGTAGCTAAGGATTCGAACTGCCGTAAATGAGGCATTTGTGATGCATTTGTGACGAAATTTTATTAAAACAAAACTAAAATAATAATTAATGATAAAACATTTACTAATTAATATGTAATGGTTCTATAATGAATTTGACTTAATTTGTGATGGATTAATTTGTTAGTAAAGATGGTCATTCTTATATTTGTTAAGGTACTAAAGTTTTAAGTATAAAATTTTGGATTTTGCTAACCAAATCCCATCGAATGCATGGCTTGTTATTTCACTTGTCTGATTCGAACTTATTATTTCATAATTTATTTTAATTAATTGATTATAGATGACATATTGAATTAAATACTGGTTCAATTATAGTAGTATAATTTGTTAAAAGTAATATGATAAAGACAAAGAAGAAAATGTTAAATAAAAGAAAATTAACAGCAACCAGGGGACAAGAATACAACGGCAAAGGACAAATCGCAACCGGTACTTGGAAGTTGGGGGCATGCAACAGGTGGTCGTGGCACAGACAAATCGCAACTGGTACTTGGAGTTGGGGGCATGCAACAGGTAGTCGTGGCACAAGTTAAGATTTTAGACACACTTTTACCATAGAAAAGTAGAGAGAGAGAGAGAGAGGAGAGAGAGATTTAGATGCATGTATATTACCGAACACCCAGAGTTGGCAGAAATTAGTTGATGCCTTATTGACTGTGTCATTATTATATAGGGTGTGACATTCATCAATTATTGTTAATCATGATTACCTTATGATTTTCTGTTGTAAACTAAGCTGTGTTTAATATTTGAACATTTATGTACGTCAACCTTGCCATAAATTACATGAAGTAAATGAAAGGTATATCGTAAAGACAAGGGATGTTTATGTTGTTTCACTAATTATTATCAAATTCGAAATTTATATATACACACACATACAGGATGACCTCAAAATTATGTTGAAAATTAAATACCATATATTTAGGCTGTGATGCGAATTAAAATTATACCATATATCAAAATTCGAAATACCTAATAAATGACGTGATAAAATAATATGTAAGATTTCAATATATATATATATATATACACACACTAGCAACACCACACACTCTATGTGTATGCAAAATATAAAACATATATATTTCAATTTAGTACTTAAATTTTTTTTAGGATTAAAATATAAATATATTATTAAATTTCTTTTATAAGAATACTTTTTTAAGAATTATTTGAAATAATTTATTAAATTATAATAATTTAAAAATAAAATAATTATATGAAATAAAATTACATGATAAAGAATAAATACACAAAAAAAAAACCAATTAATTGTAATTAGAGAAAGTGATTTGTGGGTTGAGAACATGGGTTTTTTAAACTGGATGTAATATTACAATATTGATATTTTTATTTGTTTATTTATTGCATGTGTTAACTAATTAAAAGGATAAAATTGACACATCAAAATTTGATATCCGAATTGAATCGATTTCATGTGAATTTTTAATTTTAGCCACAATTTTACATAACTCTATTTATTTCACATAGAGTTAAAGGGCAATATTTTGTAAAATTACAAAAAAAAAAAAAAAAACTGCCTGTTTAAACACAAAAATGGATTTCTTTTTATAATAGTATAGATATATATTCTATTTTTGAAAATAGGCACTACTAAACAAAATGCTTATTGAGACTCTATAAAGTGTTGCTTAAAATGGGTATATTATTAATTTTAAAACACTATTCAAGACTCAAGCCATGCATTTGAGTACTTCAATAACTTATTTTGAAATTTCATAATATCTTAAAGGAAATTGTTATTGGCACTACTCCCTCTCATTTTATAATTTTTATCAATTGGCCAATATACCCTTTTAATTTTTAAATATTAATTTAATTTGATTTATTGGACAAAAAGCTCTAATAGTCTATTATTCACTTTTATGCATTCAAGAATACTATTATTCGCCATCTTGTTTTTGGCTTTGGTGATGATAACTTCAAAATTATTATTCAATTTCTTATTTTGATGGTGACGTGACAAAATTTTTTGTACTAATATTGTTTTCTTTTGTGCAATATTTTGCTCATATTTTACATTATATTTTTCTATTTTTTTGTCGTATTAATTTTAGTTACTTGAAAATGGAGGTGACTAATATTAATTTAGAAGATTTAATAGTGATTTTTAAGTTGGAGGAGAAAATAAAACTTGTGAATATCAAGAGTACCGAGAAAATTTAAGATATCTACCTTCTTACAACCCATCTCTAAAAAAAATTGTCAATTTCCATTGTGGAATATGTCCAATTGAGGAAATTATCATCGAAAAACACATAATTGAGGGGTTTTGTTACTGGCCAAAAGTTCAAAGCATCAAGTATTGTTTGACAAGTCCAATACTTTATGAATTCATTAAAGAAAAACAAAAGGAGGAAAAAGTCCAATAATACTTGATGATTGATGGATGCAAAAAATCCTTAAAATTTTGGCTACATGTTAAACTGATAGGCCTTTTTTTTTTTTTTTTTTTTTTTATGTAAATAAAGCAACATATTGTATGAAGCGTGACTTCTCACCTCTCGTTGTAAACGAACAAAATTTACGGCACTCCTGCGAATTTAAAAGTAAAGCTTGCTTGAGAACTAGGACAAAACCATAAAACAAGGTCAATATGAATATATGATGATGTACAATAGTAGTACCAAAATTTACTTGGCACGCATTACAATTTACATTAAGTCGTGCCACAACACGCGTCCAAAAACACACACACCCACACTGTCTGTCAACACACACCACACACACACACACACACGTATATGCATATATAGTAATAAAATTTCGATGCAGGAGAGGTATTTGAAGAAATTCCCAAGCGCCAACTACTCTGCATTGGCACGACTGAGCGAGCACAAAAAAGCGTTGAAAATGTGTACAGAGATGGGTTCGGTTGGCGAGTGCTTGTTTTAACATCACCCACCGTGTGACCCAAGCCTTCTCCATTGTTCTTCATCATATTCATTTATTCTTCTCTCTAGTTCTTCTTCTTCCAATTTTCACTATTTTATTATTTTATACACACTAAATTGTCGATAATTCATAAATAATTGATAGCAAATTAAGCCAGTTTCTGATGCAATACAGTAGCGGGTTTTATTGATTTTCTTCGATTTGATTTTTATTGATTATGAGGTCGTCGTCGTTCGGGAGCAGCTCCAAGTACAGCCGCTCCTTCGACTTGCCGGAGGGCTCGCGCCAGCCGCCGCTCTACGGCGTCGGAGGTGCAATGCTGCCGGTTTACCTCGACGACTTGAGGAGAAACGTTTATGGCGAGGAGATGGTCGAGGTCACCCTCGAGCTCGACGATAATTCCGTCGTCTCGTGCAGTGTAGCACCGGCGGCCGGCAATCAGAGCGCCGTCGCCGCAGAAGAGGAGCCGGAGTCGAGTGGTTTCCTGGCGCGGAGCACGTCGGCGGCGTCGAGGCTGCGGCGGATGTTCTCGTGGCGGAGGACGCCGTCGGCGAGGACGTCGACGTCGGACGCGGCGGAGGATCAGCACCAGGCGGCGGTGGTGTCGGCGCGTGAGATGATGAAGATGAAGGCAAAGATGATGAGGAACAAATCGAGCGCGCAGAGAGCGCTGGGCGGGCTGAGATTCATCAGAAAAAGCACCGCCGGCGGAGAATCGGACCCCGACGTGCTCTGGAGACAAGTGGAGGCCAGATTCGATGTTTTGGCCAAGGGTGGCTTGCTCTCCAGGCAAGACTTCGGGGAGTGCATAGGTGAAAAATCCACAAAAATTCATATCTCAAATTAACATTGAAAATTTAAATACATGAATTATTGTTTGTTAATTTTGAATTGGATTTAGGGATGGGGGACTCGAAGGAGTTTGCGTTGGGGGTTTTCGACGCCCTGGCGCGGCGGCGGAGGCAGAGGAACAGTAAAATAACCAAGGCGGAGCTACATGAGTTTTGGCTCCAAATATCCGACAACAGTTTTGACGCTCGTCTCCAGATTTTCTTTGACATGTATGTTAGCATCCGGCCATAACCATTCTCTCTCTCTCTCTCTCTCTCTCTCTCTCTCCATGCATGGGTCTTCCCTTTGGGAAACAACGGCGGGATATTTCTTGCGTTTGTGCATTTCCAATCTACCACTTTTATCATTACTTCAAATTTCTTTTCACACCAAAAAGTTTTTGTCTTATTTCATTTGGTCCCGTCTTTTCTTTTCTTGGAAGTTGTTTCATTTTCATCGCCTTTTTCTTTATTACAAATAAATACGGTGTTACTGATAAATAGAAATTAAATAACTAATAAATGAGAGAAACATATTGAGCAAGTTATTTTTGAAAATTGAAAATTCAGGAAAATTCTTGTGGCCCGACCTGTCGAACCGGAAAAATCATTTGAAAATATTATTGCACCTATCATGTAATTAATCACTTTTTTTAAAATATACATTAATTACATGATAAGTACAATATACTAGACGCATAATTAATGCTTATTGAATCGAATTATATTGTGAAATTACAAAATTCTTAATTAGAATACTATTTATGGATGAAATGAAGTCTAACACTCTTTTCCCCTTCACAAAGAAATAGTTTAAAAGAAAATGGGGAAAATTCTTGTCCCAATTCGGTTTGGGCTTACCCAACCAATCATGTATATAACAAGTGTTAATACACTTTCTATGTGATTGTTCACTCTCTCTAAACTGTACACTAAAAACATGACAAGTATAAAACACTCGCCATGTGATTAGTTTAGATGTGGCTGAATCAAGTGCGGGTAAGAATTTTCCAAAAAATGGTCCCCTTGTTCGCCTTTTCATTTTCTAATTCCTATTTCAGGATCTGTCCCAGTTCATTGATTGAACATAAAATCAATAAAAAACTTAACATCTAATAATTATATTTTAATCTCTGATCTTTACAGGGCTGATAGTAACGGAGATGGAAAAATCACAAGAGATGAAGTGCAAGAGGTAAGCTCATTCTTGTTGAACCATTTAAAACAGAAAAAAGGTAACTTTTAGGTCAAACTATAAAAGTTTACGTGTTAATTTCATTGTCTCAAAAATTTTTTTGGGACCTATCGAAAATAATTCAATCAAAGTGCTATATTAGACATTATCCAATCAATATTCGACATATATTGAATAAACTGAATAAGGCATAATAATTAAGATCATGTGTTTCTTCTCGTCTACCTAATATGAAATGGACAATATTATTGTGTTGTGTACTTTTAGGGTTTTTTTTTTTTTAGTTTTTCTTTTTCTTTGCCACTCCTTTTGTTTTACGCAAACGCTTTTTAGTTTTTGACGAGAAATGGATGAAATTATTTTATATTTTGTTGTTTTGTAAGTGAATCAATAATATGATATAATTTGAAGCATTTGTTACATACACGAAACCCACACTAAGAGAAAAGAAAATTTTCCCGAACTAGGGCACGTAGTATTTTTGTTTTCATTAATGTGGTTAAGAACAAGTCATGGTGACCATTTAGAAATGTAAATAACTAAATTAAGAACCACCCACTTCTGTTTTATCTTTTATTGGAATTTTCTAAAGCGGTGTTTGGTATTTTGACCTAAGCAGCTAATAATGCTGAGTGCTTCCGCAAATAAGCTGTCCAATATGAAAGAACGTGCAAAGGAATACGCCTCGTTAATAATGGAAGAGCTTGATCCCGAACGTCTTGGGTACATTGAGGTATCAATTTTTCTAGTTTGAGAATTATTTTGCAGTCATGAGCTGATCAGCTCAAATCTACTCGATTGAGTCAATATTAATTATGTAGTACATATTTTATACTTATCTTGTAATAAATAGATAATTTAAAAAAAGTAATTAATCACTTGAAAAATACAATATATTTATTATAAATTTATTATATGGTTAGATTCGAATAAAAATTTTCGTATGAGGGATAACCCAAGAGAAAATTAAGGGATAATTACTCCCACCACCCCTGAGGTTTGGCCTAATTACAAATAACACCCCCCTGTATCGAAAATTACCGATACCCCCCTGAGTTTTGTTGCCGTCTTACAATTTCCAACTTCCGTTAGATTGACTAACGGTCAACGTTTATAAATTCAAGTGAACTTCCAAAATTGCCCTTTTGAATGTAGAAATATATTTGACCAATTATGAATTGACTCTTTTACCCTTATGACTAATTTTATATTTTATATTGAATAAATAAAAAATATATTTGAACATTTTTTATTTATAATGTCTATATATATATATACATATTTACAAATAATAACTATTTATATAAATATATTTACACATTTTTAAAATTTATACACATAATATAAATATATACAAAACATATAATATAAAAATTATTTATATATATATATATACACACACACAAACAGCCGGCCGCCGCCGCCGGCCGCGCCGCTGGCCGCCGCAGCCGGCCCCCGCCGCCTCGGTTCGCCGGAGACAGGCAGACGAGAGAGAGAATATAGAGGGAAAGGAGAGAGAGAGAGAGAGAGAGAGCTGAGGGAGAGGAAAGAGAGAACAACTGGGGGTAGATAATGCGCTCACCGTCCACCGCCATCTGCGCCCACCGTCCACCGCCTCCGTCCACCGTCGCCACCGTCCGATCTATAGTGAGGGAAGAGATACCGACGGAGAGAGAGAGAGAGAGAAACAGACGAGGGAGAGGAGATCGAGAGAGGCGGGTGGGGTGAGTGACGGAGCCGCAGCCATCTCCAGCCGTCCGATCTACGCCCGCCGCCGCCATCTCCAGCCGTCCGATCTGCGCCCGCCGCCGCCATCTCCAGCTGCAGCCGCTTGAGAGAGAGAGAGAGAGAGAGAGAGAGAGAGCAACTCAGATCAGATCTGAGACAAAAAGAACGAAAATGAAAGAGAGGAAAAGAAAAAAGAAAGAGGAAGAGGAAGGTTGGGGTGGGGGCCGGCGATGGTGGTGTTAGTGACGGCGTGAGGCGGCGGTGGAGGCGGGTGGTCCGAGTGAGACGGCGGCGGCGGCGGAGTGGAGGGCGGCGACGGTTTGGTGGTTGTGGTGGTGGTGGGATTGGGGTGGGAGTTGAAGAAAATGATAATTTGTTTTCAAAAATATTAAGAGGGGTATTTTGGTCAATTTAGTTATATTCTTATTTTTTTATTTTTTTAATAAAAAATATTCCAAATATTCAAGGGATAAAATAGACATTGTATTATTTTCGTCTATCTTACCAATAAGTCCACAAAACTCAGGGGGGTATTGGTAATTTTCAATACAAGGGGGTGTTATTTATAATTAGACCAAACCTCAGGGGTGGTGGGAGTAATTATCCCGAAAATTAATCCAGAAAATGTTACTAAAAAAGAATGACTCATGTATAGTGGGCCCCCATTAAGAAAGATTAAAGGCCAAAGACAATGAATCAACTATACAAAACTACATATTCAATAATTTTGTTTCCTCTCATCGAAATACTCTCTGCATACGGTTTCCTACGTAACTTTAATGCTATATTTGGTCCATGGATTTTTCATAAGAAAATATATATATATATATATATATATATATTCTATACGTTTTAAATCATAGTATTCTATTTTTATTTTTCTTTCACTATTCCTAACCAAATTCCACGTAGAACGTCTCGCGATAGCCACTGAAAATTATACAAAAAAAAAAACACGAATTGGTAATAATTGGATCCAAAAAGAGACATCTCAACCGAAATTCTTTATTTTAATGAAGCTGACTTTCTATTGAATTAGAATATAAATTTAGACAACACATCTAGCTGGATCTTAGATTTTATTATTATTTTGTTTCTAATAATTGTTGCTTGTTCCCAATTAAAATTATGTAAGCAGCTATGTTATGGTCTTGAATATTGTTCATCTATCCATAAAAGGTAGAGTATTGCATTAATATTAGAACCAATTCAATCCAGTGCTACAATTTTGTAAGATTTAATGAGAACAAATTAATATTGGCGCTACAAAAAAGAGAGAGAGAGAAGGAGAAGAAGAAGAAGAAGAGAAAAAAAAAAAAAGGAAATTTGAGTGCACGACCATTAACTATAGAGTAACTGTAGTAACTGAAATCAAGAGCCACATGAGGTCTCCCAATGTGGGTTTAGTCCCAACAAGATTTGACGAAACGAATATATCGTGATAGCTAGTTCACTTACTTGGGAAAGCCATGTCAAGTCTCCCGACCTAGTCTTTTTTTCCCAAAAAAGAGATTCTCACAATATAAAATTTGCCACAAAGATTTACCATAGAGTATCTTGTTTGATTCAGTTATGGCAGCTGGAAACACTTCTTCTTCAAAGGGACAATTACATGAACTACAGCAGACCTCTGAGTACAACAAGTGCAGGATGGAGCCATAACGTAAGTAGCCGTGTCGCGAACAAAATCGGGTCCCTCCTCTTCGACAATTGGCAAAGAGGATGGATTTTACTGCTATGGATTCTGGCTATGGTTGGCCTTTTCACCTGGAAGTTCCTACAATACAAGCAAAAATCTGCATTTCATATAATGGGTTACTGCTTAACAACAGCCAAAGGAGCTGCTGAGACGCTCAAACTCAACATGGCACTAATCCTTCTACCAGTTTGCCGCAATATACTGACATGGCTAAGATCCACAAGAGCCAGGTTGCTCTTCCCTTTCGATGACAACATTAATTTTCACAAGGTAAGAGATATTTGAAAAATCCGGGTAATTTCATCCATCTTTTCCTGAGCCATTCTGGGATTTCATCTGCAGGTGATTGCATGTGCTATAGCCATAGGGGTTGTAGTTCATGCGGGAGTTCATCTAACGTGTGATTTCCCACGTCTTGTTAGATCCTCACCAGAAATATTTGCATTAATTGCATCTGATTTTGATGGTGAAAAACCCACCTACACTGGCCTCTTGGTCGGTGTTATTGGTAGTACTGGGATTGCCATGGTAGTATTGATGATTATCGTCTTCACACTAGCTACACGAACCTTCAGAAAAAGAGTCGTGAAGTTGCCATCACCCTTAAACAAACTAACAGGCTTCAATGCGTTCTGGTATTCCCACCACCTTCTTGGTGTAGTCTACATATTACTTCTGATCCACGGGACCTTCTTGTTCTTGGTTCACCACTGGTACCAAAAGACGGTATGGCAGCATAGGAATATCGCTAACTTGCATAGAGCTAGTATACTGTTGACAAAGACTAGCAGTTACACTAACAACTCTTATTGGATTTTGCAGACATGGATGTACATATCTTTTCCCCTACTTCTTTATGTAGCAGAAAGAAGCCTGAGAACTTGCAGGTCAGAACATTACGCAGTTAAGATATTGAAGGTAATTGACTGCATGTTAAATTTCATGTCGCACTAAAATCATTTCAGTTTTGGAAGCAATATGATATCTATCATACCTACATAGTAGAACACATTGTGTGGAAATATAAGGGAGAATTGCCCTCACTTCCCCTGGGTTAGATGAAATTACAAATTACCCCCTTTTATTTTGAAAATTACCAAGAAGAAGGGTTATTTGTAATTTCGCCTAATCTCAGGAGATGTGAGGGTAATTCTCCTGAAATATAATTAACACAGATTAGAAATTAATGTAATAGAAAAAACCTTTAATTTGCAATGGATATTTGCAGAAAAATACACTAAAAGATGTAGAAGTTAAACCATAGAATGAAACTAACCAAACATGCAGCAGGTCAAGCCAAAGGGTCTTGTATATGAAGATTACTCCTAAAGATGCCTACTATTCTCTATGTTGTAATACATTTTCAAATAATTGGTAGTAGTTACAGTTCAACTGCACTAAAATGAGAAGCAACTAAAAATCAAAAGGAAAAAAATAAATAAAAATGTAATTTTGACTAAAGCAAATAACTTAATTTCTTTTTGGACGTTGTAGGTTTCTGTACTTCCAGGAGATGTCTTCAGCTTGGTCATGGCAAGGCCAAATGGATTCAAATACAAAAGTGGGCAATATATTTTTCTGCAATGTCCAGCAATCTCCTCCTTTGAATGGTGAGCATTCTGTACACACACTCCCACACAAGTACTTTTTACATATACATGTGCGCGTATGTGAACACTTTGTATGAGTGTTTATATCATTTGTGTATTTCTCCAGGCATCCATTTTCACTCACTTCAGCTCCAGGAGACCCCTGTCTTAGTGTTCATATCCGTACAGTAGGTGATTGGACACAAGAACTTAAGCGAGTGTTTACTGAAGATAATAATTCATGCGTGATTGGTCGTGCTAAATTTGGAGCATTGGGAAATGTTGATCAAACAGGGTAATTTGACCAAATGATTTGTGTACTCACAATTATTTCAACAAGACTCTATAGAATGCCTGAACAAATAACACTTTATTGTTGCAGTCTACCTAAATTGCTTGTTGATGGACCCTATGGGGCACCTGCACAAGACTACCAAAACTATGATGTGTTACTTCTCGTAGGACTTGGAATCGGAGCTACTCCTTTCATAAGTATCCTCAAAGATCTCTTGAACAATACAAGATCAGAAGATCAAATGGTAAGGCTCGGCATTATTTTTATAGCAATACCAGTCATATATTCTAATTTGCAATTTAATAGTTGTTGCCCCGGCTTAGGATTCAAACACCGAAACCAGTCGATCAGATGATAGCTCAAATAGTTTTGCCTCTTCATACGACACATCAAGTGGAAAGAAGAAATCACCGAAGACAAGAAGTGCACATTTCTACTGGGTAACCAGGGAACCTGGGTCCTTTGAGTGGTTCAAAGGAGTGATGAATGAAATAGCAGAGATGGATCAGAAGGTATTGCATTTTGCACTCGAGCAAATTTATCTGTTTAAAGCTATAGCGAATATTCTAAACGACATATGTTTTACTTGGGCTCAAAACGAAATAGGGTCAAATTGAGATGCACAATTATCTGACAAGTGTTTATGAAGAGGGTGATGCAAGATCAACTCTTATCACCATGGTGCAAGCTCTAAACCATGCTAAGCATGGAGTTGATATCCTATCTGGCACTAGAGTAAGATCTCTTCTCATGCTCTGCTATGGTGCAGTATGATGCCAATAATCTCTATGATTAATGTGCAATTATCAAGAAACAGTTATAAGGTTTAAATGTAAACAGTGAAGCGTGAAATCCTTCTAATTTTGTACTGTTTTTTTTTTCGTAAATTCCATTTCAGGTAAGGACACATTTTGCAAGGCCAAATTGGAAAGAAGTGTTCAACAAAGTGGCTGCAAAGCATCCGTGTTCAACAGTAGGTAAGGCGATTTTTTTAACCACATTTACCAATCAGATGATCATGCACATTGTCTTGATTTTATCACGAGCTTCTAATCGAGCCCTTGTTCTCAAGTTCATCGATAACCATATGATGGAATAACCTGCCAAAAAACAACATAAGCAAAAAACTTGTTAAATAACACAAATTGAAGACAATGGACACACTTGACTTAATTTCTCGAAAAGCTGAGAGGCATAGGAGAATAGAGATTTATTAATAGGAATATCACATGAATGCGCAGGTGTTTTCTACTGTGGGATGCCCATTTTAGCAAAGGAGCTGAAGAAGCTATCACAAGAACTGACTTACAAGACATCCACAAGGTTTGAATTTCACAAAGAATACTTCTGAAGCAAGAAGATGAAGATCACCAGAAACGATATACACAACACGGATTTGTAACTCTACATGTAAAAGAGGATAAAATATACATCTCTTCTGAAAATTGTAAGTGCACACATATTACAAATAGCATAGTCAAAATAACCCAAATCACAGATTAGAGATTTATTCGGTGAGCAGAGGATAACAATTGTGGAAGGTGGGAAGTAGAGAGAAAAAAAAAAAAAAAAATTGTGCATTTTTTTAAATGTAATTAAATTAGAGGAACACGAAATAGTAGTAATCACAAATTTAGAAATCATTGCAACCAGTTTTTGGTTCAGAATTACATAGCAACCCATAGAGAATACGGTTTTACTTCTTATATACCATATTCAATTAGACAAAGTTAGGGAACTTGCATTATTACTACAACTCGTAAATATATATGTGAAAATGTGAACAATCCACTCCATATATCTCCCTAAGATTGAGAAAATTACCTAGTCACAAAATCCTACTGCAAAAATTAAAAAGCGCCTTAAATATGTTAAATGAGCATAAGATTTAACAGTGCAATTAAACAGTTAAAAGTTCCTCATCATTCTTGGATTTCAGAGCGCAAGCATAAAGGGAAAACGGAAACAAATAAGAAAGTTGATAAAATTAGCCTCTATCACTTTGCACTATAGTTTCTGCAGTTTTTAAATTTTCATTCAAAACAGCCCTGGGAATTTGATGAATTAGAGTTTTAGGATTTTCGGGAATTGAAGATGAATATCGAGCTACGGAAATAATTATAGATTTGCCACATGTTTTTAGCTCAGAGTTAAATTTACAAAATTCCATGCGCTAAAGCCTAATTATCATAGAAATTCTTCTATTAAAAAAATTAGTTTTAAATCCTTTATATTTTTTAAAATTACCTCACCACCCCGGGTCATTTTTTAATAGTTTCAATATAATTTATCCATTTTACTCCTCAATAAAAATTTGAAAAATAACACCATATTTTATATATTAATGCTAACAACATTATTTAATATATAAGGCATCATACTCCATATAATATTTCTATAAGCGCATTACATTAATTTCTCAATGGATCACATAATTGGGTTCTTTAAATAGGATAGCACATTATGTACAATATATTAATATGTGGGACCACATAAGTAGAGAAAATTTCAACATGGTACATCAAAAGTATTTACTTGAATACATATATATATATACACACACACCCACACACACATATGATATAAGCAATGTCGGACAAAAAGCATTACATCCAAACTGAGTATGTATTATTGGGAGTACTTATTTATATCAATCATGTACAAAACATTTAACAAATGCTAATTTTTAAGAACAGGAAGCTCACTTTGCCAGTTTTGAAAACATGGGATTCATCCTACCAATTTTAAAAAATAGAGAGTCCACTTAATAAACTTAAAAGAATAATTTTGCATGCCTAAAACACAATCCGATGTGCAGAAATGATGACAAACTAAAGGTGGAGGATCTTGATTAATGAATTTCACAATACACAATACTTTTTGTATTAATATTTATTTTATAGGGTTTATCGCTTAATTTAATTATACCTAATACAAGGAAGTCTCGTGCAAAAAAACCTTGAGCTTATTTTAATTTCCACAAGAGTTTTTAAAGTTACGCGCCACCTCCCCAGATCGAAGTCTCAAACTAATAAAAAAAATATATGGTATAGACCATTTTCACCTTGTGTTTTTAGACCCCACATTTTTGTACTTTAGTCATTACGCATTTGTAATTCAACAAAATTATGGAAAGGGGGACAAATGTCATCTACAACGCTTAAATATAACGTAACTACAAATTAATTTTTATTGTTTTAAAAATTATAAATACCTTCGAAGTTTACAATCTCTTTTGTAAATATTAATAGAAATGGCCAAAATATGCAATGTTGGAAAAACATGAAAAGTAGACTAGCATTTTATTTCACCAAAACGAGTTTACAATATGTTCCAGTATGACATTATTCTTATCTTATACAACTTAGTGTATATATTATTTATTTCAATATAGAAGGAATAAATAAAACAAGAAATACAGTTAGTAAAGACATAAATGTAGTTTCCAACATACGATCGAGTTTTTGTTGTTAATCATGATAGTCTTGACTGTTGTAAGGGCTAAAAGCCTCAGCAATCCAGTTGTTCTTCCTCCAATAACTCCACCCCATCTCCTCACAAATTTCATCAGTGTGGTTGATGCTGAAAGTCGATATGCAACTTCGTTTGTAAAATCTGGTGGCTCGTTTCATGATCTCCATCTCTTTTCCTATTTGTTCGACCATTTTGTCGACGCTTGGGAGCTTGAATTGATCATCCACCAGTCGGGACAACCATTTGCAACGTATCTCAGCTGTATGCAGATTCGAGACACTCTCAATGTAACCAACAAACGCCATATTGGGAATCAGTGGATTGATTGTACCCCTGTCATCATAGTTGAGAAACAAATAAATCTCAGTTCACATAGTCACTACATATTGTTTCTTTCAATTTTGCTACAATATTAGCTTTCTAATCACAGTTTAACACGTGTTATTGGTAATATTGTTACTCAATCTTGTCTTTGACACAATATAGTTTTGAAATAACTAAAATCGCTTCTTATATTTTGTCAAATTCAAATAATTATCATCCTCCAAATAAAAACTTCTGACTCCACGACTGGTGGTGCAATACCTGTACAAAGGCATCATGCCGGATGGAAATTCGAGCAGACTGCAAAAGGGGTCCGGAATCATAGCTCTTAGCTTCTGTTTGCCATCAAAACCAGTGGCAAGAACCACTACATCAGCTTCCAATTTGGTACCATCCTCAAATTGAACTCCTCCGTCCCAAAACCACCAATTTGAAGATGCTCTCTTGAAACCTATCTTTCCTTTGTCGGCTTCGGAGAAGAAATTTTCAGGCAAGATTGCCATTTGACACGACGCATAGTCTTCCTCAAAAGGGTGATCGGGTCTCAATCCATACTTGTCTAGTGGGAGCTTCCATGTTAAGTACGACTCGGTAATCTTCGATAATGTTCTTCTCTATGTATAGTAAAGATCATGACAAAAGCACAAGTACTTTTCATTAGTTGTTTTCTTAAGTAGAGAAGAAATTAATGAAACGTAGACTTCCCCTTCTGGGAAGTAGGATTACGTGACCCTACTCATTTCTTTCAAATAGTTGGTATATATTGATATTATACATTATATGACTCTATAACTAAGAATGTACTAGTTTTTTTATATTACCATGGGAGAGAGCATGTGGCAAAGAAGAGTCCTAAGGAACCCTTGATTGGGTCTCGGGTGGAGGAACTGAGATGCCCTTGTCGAATAGAACATGTAAAATGGTAAACCCCAAATTGAGTAATGAGGTACAGTCCAATGCAAGGTTCTCACAACCATCGTACACGCTTGCCCTTCCGGTCCTGCAATCCACATATGATCATACCAATAGCACAAATTATTATATGAAATTAAGCATCTCATTTACTAATAAAAAATTTGTGATTGATAGATATACTGTCACAGATATAAGATATTTGTGACGGAAGTTGTGACGGAATAAATTAACATGGAACCTGAAACAAAAATCGTTGCCAAATTAATTTACTTTGATACGAAAAAGAAAGTATATTTTGTGAATCTGCAGATGACATAGAATAATATTTTGAATCGTACTAAACCAATAAATCATACACAAGTTTATATGAATAATAATATTATTACCTTGGTTTGCCTGTGCACATTCAACTGCTAAATCAATAGCTGATTTCTTGTATCCAAATATTACAACCTTGTTTCCTTTGAGCAACTGAGTTGACTCGTCTTCGTTGAGTTTGCAGTAATCGAGAGTGTGGAGTACTTTTCCATGAAAAACTTCGGGGCCTTTGTTCTGTGGAAACTTGGGTATCATAGGGATATCCCCATATTTCCCAGTGCACATCACCAGAAATTCGAAAGCATACCACTGAACGTTAAAAAAAATTTAAAAAAATTTGTTAGAAATATAGCGGCGAAACATATATTTGAAATCTAAATGTTGAAAATGAGCTATTATAATTTGTTAATTTAGTGAACAGAAAAATTGCGATTTGTGACAAGATTTTTCTTACCATTAATGTTTCGCTATGAGGGAGAGCGGTCGACTGATTGTCCATAATAAAAAACTTAAACACAATTATTGTCGCTATTAACTTCATGAAAGTTAGTTTAATTTATGATAAATTCATTTCTTTTTTGTCACGTAATGTGCGTATATAAATTGACGACAACTTTTACATTTTCACTTAGTACATGTATATTCGCCAACTTTATTTTCATTTTGGTGATACCTATGGACTATAGTGCCATTCGTCATATGATGTTATATAAACAATTGCTCCGGCAAGTATTTAAAACATAGTTTTTGACATGCATGCATGCATTATATGGAAACTAAATGGAGAAATTAATCAATTACCTCAATGGTTTGAGATTCGGTGGTTTGAACCCCAACTTCCCAGACCGGCCGACCGGGCAACAAACTCTCGTACTCACCCGATTTTTCAAAATACTCACCAACAAAACGAATTTCAATCACCTTTGAGTTGAACTTAACAAATTTCATGACATCAAAGTGCGTGGCATATGAATACAAATAATCCAATATTTCCTTATAAGTAGGAAAATTTGAATTGTCCCTTTGTGTCCAAGGGAAATCCGAGAACTCATAGTCACATCGAGGGGTTTGCAGTTTCGTGGACCTGTAAGAACAGTGTCTCCAAACCCCTCCGATCGAGTCGGTAGCCTCAAACACCACCGGAGAGTGTTTCCTCAGCTGCTTCGCCGCTGCTATGCCGCTAATGCCACCGCCAATAATGCCAATCTTGGATTGAATAGCCATACGTAAGATAGTGTTAACTAATGTGTGTTTCTGTGTGTGTGAGTGTGTGATTATGTCCTAAAGGTTTTTTTTGTTTGAGATGATGGGTTTTGAATGCGGGGGCTTTCGTGTATTTATAGGCACGTTATAATCAATACATGGGGAATAAGAACTTGTAGGTCACGTCAGTAGAACGTGGTGTAAAATGATCAAATCGAGTTTGAACTAGTTTATTTCCTTTGTTCCTGATTAATTTTAATATATATGATACTATGAAATTTCAATTATGATTTAATTATGCATGGAAATTTCCTTGTAATGTGTTTCAATTAATTTCTCAGAAAGTAATGGAGGTTGTTGCTCAACTTCGGTGAATCTTCAATCATGTTTGTATAACATGCAATTTGTAATAAAACATTCCGTGGTAAGCTCTTGTTATGATATTAGTGATGATTATCTGACAATCAATCAGAATTTTTAGTACTTCTCTTGAAAGAATTCAAATATAATTAACCAATAATGAGGAATTTATGCAAAAGGAAACATCCAAGAAAATAAGATGAAATTCTAAGGATATTAAATAAACACAAATTAGGCTAATAGTTAGTGAATATTATATATATATATATATATATATGTGTGTGTGTGTGTGTATATATCATGATCTCATGAAAATGTAATGGAAAAGTATAGAATTAAGTCCCTCTTTTCACAACTACTGTGTATTAATTGACCAGTTCTGTTGATTTCAAGATTTTCCCACACCAACATGTATACGTGTTTATGTGTGTGCTGCAATTTCTGTGAAGGTGATTTATGTTTTTTACCCGTGAACATGTTGCAAAATTTTCTTATCCCGTGAACACATGAAAGAATTGGTCTTGTGGGTCGTTCTTTGACAATTCTTAATTAGAATTGCTTTTTTGATCAAGGTATAGTACCTAATTAAGCCAGGATACGTAAAAAAATTAAAATAATGAAATGATCAAGGTATGATTAATCAAATTTTCATGCTACAGATATCTAGCCTCTAAGAATTATCCGAGTACAAGTAAGCATCATAGGATAAAAATTAAGATTTTCTTTTTTGGATTTCTGATTTCGAAAAATTTCCGTAGACTACATATGGGGGGAAAAATAGAAACAAAATTTAATGTAACCAGATCATGATTTGAAATTTTTGTAATACTATTTATTAGTTTTGAAGGTACGTATGCACATACACATTCCCAAAATTTGGACCTGAAATTGTACGCCGATAATTAATTCTCTCATAGGAAAATAAACTATATTTTTTCAAAAACTTTTTTTTTCCCTAAATCATTCGATTTTCAATTTACTAGCCAACTAATTTGAATTCGGCTACTATAGAGGTCGAATATAAGAGTGCCTATCCCGATCCAATTAATCCATTCACAATTTCAGAATTCAAACCATAAATGTCGTTTAAGAAATTTAATGTCTCATCTCCTAAAACAACTAATAGTTGGTTCCAAAAACTTTTTGAAACTACAGTATATCTGTCACATATTTGGATTCTCTTTCTTTTTTCTTTTTTCCTCCACCTTTAGAGATCACATCCTTTTGCTTGGTTGCATATATATATATATATATATATATATATATATATATATACACACACACTTCATCAAAGTTTTACTATGCATAAATATAATGTGTTATTATGGTTTATGCAATTACAGTTATTTCCGGGGCATTCAGATGAAACGGCCATGAAAGAACACAAACATTAAGTTGCTTTTTTATAAGATAATTAAACAGTATTAAGTTGCTTGATTAAATAATCTTCAAGATTTTCGATCCTTGACTTCAATCTAAACACTTTGACTTGTGGATTGAATTCAAACAACTGTTCAACATTTGAACTGCTCAAAGTCAACCCAAACTAACCCATATATACACACAAGTCACACAAAACACACACACATGCATATACATAGGGATAATTGCAATTTTTGTCCTCTAAATTTAACCTAATTTTGATTTTGCCCTCTTCGTTTCAATTTTTCCAATTTTATCCTCTCCGATTATCAATTTTTCGATTATCGTCCGATTTTGGACTTAATTTCTCGTCGGCGCTAACGCGGCAACTGAATTGACCGAAAATTGCGATTTTCCTGCCATTTTCGATGTGTTGGACATTCAGTTGGCTTTTCTTTTAATGTGACAATACACATGTCTGTTTTCCTTGCCACATAAGATTAAATTTGAGGGAAAACATATATATAAAGAAATATATATATATATATAAAATACAAATATATGAGTATATACACAAGTTTAGATATACATTACATGAAAACACGCAATTTTCGGGGAAATTTTTTGGTGGATTGTTCCGCAGAAATTTTCAGCACAATTTTGGCGGAAAAATAAATAAAATTAAAAAAATAATTTTTAAAATTTTCAGCCAATTTTCGGCTGAATTTATTTGCCAAAAATTTAAAATAATTAAATAATAATAATTTTTGAAATTTTCAGCAAATTTTCGGCCAAAATTCCGCAGAAAAATTAAAAAATAAAAAATTATTAAAAAATAATAATTTTTAAATAAAAAATTAAAAAGTAATAAAAATTTTGAATTTTTGGTAGATTTTCGGCGGAGAATTTTGCCGAAAATTTTAAAAATTAAAAAATATATATTTTTCAGGGGATTTTTGGCAGAAAATTCTGCCGAAAAATTTAAAAATAATAAATAAATAAGTATATATATTTTTTAAATTAAAAATTAATAATTTTTAATTTTTCAACTGATTTTCGGTGGAAAATTCAGTCAAAAAATTAAAAAAATTAAAAAATAAATAAAAATAATAATAATTTTTAAATAAAAAATAATTTAAAATTAATATTCTTTAATTTTTCGGAGGAAAATTTCCTCCGAAAAAATAAAAAACGAAAAAATAAATAAATAATAATTAAAATAATAAAAATTTTGGATTTTTCGATGGATTTTTGGTAGAAAATTTCCCTAAAAAATTAAAAAAAATAATATTTTTTAAATAAATAATAATTTTATATAATTTAAAAATATATTAAAAGTTAAAAATTTAGATTTTTATTTGAATTATTATTATTATTATTATTATTATTATTATTATTATTATTTTAATAAGAAGTAATTGATTTTTTGTATGCTATATATATATATATATAATATTATGTGTTATATATATAAATTTTTAAAAATTAAAACATATTAAATTTTTCAATAAATAAAAAACTTATTATTAGTATTATTATTTGAATTGTTATATGCTATAAATATATAATGTAATGAATTATGACAACAAAGTGAAGATATCTCAATGGTAAGAGAGTTGTTTGCTAACCACGAGGGCGAAGGTTCGACTCCCAGCGACTCCAAAATTTGGAACAATTTCGAGCGTGTGAATGCACGCATGCGCGAGCTAGGGCGAGCTGGGGAGATGGAGAGAGAGATTGGGATCAGGATCGGATCCGTAGAGAGAGATAGAGAGAGGGAGATCGGAAGATGGAGAGGGCGCAGTGGTGATTGCGATTAGGGGTGGAGCGGGCTGGGGAAGATAGGGTAATTTGGGCGGGGTGGGGGGCGGCTGGGGGAAGGTGGGGTGATTTGGGTGGCAAGGTGGGAGGTGGTGTACGGTTTTTTTGGGGGAAGAAGATGGTGAAATTTTTTTCTATTTTTTAATTAATTTTTTAAAATTATATATTTGTATAATTTAAATATTAGTTTTCATAAAAAATTATTTTTATTTTTAATTAACTTTTGTATTTATGTGTGTGTGTATATATATATATATTTAAATTTTAAAATTATAATGATTATATAAATTATTTTTTTTAAATATGATAAATTGTAATGCCAACTGGATATACCTCTTTAGTCCACCTCATCAAAAAACTTCCAACTAGATGTCCACTTCACCACAAATGGCCGGAAAATTGCTACATCAGCGCCGGAGAGAAGTTATGTCCAAAATCGGACGATAATCGAAAAATTGATAATTGAATAGGACAAAATTGAAAAAATTGAAATGAAAAGGTAAAATTGAAAATAAGTTAAACCTAGAAGACAAAAATTACAATTATCCCTATATATATATATATATATGCGCACGAAATATACAGTAACACATACACACACAACACAACACAACATAACACATGTTTACATGTATTTGCTTGTGATTTTAGTTAATGTGTATATATATACATGCGTTGTACGCATATATCAATCACCCAATTCTTACATTTGAAAATTTGTGACTTTAATCATTATTCAAAAGACAAACTTTGAAACAGAAAACCAGCTTTAGTAATGGTAACTTGTGCACAGAGATAAACGTAGATGCAATAAGTTGACCGGTACATATATATTCAATTTCACTTATTTGTTTTATCTTTAATTTGTAAATACCATGCATATTCAAAGTCATGAGATGGCACATGGGCACGCATAAGAACCCAGTCTCTACGCAGTTGGCAATTAATCGAATTGTATCATAAGTTAAAAGAATAATTTTGTGACATTCATCTTTGAAACACACATTTATATATTTCTTCTCATCGATATATATTATATTTGCAGCCAATCAAAGCATTAATGACTATATAATTATATAGTTTGTCTTCATCAATTAACATGTGTAGCACCTCAATTAGCCATTACGTAAAACTAACAATTATATATGTACATAGCTGTTTGTTAGTTAGTTAGTTAGTCGCTTAATTTGTTACCCTCTGGTAACCTTTATGTTATTGCACGTACTTAATGAATTTTGAAAATTTTGGATGTAATTAGTTCAAGTATTTCATCTTAGGTTCCAACTATAATTATCAACCGTATGTCTGAAGAATAGAATGGAACAATCCAATACAAGGAGAAATCTTTTTATACATATAAATATATGAAAAGAAAAAAAAAAACACGTCATTTGAGGCAAAGACAGAGTCAGAATTAGGACTAGAGGGAGTAGTCTTTACTCAAGTTCTCAACAATCAATTTGCAGTTATATGTGTGTGTGTGTGTGTGTGTGTACACTATATATTTAAATTAAATTAAATATAATATATTTTGTCGTTCGTCAAGTAAAAAACATGAACTTTAATATATTGAAAAACGTTTCTTCGCCATCCATAATTGAATTATGTGTGTGCGTAGCGCGCGCATGTGCTTCTAGCGTTTCAAGGGCACAATCATACTCAGCTTGTTTATACGTACATGATGCGCGTTGTTGAAAATTATTGTTCGAACATTAATGTAAAAGAAATGAAGACGTTTGAATATTGATCATATATATTTTGCCTGCTAATCCCAGTACAAAAGGCCTGACCCATTTGACTGGTTGTTGATTATTACTTAGATTAATTTTTGGTGCGAGTTTTAGTTCTATAGACTGCTTTGACTCAACTTATGGTACGTCAAAGATGGATTAGTTCGACGAAATTTAACATGGGTTTGATTTAATTTCAATATCAGAATTGTCAGCACATAAAATTTTATAAGGCTACATTTGTAACAAGAATTTTGGTTAGGAAAAATTGGAGAAAAATGAAAATATATAATAAAAAATAAAAGCATAGAGCACTATCGTTTGAAGTAAAAAAAAAAAAAATTTCATTCTATTTTCTTTATCGAAATTATGGAACTAAACGGAGGGTAAATCTCATAAAAATTAAATTCGATATTGTCAAGTTAAAACAACTGGTACGATATCGAAATTACAATATTGTCCTCTCTATTTGCCTTTTTGTTGCAAATGTTTACTAATTAAAAGGGTGAAATTGGCACATCAAAATTTGGTATCCGAATTGAATTGATTTCATGGGAATTTTCAATACTTGCAACACCACACACTTTACTTGTGTACAAAATATAAAAAATATATATTTCAATTTAGTACTTAAATTTTTTTGAGGATGAAAATATAAATATATTATTAAATTTCTTTTATAAGAATACTTTTCTAACAATTATTTGAAATAATTTATTAAATTATTATAAGTTAAAAATAAAATAATTGTAATTAGAGAAAGTGGTTTGTGGGTTGAGAACATGGGTGTTTTAAATTGGATATAATATTATAATATTGCCCTTTTTACTTGCTTATTTATTGCATGTGTTTACTAATTAAAATTGTAAAATTGGTACATCAAAATTTGGTATCCAATTGAATCAAGTTCATGTGAATTTTCAATTTTAGCCACAATTTTACATATCTCTATTTATTCCACATAAAATTGAAGTGCAAATTTTGTAAAATCAGATAAATAATCGCCATTTGTGAGACAAAAATGATTTTCTTTTTATAATAGTATAGATTAGCTACAATTTTATATAACTCTATTTATTTCATATAGAGTTAAAGGGCAACTTTAGTAAAATTACAAGAAAAAAAATTGCCATTTTAGAGAGAAATTTTTTTTTTGTGTATGTGTGCGTGTGTGAGAGAGAGCGAACTAAAAACATTAATTATTGATTTGAATGAACTTTTTATTAAAAATGCGTTTCAACTTTCAAAATCCAAATAATAGAAAAAGTAGTTTGTGGTTTAAGAACATGAGTGTTTTAAATTAGATGTAATATTACAATATTGACCTTTTTATTTGTTTATTTATTGCATGTGTTTACTAATTGAAAGGATAAAATTGGCACATCAAAATTTGATATCCGAATTGAATCGATTTCATGTAAATTTTCAATTTTAACCTCAATTTTACATATCTTTATTTGTTCCACATAAAATTGAAGGAAAATTTTTGTAAAATCACATAAATAACCGCCATTTGTGTACAAAAATGACTTTCTTATTATAATAGTATAGATTAGCCATAATTTTATATAACTTTATTTATTTCACATAAAGTTGAAGGGCAACTTTAGTAAAATTACAAAAAAAAAAATTATCATTTTAGAGAAAAAAATTTTTGTGTATTTGTGTGTGTGAGAGAGAGAGAGAGAGAACTAAAAATGTTAATTATTGATTTAAATGAACTTTTTATTAAAAAAGAGTTTCAACTTTCAAAATCCAAATAATCGAAAAAGTGATTTGTGGGTTGAAAATATGGGTGTTTTAAATTGGATGTAATATTACAATATTGACCTTTTTATTTGCTTATTTATTGCATGTATTTATTAATTAAAAGGGTAAAATTTGAACATCAAAATTTGGTATCCGAATTGAATCAATTTCATGTGAATTTTCAATTTTAACCACAATTTTACATATCTCTATATATTAAACATAAAATTGAAGGGAAAATTTTGTAAAATCACATAAATAACCGTCATTTTTGAGACAAAAATGGCATTCTTTTTATAATAGTATAATATAGATAACAGAAATAATAAAATTCATCAAATTATATTTAAAATTATTTTTCACTTATTATAGATCTATAGTATTAACTAAATTAACCCTCTCGCTAGTTTTTCTTTTTTTTTTTCTCTACAATTCTCTCTCATCTTTCTTAAATTTGTTTTACTAATTTCTATTATAAACTATGTTTTACTTATTACAAGTTTTGATAAATAAATAAATATTATTTAAAAATTAATATCTATATTCCATACAAAGCATTGGTGCCTTATAATAATTTTAAGTACTTTTGATCTTTGTAAGTGGATTAATTAAAAAAAACTATATATACATATATATATATGTATACGTATAAAAGTTTACACAAATTTTAAATTCTGAAGCACACTCATAGAATGCACCCACACCACTGGTTCAAATAACAAACCAAATTATACTATTATAAATAAAGAAAAAAAATATTATAAAGTAGAATAAAAGCCCACTGACCAATAAAAAAAATCAATTCAAAATTTTTATAGTTTTCAGACTTCAATTTCTTTATTTTTGAAAAAAAAAATCAGCCATTAAATTTGACCTCATTTGGAAGTCACGCGGTTGATAGCGGTGATGTTTATCTTTAGGCTTCAAGCGGCCAATACAATTAAATATATTTTATTGGATTCGTTAAACTAAATCGGTGATCGGTTCAATAACGGAAGATAATAGGCCCAAATCATGAGACAAATAAGAAAATTGGGGCTCCTATTAATGCTCTAAGCCCATAATGCCCCTTATTATGGACCAATGCATTTAAATATTTGGAGTTCACTATCTCCAATTGCTCTTATGAAAAGGATTGTTGATGTAATAGATTATGAACATGTTTGATTGCATTGTTACAGAGATAGATTATTTGATTTGACTCTAATTGCACTCTGAACAAATGAGGCTTCAAATACGGTTTGGATTTGAAATACTCAAAATTGGGAAGGATAAAATATCGATGTATATAAAAGATGAAAGCTTGCTTTCGCACATGTAATTAGCATAATTTTTTTTGATAATTTGTTGAAATGTATTCGACATTATTAATGCAAAAAAAAAAAAAAATGAAAGAGAACTATGGAAAGCTCCTATATACCCTTACATTGTGTTTGGTTCTAGGATTTTAGGGGGGAAAGGAAAAGAAAATAGGAAGAAAATGTATTTTTCAATGTTTGGTTACTAGAGAAAAAGAAGGGAAATGGTAAGGAAAGGAAAATAGAAAGAAAATATAGTATAAATTGAGAAAAAGCATTTTCCTTCCAATTAGGTGGGGAAAATGAAAGAAAAGTTATGTTACTCTTTGTAGCACTCTTTCATTTTTCAAGCTCTCATCTCATTTGTTGCTCAAACTAATTTATTATTTAAATATATTTCATGCAAAAAAAAAAAAATTTTGTGCAATTAATTGATTATTTAGATTTTTTTTGGATGTGTTTTTACATTTTCCTTTAATTTACAATAATAGCCAAACAAAATGGAAGACAATTCTCTAAAAAAATCATTTTCCTTATTGTTTTCTTTAACAACCAAACAAAATAGAGAATTTTAAAATTCTTGTAATTTCTTTTCCTTTCTTTAACATTTTCCTTTCCTCCTAAAATTTTAGAACCAAACAAAGCCTTAGTATGTATCCTGTTTATATATCAATGTGAGTGAACAGTCTTTTTAACTATTTTGTATTTTAATAAAATATATTAAATTTTACAAATTAAAATTTTCCCCAATCTCAAAAAGGTGTTTTGTTTAACTTTTTGACCTGAAATTTTTTTTTTTTTACAATTTTGACCTAACTCGCCAACACTGTTGGCGAGTTTTAATTAAAAAATTTTTTTGAATTTTTTTTGAAACTCGCCAACGTCGTTGGCGAGTTTCAAAAAAAAAAAAAAAAGTTTCAAACTCGCCGCATTTCAAGCTGACTCAAATTCAACATTATCATAAAAGCATTCATCAATTAATTCATTTTGATATTATAATATATAGATCAACATTAGCAATTTACGTATTTATACTCAAAACTTTAATCAATATGCAAACTAAAAATAAAATTATTATTTTAACAAATTGCTCAATTATATTTTAATGTATACGTGACTGTAAAATGAAAAATTGAATACAATGCAGTGGTAAGATTGATTATTTATTTATTTATTTGTTTGTTTTGATCATAGCCAAGTGGTAAGATTATTATTATTATTATTGAAAAGTGGTAAATTTAGTTTGTTCCCTTTTCAAATGTCAAACACACATTCCCAATATGATATTACTAATTCAGTTGTGATCACACCGAGTTTCAAAAAAAAATAATTTTTTTTTTAAATTCGCCACTAAAAGTGGCAAATTTTTAATTTTTTTTTTTAATTAAAACTCATCAACTGTATTGACGAGTTAAGTCAGAATTATAAAAAAAAAAAAAAATCAGATCAAAAAGTTAAATAATCCACATTTTTAAGTTATTTTAAAAAAGAGTCCGGGAGGTATAGAAAAATCTCGGAGGAACTATTCAACATAAAGTTTGGTTTCAAATCAATAATTGCTTGCCTTTGTCCCATCCTAAGGCCAACTAACCCCTACGTATCGTTAGCGTCCATCTTAGCCCACTATGATTGTCCCTTCGCTGTCGTATCAATCACTACCATATTCTTAATTCCGAATAATGGGAAGATAATGTGCTAAATGTTAAAGATTTAGTAACCCTTTGCACTTTCCGGATTAATTGTTAGTTGCACCTTTTAATTTTAATTCATATAATACTTGCACCTTTAACTAGACAATACTTGCACCTTTAACTAGAGAACGTAATAAATCAGATCCCTTCACTTAACAGTCAATACAAAAAAATTTAACAGAGTTGGAAAATTCATTTTCTTGTCTTATTAATAGCTTATAATGTATTTATTCTTCCATTCTTCTGCTCTAAGAATTTTTAGCAATCCTTATCCAATCTTCAGGCCTTTATCACAAATTTCAGGCTCCAACCATTACAAAAATTGGCATATATTAGGTTTCTACAATTGGCAAAATTATATATTATTTTTTTTAAAGAGGAACAAAATTGAAAATATATATATGAAATACTTACATCCCAATTAAGATAGCCTATAAATTTGCTACCAGGATTTTTTGGTGTCCAAGTTGTTTAAATTTTTGCACTTGTTTTACATCCACATCTTGCTCCATCAAAGTTACATACATAATGATTTGAACGTAGGCATGAAACACATGATGCACGAGATGTTGCATTTTGCTGAGTGACATTTTGTTGAAGAAATGAAAACAAAAGGCAAAGAAAAATATTCAAAAGGGAAAATCAAATAAATTGTGATGTTGCTCTATCAGATACTCCCCTTCAATTATATTGTTCAATTTTGAGGGTAAAATGTTCTAGAAAATTACATCAGTCACATGCAACGGTTACAATCCATACAATTCAAAAAGTCAACTAATACGTCAGCAATTGCAAACGGTGGCCCAAACGGAATCTATTTTAAAGTCTGATTTGTTCGTAGTTGGAAGTGTAAGTGTTACATGGATTAAAATTGAGGGGCGCAATTTATAAATAACCCTTTTATTTATTGTTGGATTAAATTTGTCATTATTATTTTAAGAGACGATTTAATGAATTATCTCACTGAGAAACAAAGACCCTACCAGGGCTGAGTTTTAGCCTTATAGGGGTTGATTAGTTACACATAAATTGGTTATGATACTAAAGCACATGATAGAATGTTTGACAAGTAAAAGCTAGTACATAAATTAATTGATCGTCCTCGAAGCCACTACATAAAAATTGAGACCACTAGCAATTAATTCTTTGTCCTTGATTTATGCCTTTATGGTCATAATATAGTAGTATTGTGGCTGTAAAAGACCAACAAAATCTTGTTCTTTCTGAAAATTAACACAGTTTGGTTTGAAAATCTTAATGTTATTATAAAATAATTACTATCAAATTAGCGGAACTTAACTCAAATTTTTTGTAACATATGAATCAACATATGATATTACTAAAAATACAATTTTTTATTGATCACATGAGCATATGTGACGAATTAAAGGTCTCATCGTGCCACTTTTGTTATAAAATTAAAGGATGTCCTAATTAGTTATTACACGGGACTAAATTCAATTATTTTTAACAAAATGGAAATAAAATTTCAAATGTGTAAATATTTTGGTACTAGAAATGCATTTTTCCCGACGTTTGATGGATGGCTAAAATTTGTTGTTTTGATACGCACAACAAAATGGAAACCTGAGAGAGCAATCTTGTAGTCAGCGAGGCTGCGTTTGAATCCGACGTGACAACGTTATCCACTAGCGACCTCACACGTGTCTTATGATATCCACTTGTTCTTAAAAATATTCGGATAAAAAATATTGGATCTACCTTGCCAAATAGCATCTCCATTGGCATCTACTATCAGATCCTCTCATCCTACGCCCCACATTTCCCCATATAGTCCCGCCTCCACACTCCGCTCGATTGCTTGCCCTCACAAACATAACAAACTCTAGAGAGAGAGAGAGAGTGGTGTTGAAATGAATGCTTTGGCTTCTCCAATTGACGCTCTTGCCCTCGGTTACTTGAGCTACGGCTTCCTCACCGCCGTGATCAACAATATATGGACCTGGATTGCCGTTGCCACGGCCGCCGTCAGTTTCTGGAGGATTAGGGCTTTATCATCGCCGATTGTTCCGGAGCAACGGAGCAGTGCTGCGTCGACATCGACGCCGCCGCCAAGAATGCCGGGGGCCAAGCCTGCTACATTTTCAGCACCTCCAACGTTGCCCTGCGTTGCGGACTGCGGCGAAGGTAGCCCCAAAGTGAAATTCAGTGTGTATTTTAACGAGGATGATTTGAATGGAATCGATGAGGAGGAGGAAGAGGACGAAGTTAGCGGCGGATGCGATGGCGTTGGGGCGGCGGCGAGTGAGAAATTATGGGGGCGATGCGACGATTGGGAAAGGATGATGGTGGTGAGGATGGGAGATCTGGGGTGGTACAGGTGGCAGGATTCGACTGTGCTGGACGGGAGTGTGGTCCGGTTATGGGACGACCCGCGCCGCCGCCGCGCCATTGGTGGCGGATGGTGACGTCGTGTGGTAGCTGTAGGTGGTTCATAATTTATATATAGGCTATAGAACATATGGTGCGGTGGCAGAGAATAATAATGATTGGTGATCATAGAGTTCGTCGTGTTTATTAGAGAATTGTAAATAATTTTTTATCTTCTTCTTTTAGATGATAATTTTTTATCTGATTTTGCAACTTTAATTTATATTTAGTTTGTTCTTTTTTTTCTTTTCTTATTGTTCAACTTTCTACGAGAAAGTCCGTGGGTAATCCAGATATCAAGTTGTAGTGTACAATTATGGGATGATTAATTCTCGGACTATATGAATTCTGTATGATATAGTTAAATATATCGACATATTTAAGTTTATTAATTTTATTTTTTAGTAATGCTGCTGAAGGCTATTCATTCTGAGATGATGAGTCCACTTTCGAGAATTGGAGCGAACAAACCAAATTGTTGAGTTTATTTATATATAATTGGCAAAAATTTATATCAATTACCAATTAATCTAACGGGATAAGATGCTAGATTCTTTAAATAACGTTGAAGATATGAATGAAATAATCTGATTGGAAGGACCGCCCCCCATGATGAGTTTCTATAGTAGTCGAATCCGAATTAATCGTCTAGTGAAATAAAACCTGGTGATTAAGACAAAAAATAAAAAGAGAAAGAAAGAAAATTGGAGCAAATATAAAAATAATTTTAATGATCCAGGTTCAATATAAACATGCCATTAGAATTTTAGATCAGTGATGGAGGGTTCAAACCAACACCATTAAAGTATCCCCTTTCCCTTTAAGTGAGTGAGTGTGTGCGTGCACATGTGGAATTCCGATTGACATTTTTAAAATGTCTCCAATTGATTGTATCAAACAAACAAAAAAAAAGTTAAACATAAACGTATCTTAAATCTTGCATATCTTGAATTCTCTTAATTATCAAACATTAAATGATTAATAATTAATTAATGTATTGATTCAATCATTCTCATTAATAAGATGAAGCCTGCCCATATACTAGACGATATCTTCTATCATAGTTTGCGGTGTCGCTTCTTTTTTTGTGTTACACAGACGTTACTTGTCATGTGTCATCCTTTGTTCTTTAATGTGTCATTCTAAATCAAATCATATTCTGTTTTCAAAATAGAAATAACTTTTCCTTAAAAAAAAAAAAAAGAAAAAATACCAATGTCAACATAAGAACTTCAAAACCCGGCCCATCCTACTGCGCCCCTTCTCCACGAATTTTTTTTGTATAAACTTGGTGTTTAAGCCCATATGTGGATCAAAGGATTTAAATTATGTTATATATGAAAAAATTTAATAGTCTAAATCCACTAGTCCATAAATTATGTTATATATGAAAAAATTTAATAGTCTAAATCCACTAGTCCATATCAGTATTAATTATTTGGCATGTATTTTATATTTATTATGTAATTAATGTATAAATTAAAAAGAGTGATCAATCATTTGACAAATGTGATATATTTATCATGTAATTTATTAAATTAATTAAATTATTATTATTTTTTAAATATATGAATAATGTGACCAATTCGGACGATTTGATTTGATTCAAATGTAAAATCTAAATAAATTAAATGTAAAGAAAAATTTCTGCTCCGCCGCCATAGTGGACCCTGGACCCTCCGCGGCCACCATGCTGACGACAATGAGAACCGCCACCTGTATCTCCATCCAATTTATGCAATATCTATTTCAAAATTTCTTTTTTTTTTTTTTGGTTTTAGTAATTTTGTATCCTAATAACGTGCAACAGTTGCAAGTTTTGATCACCAAAATAAAACTTCAATAGAGTGATTGTATTATTATATGGGGAAAATTGTAAAAAACCCCTATGTGATTACGGAAAGCTGCAAGTTAGTACCTTATAATTTAAAAATATACAAAAAAATCTCTATTTTTTTCAAAATCTTGCAAAAAACACCATTTTCCGCTCAATTGTACTACACACGCCGATAATGAGAAACTAGTAATTTCTTGACCTCTTTTCCACTTGAAAATGTATGTGTTTTGACTATTATACCCCCATTCATTTATAATTTTAAATATATTTATATAATATTACAAATAAACCATTTGACTTATTTAAAATCTCAAAATAACCTAAACTTTAATATTTTTATTTTTAAAATATCAAAATTTCTTATTTTATTTAACAAATCAAGAAAGCAATAAAATAATTTTTTACAAATAAATTTGATTATGATGAAAAATCTTTATTTTTTAAACAAATTTTATTATTATTTGTTATTTTTTATTTTTATCAAAATATTCTTCCACTAAACCCTAATTCATCTTCTTCCTCACCAACCCAACCACCAATCTTCATTCGCCACGGCCGCCGCGCCTCTTCTTCACCCTACCACCATAGCCGTCGCCTCTCCTCCTACAACCGCAGCCACCATCCCTATCCTCTTCCTCCTTCCACCCGCGACCGCCGCCGCCACCCCATCTTCTTCCTCCTTCCACCCACGACCGCCACTGCCCCACCACGACCGCCGCCAATCTTTCTCCCCTACACCCGCTGCCTCCACCGCCCCTCATCTCCACATCTTAGATCTACAAATCTCCAAACAATTTCTAGGGCAAAATCTTCAAATATGTGGGTATATGTTTTTTGAACAATTATTGGTCCAAACCTTCAAATTTTTGAATAATTTTTGGTGCAAATTCCAAATTTACAGTTATTGGTCCAAATCTTCAAATTTTTGAACAATTTTTTTGTGCAAATTCCAAATTTCGAACAATTTTTGTGTGTGTATGTGTGCTATGTGTGTGTGTGCATGTTTGTGTGTGTGTTGTTGTGTGTTGTGCGTGTGTGTTGCTGTGTGTTGTGTGTGTGTGAATTTGTGTGTTGCTGCTGTGTGTATGTGTGTGTTACTATGTGTGTTTGTGTTATATTATATTATTTATATATATATATATATATATATATATTATATTATGTATATTTAATTTAATTTATAATTTTTATTTAAATGTTATATTTTAATTCATGAATCAATCTAGATCGTTTAAATTTTCAAGTTAAGATCTAATGGTTCCTGTAATAGGGGCATAACGGGTATTTCGTCATTAATTTAACGACGTTAAACTAAAAGTAACGAAAAGGTAGAGTATGTCTAAATTTGAAAAAAATGAGGGCTTTTTTGTATATTTTTAAACCATGAGGTACTAACCTGCAGCTTCTCAAAACCACGTAGGGATTTTTTATAATTTTTCCTATTATATATTATTTGTATATGCGTCCTTTTATTCTCCACATCATTCTGTACTTGTCATAACGCAAAGTAGAAAGTTATCCAGTATTCTTTACTTATATATTTTTATCTCGAATATTTCAGTAACTAATTTTGATATGTCAACCTTTTTTATCTGTTATTATCATTTTTTTTCACTTTATCCCTACAACATAAAAGGGGATTTCCCAATACATTTTTTTTTCTCTTTCTTTGATCAAACTTTTATTATATCCTGAAAGCGTGGGGAGTGTAACAATAATTGATTTATTGTTACCTTTTTTATTGTTTATTTTTCAAATCCTTCTATTACAACATTACTTTAATATTTCAAATGAATAATAAATTGTTACAATTGAGCATCGTCAAATATAACTAAATACAAAGTACTGTATAGTGGAACAAACTAATATTAAATTAAAAAAATATTCGCATTCACAGAGACTTGGAACCTATAACTTTAAAGTTACAAGGTCTCCACCTTACCATTAAAAGAAAACTTCCTCGGATATTTATTTATTTATTTTTAATAATTGGAAAGGCATAAATTTTCATCCCTAACTCGTGCGATGCTAGCATTTTTGGTACAAACAGCTTTTAAATTGCCAATAAAGTCTTGTAACTTCTACTTTTTAGCAATTTAAGAAAAATACCACCGAAAACTTATAAGCCGATGGATTTTGTACTATGGCCCTCAGGTGATGTCTGAGTTTGTTGTGTAGGACAATTTAATTCTACATGACTTGTATGTGGTACGGTCAGCATTGCAAGTTGGCATTTATTAAGACTGCTGTGGATTTAAAAAATGTGATATGTAAATAAATAGAAAAAAAATGCCAACTTCAAATTAAATCAAATTGTAACAAACAGTCCACAATAAAAATAATGGTATTAACAGTTGAAATCTTATGGATACATAATATATATTTAAATTTAACTAAATAAGAAATGGTTTCAATTTATTGTGATTAACATCCAATGATGCACACTTTTTAATAATAACATATAGTATAATATTATGTGACACATTTATTATTAAGGATATATAATTTTTTTCTCGCCCCATCCCACCCTCAACCAAATCCCAATGAAGGAAAAATTTGCGCACGCACACACACACACACAAAATACACACCATAAAATTAGGCAATTTTTATCCAATCACAAATTTGATGTGCTCGTACAATGGGGATTTTTTTTATGGAAAAAACACAAGGGAAAATGGCAGAGGAGCCAGAACTGCCTGAAAAAAAAAATAGTGAAACTTGGCAAATATATATGGAGGGCGTGTCAGATTTTATGGTGAAGTTGTGATTTGATGGCAAAATTTGTCCTTAAAATGTCAAAAAATAGAAGTTAAAGGACTTAATTGTCAATTCAAAAATAACGTGTACCAAAAATGCCAAAACGCAAGAGTCATTGGGGAAAAAAATTGCAATTTTGCCTTATATCTGAAGTTGTTACAGCCTCCAGCTTTTGATGGATTTTATTTTCTTTGGACAAAGGTTAAAAGCCCATCATCATAGCTTTTTGTTCATGAAATTAGGTCAAAAGTGTAGTCAAAAAAAAAAAAAAAAAAAGGATTGACAAGTTTATGCCAACACAACTCCATACTTACCAATGAGTTACGGTTCAAAAGAAATTTGAGCACTTCTAATGTCTATACTAGATGTAACATGAGTAGGGAAAGTATATTTGCATGTTTTGTTACAATGTCCTAGTGCAAGGAAGGTTTGGAAGTTCATTATCGTCCCCATAGAATTTCTCAAATTCAGCAATATTGATCCTCAAAATTGGTTCCAGATTAATCTCAAATCCCATTTTCGCAACATCATTTTACCTCATGTAACTTGGCCAGTGTTGTTCATTGCTGTGATTTGGCATATTTGTCTAGCCCGAAACAAATTTGTTTTTCAGAATAAATCTAAACCTGTTTGGGAAATTGTAAACTCTATCAAACGATTGGCTTGTGATCTTCTAGAAGTTAGGCTAGGGAAAGCTAATTCGATAATACAGGCTAACGTGGAATGTATTTGGAGAAACCAATAAAGGTGCGAAACTCAATACGAATGGTAGTGTTATTGTGGCGAAAAGGTTGGCAGTTGTAGGGGATCTAATATGGGATGATTGGATCAAATGGATTATTGGATTCTCCATCAGCATTGGGGAAGTGATGATCATGACATCAGAGCTTCTTTGTTTGCGGAATGGACTGAGGCTGGCCTGGGAGCGAAGATTTGAAAGAATTGAAGTCAAAGTCGAAGTCGACTCCGAGGTGGTATACAAACTGACCATGACAAGATAGATCGAAGACCGCCCTCTTGCTCACATCATAGAATATTGCAAATGCCTTATCAAAAAACCATGGCTCGTGAAGTTCTCTCATACCGAAAGGAGAAGGGGGGATGCGAGTGCATATGTGTTAGCCAAACTTGGGCATAAATTGGTAGATAGAATGATTCTTTGGGATTCCCCTCCCCCTGAGGCTGTTATGTTCATTAACATTGAAGAGTTGTAAGCTTTTATAGCGTTGCTCTTCCTTACCCCCAAATAAATAAATAAATCACAACGCCATCCTGGTACTGATAAATGATATTAATACCCAGTAAGATGAGTACATTCAATAAATGTACAAAATAATATATATATATATATACACACAACTTAATTACATATACAAATTTTGAATAAATTAGATAATAAATATTTATCAAAATTTATATATAATAGTTTCTTTTCCGTATTTGTTAAACTTAAGAAAGTGAAAATTATAGAAATAAAAAAGATAAAATTATATGATTTAAATATAATTATGTAAGAGAGTTAAAATTTTATTTAATAACATGGCATGGGAGAGAAAAGAGCGGAGAGAGATTGACAAAGTAAAAGAGAAAAAAAAAAAGATCACAGAGAGGCAGTAGTAGAGAGAGAACACGTAAGAGATAAATTTAAAAAAAAGAAGAAGAAAATAACTGACCAAAAAATTAAAGAGATCAAAAACATTTATCAAAGGTCTTTTCTTTTTATATAATATATAGATAGTATAGATAATAAGAGGGTGATCACTGGAGCTGTAGTTTAGTAGTGGGGTTCGAATTTGTACCATTGAGGTATTGAGTTCGAGTTCTGAGTGTGCGTGTATGGTATACTAATTAATATTTATAGAGTGTCTCGAGTTGATGGAATGAAAAAATAAAAATTCAAATGAGAGTAATTAGGAGGACTGTATCTGACCCAACTTTTATTTGGGCCTCAGTATTGACTTTGGACTAGGCCTGTCAATGAATAGAGTAAAAATCATACCCTGACCCTAATCTTAAAAATAACCGATTAAAAATACCCTATATCCCACCCTACTCTATCATATTTAAATATTTATCTATTGAATATGTATATTGGGTCTATCCTATTTTTAGGGTAGGGTCCACCTTATTTTTATTAGGGTAGGATCTGGACCCTACCCAATCATATATATTTTTTCATTTATCTTTTTTTGATATTGTGTCTATTATTTTTAGCTCACACACAGTTAACACACACACGCATTTACACACACTGCACACACACAGTTTTCACACACACTACACACACACAATTTTCACACTGCACAAACACACACACACACACACACTTTTTTTTCACACACACACATATTTTTTACACACACACATTGCACACATATTTTTCACACACTGCACACATTTTTTTCACAAACACACACACACACACACTGCATACACACACATTATGTGTGTGTGTGTGAAAAATATGTGCGCAGTGTGTGTGGGTGACTGTGTGTGTGTGTGAAAAATATATGTACAATGTGCGTGTGTGTGAAAAATATGTGTAGTGTGTGAATACCAATTGGATAATAATGTGTGTGAATATTTATTGGGTATCATTACCCAATGGCTAATAATGGGTAAGACTCTACCCTAATTTATTCATTTATAATAGTATGAGTTATGATAGAATATATGTAAATTTTAAAATTTTAAAGTACGAATATAATATGAATAAAGAATAAATGAATATGAGTAATGCAAAATCTTATCCATTGACAGACTTATTTTGGACCAAAAAAGTCGATTCTTCCATGTACTAAGCTGAAGTTCGAGCCCGCTAGCGCATAAGCTATTCCAGATAATTTTGATTGTTTCTCAGTCATTGTAAATTATTTTATTATATCATACATAATAATTAAAAATATCATATTGTTATTATTCTTATTTTATTTTCCTAACGTAATACTAATACTCATAAAATTATCAATAGATTTCACTTTACTTTTAATTAAAGTTGAAAATATTTTGAACTTTTTACTGTTATTCTTAATAATATTTTAAAATTTTCAAATATAAATAAATAAAATAAAATAGAATAAAAGCACGCTCCGTTTCGCAATTTCTTGAACGCCGCCTCTTTTTCATCGCCGTTGTCGTCTCCGTCGAGTATCCGCCGCCCCGCCGCGTACGACGTCGCCAAATTCACGTTGAGAGTAATGCCTGGCCCTGGATTCGACCTTGTTGCCGGCGCTACAAATTCAGCGTACTGGAAAGCGTACCCAAGAGTTCCAGTGCGCAAAAATACCGCGAATCAGAACGCTCGTTCCGCAACGCACTACTCCACTCATCTCAGTCTACCAGGTTTAACTTTTTGTGGTTTTCTGGTTTGTATCTTGTGGTGAAATTGGTTTGGATATTTGAATGCTCTTTTAGTTAGGGGGTATGAGGATATCATTGGATTGCCTTCTATTAGTGAATTTTGAGTACATAAAAGATTAATTTGTTTATTTTAGCTGTGTTTAATCTCAAATTAAAAGAAAGTAGATTAAATGAGGCTAGAAAGTGATGTCATTTTAGGAATGCGGCTACAGTTCGGTAGATGGCATTCTGGATTGAAATGTAGATATATTTGTGATTGATAAAACTTAATCACCATTCATCTATCTATTTCCCCAAGTAATCTATAGACTTTTCTGGCTAATCCCAAGTCTCAGAACTGTGTTTATTGGGGCTTGACATTGGACATCGAATTGGAATAAGAACTGACTCTGCTTAACTTATGGGGTTCTTTAAGTTTCTTCTTGTTTCCTTTTTTCTTTTTTCGCTTCTTCCTATTTAATATTAGGGGGAAAAAAACAATCGTTCTTATTTAGCCAACTCATTATCCCGAAAGGTTCCTCCCTTGATGCATACTATCTGAAAGGCTGCAAAGAAGACAAAACAATGTGAAATTATGCGTGTTTGATGAGTGAATATCCAGTTCCGGTTCAAGGAAGGAGCCATAATTTTAACTTTGGGGGTGGGATTGAATTTCATATTTTTATGATATTGGTTCATAATATACCTAAATAAGAAAAGCACTTTGTCTCTACAAAATTTAGTTATTGAACCTGTCTCCGTTCTCATCTTATGGGCTTGCTATTCTTTACAGGATCTTTTTGTTGCACTACAAATTGTTCAATGAAGTCCTACAAGCTGTCAGATCTTGCTAGGACCGAGGTTGATAGCCTCAAAGCTCGGCCTCGAATTGATTTTTCATCTATTTTCAATGTGGTGAGCTTTTATGCTACTCAGTTGGTTGGCGACCTATTATTTGAAACATGTTTTTGTTCTCTCAACTTGTCAAGGAATTCATTATTACATTATTTCTTCCTTTTGAATTATTGAGAATTGATTTTTAATGTTGTTGATATTTAATTAGGTTCATCCCATTGTCGATGATGTGCGGAGTAGAGGTGATGCAGCTGTTAAGGAGTAGGTTATTCGTTACCCCTTTATTCTGATCTTCTATCAACTTTTTATGTCTGAGCAGCTTGGAAGAATGTCATACCATTTTAGTTCGACATCAAGATACTATTGATCATACAACTAATAATTTTTATGAGGCTGATAGTGGTAGCGAAAAGGTTTCGGGACTGTCGAGGAACATAAAAGTACTGTCCAACAATTGAATTAGGGTAAGAAAGAGAAGTTTATGTAGGCTTTCTAGGCGTAGAGAACAGCAGCAATGAATGATATAGGTTTTTTGTTTTTTTTTTCCTTCTGGGGATAAGGACCGTGTTTACTAAATCAGAATGTCTTGAGTTGTGAACAATAGGATCAATTTGTGATAGGGTCATGAAGCTTTGAATCAAAGAAAAGGAAAAGAATTTATGCAATCTAACTGCTAACTTGGGGAGTATTCTTGTATTCAGTTGCATCGTATTTGGTGTTGTTGCAGGAGCCTATATTTTGTTATTTCTTAATTTGTCAATCTAAAGAGGCATGTAAGATATTTTTATTTGCTCGGAGTTATTCCCTTAATTGGACTAGTCCGAAATTTTGAACTCATTATTTACAAGCATTTCTAATCAGCTCAGGCATCATGGTTTAACCAAAAAACATAAGAGCCACATTGTCCTGGATATGATATATTATTCTTGCACTTCTGAAAATATTGACTCATTTCTCATTTCTCATTTCCTGAACTGATCAATAGATGGCAATCCGGTCTTCTTTTTATTTTTATTTATTTATTTTCTCTTGAAGCAGGTATACATTGCGGTTTGACAAAGTTGAACTAGACAGCATAGACAGCATAGTTGAGAGTGTCAACGGTCTTCCTGATCCAGTGGTATATCTCGTACTAAAAATCACAAATTTGGTGGTTGTGATTGGAGCATGTTGCTTGTAGACGTACAAAACTTCTAACTAGTCCTTATTGCATGAATAGCTAGATCCAGCTGTTCAAGAAGCATTTGATGTGGCTTACAATAACATTTTTGCTTTTCACGCCGCACAAAAGCCAGTTGAGAAAATTGTTGAGATCATGGAAGTAAGTAATGCAGTGTTTTACTCTAATTCTGTATTAAGCATTCCTTTCTTGTCATGACTGACCACTGTGCCCATTTTTCCAGGGTGTTAGGTGTAAAAGAGTGGCACGAAGTATTTCATCTGTGGGTCTTTATGTTCCTGGTGGGACTGCTGTATTGCCTTCAACTGCTTTGATGCTTTCAGTTGTACGGTGACTTAATAATCAACAGTAGTTGTTTTTGTGGTTCATTAGACTATGACTACTATTTTGGCTTACATCACTGATGAGTTATCCTATATCAGCCTGCCCAGATTGCCGGGTGCAAAACGATTGTACTTGCAACTCCTCCGGCCCAAGATGGCAGCATTTGTAAGGTAGTTGTTCTAATCTTTGACTCAATACAATGTGGTCTTATCATGGCTCACCTGTCATTTTCTGTATGTAGGAGGTTCTTTATTGCGCAAAGAAAGCTGGTGTCACTCATATTCTTAAAGCAGGAGGTGCTCAGGTTAGAATGTCGTATACTCTCCTTATATATATTCTGCATGTAAGGATATTTTTAAGTTACTAAAAATTGTCAACATTATATGTAGGCAATTTCAGCTATGGCATGGGGAACTGAATCTTGCCCTAAGGTATCCATTTGTACACCATTTGTGGATTTACTATAGTGTACACATTTGAATAGCAACCACTCCTCTGCTTTGACAAGTGGAAGCTTGAGTTTTTCTATGCCTTCTAGTCATTGAGGCTGATGTGATTTTCCAAAAAAAATTGCATCACCTTTTCATTTATCAGTATTCATGAGTGTAGCCGCTAGCAATTTGCGTTCTCTCTTTCTCTCTCTCTCTCCGTCTATCTATCTATCTTGTATCTATCTCTTTGTCAGAGATATATACGCACACACGCGCACACAGGGTTAGCCATCTAGGTATACTGGTAATGACCTCATGAGTTTCATGTGATAGTGTGTGTACTTTGAAATCCTACAATCATTTTGACTGTAATTGACCGAGTTAAAGTCCCAATGATGAAAATAATTATGGAGTCAAATGACTGGACCAAATTTCCTTTATTTTATTTTTCTTTTTCTTTTTTGGTATGTAGTGATAGGATGGGGTCGAAATTTGAAAAACTTGAGATGAGGATGGAGTTGATATTTGAGAAACTTGTTCAACTTTAATGCCGAGGATGTTTATGTATTGTAGCTTGAACACATTCTGACAAAAGTTAGGATGGAGAACCTAGAGTGATGGAAATGACCAACTTCAAGACTTGATGGGCAATTTGCTGTGGGTAGAAAAGTCAGGGATGAAAATGAATTTTTCCCAAACAATAAGTATGGCAAAAAATATTCACCTAATGGTGATTTAAGCTCCCTCACTGTAGAGCACACTTACTCGTTAAGCATGTGCCTTCCATCTCTTTAAGTGCTCTTTTTTGCCTTTTTTTTTATTTTTTATTCTTTGATATGAGCATAAGTACTGCAATTGTTAACATATACACTCGTGATAGCCCAAGAAATGAGCCCATTTGCCATGTACCATGTGATATCATTGTAAAACAGTCATATACAGTTAAAAGTACATGTTCTTGACACATTGTCGCTGATGTCACTTAAAAGTTCGATTTTCTAGTCCTCATTGTGGCCCATCAAGGGCCAATTTGCAAGTTGAGTCCTCATGTAATGCTTGTCTCTTTCAGTTGTACTGAGATGATTTGAGCACTTGCGATTGAAGGACTAACTGAAAATTATATACAAGAAGTTGAATATTACTACAATATAAGGTTTCACACTAAGGGAGGTCCACATGGTCTATAGATTCTAATGTGACAAGCCTGATTTATATGACTCTTAGATCTGTTGCATATGTAATTATATAAGTATCGCTAATTACTTTCAATAATATACTTATAATTAGCAGTTGTTGATATAATCATTATCATTATAGAAGCTTAAATTCACTGCTTTACCATTGATAACAAAATAAAAAATAATGCTAATATTTTTTTCATATACACCATTTTCACCATTGATAGTCTATTTTATAAAAGAATTATCATATAAAGCTTGATCTTCTGAGGGAACTAGGTCATCATTTCATAAGAATTCAACTCGTACTCATGATACTAGGTTCAGCTCTTCATCAAGGTATCCTGCTTGTGGTTTTCAATGCAAGCTCTGTTTGCTGCTATGCATCTATGACAATTTATTTGCCGTGACTGCAGGTTGAAAAGATATACGGGCCTGGAAATCAGTATGTCACTGCTGCAAAAATGATTCTTCAGGTATTTATGATTTTCACCCTATAAATTATGTAATTGATCAAAACTATGTCTACTTCATTCCTTACTACGAGGGATTAATTTGTAACTTTTTTTTCGATAGAACAGTGAGGCTATGATTTCAATAGACATGCCTGCTGGACCATCAGAAGTGCTTGTCATTGCTGATAAGCACGCCAGCCCTGTTCATATAGCAGCAGATTTGCTTTCTCAGGTAATGGAATTGTTGGTTCCTGTTTATAAGTTGTTTATTGTTTTTAGGATAATTACATTGAACTACCCTAAGGTATGATCAAATTACAAATTAAACTCTTGATTTTTGGAAATAGCCTATATAACCCTAAGGTATGCATGCTAAATTGTAATGCAAACGGAGTTGTGAGAAAGACAAAATGCCATAAGATCTTTTACCATAAAAAGGGTAAATTACAAATTAAACTCTAGATTTTTGAAAATTGCCTATATAACCCTAAGGTATGCATACTAAATTGTAATGCTGAAAAAATAGGGTAAACTAAAGAAAATCGAGAGCTTAAAAATCAAGAGTTTTTATCCCAATTGTAATGCATACCTAAGGTCTTTATCAATAAGGTATGCATAATAAATGGATAAAGACAAAATTCTCTCAAATCAATTGTTATTTAGAAAAAAAAAAAAGTAAATAAGGAGAATGCTAAACTTAACAATTATACCATTTCACTTCATATGGCGGGCACAGGATCATGAACAACATTTTTTCTTCTAATAGAAAAAGGCCTTAGTAAAAACCTAGTGAATTGAGAGACTATTTTTGTGGTTTATAAGGTTAGTGAAATGTGATCCATGCGAATGTTTGTATTTGTTTGAAGTTTTTATTTTTGAGATTGTTCGCAAATATTATGATTGAGAATGATATTTTTTAGTAGTTTATTTTTTTCATCGAGAATGATACCAAGTTTCATATATGTGGTGTATTACAAAGACTTAACATGTATTTAGTGTTTTTTTATAAGAAATTCCCAATTTTTCTATCGAATTCTAAGGTTTGTATCTTGTTTTTTTTTGGTTGCTTTAGTTAGCAGTAATTTTGTTTGTTAATTTTGTAAAATATTACAAAAGACCTTATGTAATTCAAAAATTTGAGACATCAACCTGGGACAATTTACAAAAATTGATCAAATTTGACAAAAGGGTAAAATAGAAAAATATGTTAAATTCTAACGGTTTCCGTTAAAAACCCCAACAACAATAGATGGAGGTTTACATATGTATAACGTTTGCATACCTTAAGGTTATCTAGATAATTTCTAGAAATTATGAGCAATTGAGTGTAATTATCCCTTATTTTTATTTTAAATAAACGTATTACTTTTGTTTTTCTGCTGTCATGTTTCATGGCTATAGCTAGTGAAACAGGGGCAGTATCTGTTTATCCAAAAACTAAGATGAAAATTTTGGGATAAATTTGGGTATTGACTGAAGCATGAGATTACTCTAGGTGGCACGCCATTACAAAATCACTGTGCTTTACCAATCTATAGTATGGTTGCCAAATACCAACTGATATACATGTTCTTTTGTTCATTTATTTTGGTTCTCAAAAACCAACATACGTACTTGAAAATAGATTCTCTTAACTTGCTTTCTTATAATGACACTGTTTCTTTTCTAATAGCAAAATATTATGGTCCCAATTTCAGGCTGAGCATGGCCCTGATAGCCAAGTTGTCCTTGTAGTTGCTGGAGAGGGTGTGGATATAACTGCAGTTGAGGATGAAATTAAGAAGCAATGCAATAGCCTACTTCGGGGAGACTTTGCTTCAAAAGCACTCAGTCACAGCTTTATTGTCTATGCACACGACATGGCCGAGGTTTGCATACTCGTTAGATTTCAGACTTAAATAGAATAATATAATATATGTTTTCAGTTTAAGAAAATCATTATTACAAGTACCGTGGCGAATCATTGGGCATAATTTACTCCACTTCCAGAAAAAGAAGGTGAATATCTTTCGCCTTAAAATCTGAGAACGTGCATTGGAGCTCATGGGTGTGCTTGCTCCTTTTCTTTCTCTGTTAACTTTGCAGTTTGTCCCTTTTGTGAGACCTGTAAAATTCTACTTTCCTATTTTAGCCTTATTATATGATGCCGTGTTGTTCAACTCAAATGAAGTCATCCACTACTGTTTTGTCTTAACAGAGTTTGGATGATTACTGCAAATATTTTTGTGAGGATCTAAATGGTGATTCAGTCAATTAGCTGACTCTATTTCAGTGTCCTGAGGGAAAAAGAAAATAAGCTTCATGCTTAAGTTATTGTTCCCCCGTTCATTTTACCCACCACCACCACCCAAAAATCAGCTGTTGGCAAGAAAATTTGCCACCAGATCAATTTATCTAATCTTCAAACGTGACTGCCATGCTATCTCCAATGACCAACAGCAAACCCTTCTGATTCATTATATTGTTGGTGGCTTAGAGACCTATAACAGTGGTGAATTTTGGGGGGCTAATACTTCTGCTTTGAAGTTTGTGGAGTATTGATGATTGTGATAGGCTAGTGAAAGTGGTTGCACAAAATTAAGATTTTGCTGGTTTAATGATGTTAGTTTGGTGAATTGGATGATGGTGGTGGTGTTTCACTGATACCTATTATGGCTTTCATGGAGAAGATGGTGGCATTAGTTCTGGATGGCAGAGATGGGAGGTCTACATTGTATTACCTTAAAAGATGCATAATCATATAGCTGACTTTTTCCCCATTCCTAGCTTTACAAAAAGAAAATAAATTGAAACCTGCCTAACTTACTAAAATAGGTGCTGATAAGCAGGATTTTTTTCCTTTAACTAAAGTACTCATAGGATTTAATTTAACATATTTTAAATATCTTTCCACTTTGCATTTGAAGTACACCACCAGACTTTGTCGAAGGAGGAGTGTGCTTGCTCTCCTCCTCTTTCATCTAATGTTGGAGCACGAACCATATATCTACTGCAACTCACAACAATAAGGGGCTGTGGGTGTTGGTTGGCATCTGAAGCTTTAAGAACTTGTGTAGTGGGACAAATCTTTTCTGATTTCTTACTTGATTTTGTTTTCCTTTACATTTTGTCCTGAAATTCTGCCTATCTGTGGAATTTGCAGGCTATTGCTTTTTCGAACTTGTATGCGCCTGAGCATTTGATAATCAATGTCAAAGATGCTGAGAAGTGGGAATCCTTTGTTGAGAATGCAGGTAATTTTATTGCATGTGCTTTTCTCTGTATCTTGTGGGGTTTGCTTCTTGATATCCTTGTTATATCAACAATATTTCTACATCTTATTTGCAATAGTCAGACCGTCAATGTATAGAAGCATATGCAAAATTCTGGATGGCACTTCTATACAGCATCAACTTGAATTCAATGTGTGGCAATATCCATCCTTTTCTTGAAAGTATTCGTCTTGAATTCAGTGTGTGGCAATATCCATCCTTTTCTTGAAAGTATTCATCTACTTTGTGATTCTTCATGGCCTTTCCTAATTGCATTAGCTGTACTTTTGTAAACGTCACATCACTCAACATAGCGTCACCTATCTACAGTTATCCACATCCTTAAGCTGTTTTGAACTGCTCCATGTGCTGATTTATTCTAGGAAAATTTACAATCTCCGAGATAGTTTATTTCATTTGTCAGCTTCCTATAAAATGATTGATGTAGATCAATTGTTTGGTTTTTGAATCGTAAGTTCATCTCTTTTTGCACTTCTATATTGTGTTTAAAAGTTCTGTATGCTCTAGATATAATGACAATCCTATAATCATAAATGTAATTCCACTTTTAGAATTGATATATACTTTTTGCACCTAAAGGTGACAGTAGTTTGGCTTAACGTACGTGCAGGCTCTGTATTTTTGGGGCAGTGGACACCCGAGAGTGTAGGAGATTATGCAAGTGGGACCAACCATGTTCTTCCAACTTACGGTTATGCACGCATGTATGGTGGAGTGTCTTTAGACTCTTTCATGAAGTACATCACAGTTCAGTCATTGACAGAAGAAGGGCTAAGGAAACTGGGGCCTTATGTGGCAACTATGGCTGAAGTTGAGGGGCTCGACGCTCACAAGAGAGCTGTCACTCTCAGACTGAAGGACATTGAAGCTAAACAAGTATCTAATCGGAGATAAGTTATGACTGATCTTCATTCTTTTCTTTTTTTTTTTCCCTCTTCTTCTTTAGAATGATGAACCCCCCACCCCACCCAAAAAAAAACCCAATTGGCTTGTCTGATTTGTTACTTTCTCAAGGGCTGATGTTGTACGGTTTTGATTTTTGAGATTGCACCGTGAATTTTCATTTGAGTGTTATGACCTTCGTTTATAATTCAATTGAAAAATATAAATGTGGGAAAATTTTTGGTGATATTGCCTTATTTCATGGTTGAAATTATAGATTATGTGCTGGTTTCTTTGAATTCAATGGCATGTTGAAGCATGTGATGGGTGTAATTTGGTTGATTTTTTCTGCTCCCGTTTTGGATGAAATTGTTGATAATTTTTTTTATTTTTTATTTTTTATTTTTGGTGTTGAGAAACAATTACTGTTTCTCGGATAAGTTTTGTGCCATGATGCACCGTAATAGAAACAAATATACAACAAAACAATCAGCTAACTTATACTAGACATCGTGTAGAGATTCTAACTTTTCAAAAAAAAAATATAGTTACATGCTAAAAATTGCTCAAATTGATTAGAAGCACCTAACATGGTGAAACTGGCTTTTTCTTGTCTTGGAGAAGGGTTAATTGTGTGTCTGAAGCCATCTCTTTAGCCCGGCGGCACCGGTGGGAACAAAAAGCTTCATCACTACACAAAAAAAGAAATTTAGTTGATTACAATGAAGAAGCAAACATGTCAAAATTTTTGTTTGTACAAGATTTGCAATACGTACTTGTACATATACCAATTTTGAGCTCCATGCAGTTCGTTCTTGCAGTGTCCGCACTCTCTCCACATCGATTGATACTGTTTGCTCTTGGAGGAAGGTAAACTGAGTGTGGAAACATGGCTTTCAGGCATCTGAGCCTGCTCGGAGGAGTCCATGCTAACTCGGGCTCGGGATCTCAATGGAGCCAAGTTGAAGGCTCCACTGTTGAACTACTAAAACTACTAAAAGCCCCGTGACTTTTCCTTGATAAATTCACTTTGCAGTAAAAAGGGCTTTTGATATAGTATGACATAGAACAAATCTTTTTCAGAAAATAGAACTAGAGTTGTTGCAAACACAAGAATTAACGATACAAGTTTTGAGGTAATGGCTGGAATGTATATGTATATATATATACATACCCCAGCGTAAAGCCCTTTGAATACAAGGAAAGATGGGAAAAGGTTTAAGAAACCTATTTCTGACAATTTATTTTTACTTGTCTTTTTCTTTTTTGGTTTATTTATTTATTGCATAGCAGGTCCTCTCCCTAATGAAGGAAAGAAAAAGGTATAAAATCTTTATCTAGAGATTCTTTGATTTTATTACCTTTTCAATTTAAAATTCAGCTCTCTTTTTTCTCAATAAATATTTTGTTGACGATTGGATTGGTCTTTTTTTGATGATTTAATTTCTTTAGACTTTGAGGATTTATCTATAGATTTCTGATCACACTTTAATCGATCAGTTTCATTTATAAAAGGAAATTACTATAGATGATCCGGTTCTTAATGTAGCTTTGTACAATAGTTGAATAAAAGAAAATTTCTTTTGAGAAATTTGAAGGTTTCGCTATTCAATTGATTTTTTTTTTCCCCTTCACAGATGATCGCTGTTTTATTACATCGAGATATTAAAAACAAAATAAAAGATACATATGAGGAATAAACTCTCAAAACAAAAACAAAAACATACATCTAAAGAAATAAGCTATTGTAAAAGTAAAAAAAAAAAAAAAAAGAATGTTCATAGATAAATCACTAGTAGATGGATATCCAAGTGAATAATAATCAAACAATGTTTTCTACTATCCTTTGAGAGGATGTCCTAAATTCTTTCAACAACATCTGTGAAATAATATGATTAATGTCGTGAATACTTTTATATTGACTAATGAATAAATATTTTTATTTTAAGCACATCAATGGAGTGTAGTAGCACCATTAGCTTCTATAGAATTTTGGATCCTAAATCTTAATGATTAGGCGCAAAGCTAGAACTCATCAACCACATATCATGAAGAACTTTGACAGCATATCATATAGTAAATGCCCTTAATTAATTAAAACTCAAGATTCAAAGAACGCCGGTCTATCTGGTATATATCCGATTGGTGTATACACTGTTGGCTTGAACATGATGATATCACAATTCCATCTTTTGACATTATTATATTTAGATCGAACGACTAATACACCACTTGAGCATATATCCAAGTGGGTGGCATTTCATGTCCTTCTAATCTTTCCTAACGCAATGGAATTTTCCGAATAGAGTTGAGACATAGAAGGTACCACCAAAAACAAATAAGAAGTAAAATTATTCATAAAATAATTTGTCATATATTAATAAATTAAGTGCAAATGGTTGAAGTACTCTAATTTAAAATAATGATATTTTAGTTTCATAGTTTTTATGTATAACCTTGAATAAATTGAGAATGATACCAACTGGTTTGGAAGCAAAATACTCCAATCAATTATGTACTAATTTAAGTTGTTTAAATAATTTATTTAAGTTTTTGTTTTAGTTGTTTATTTCTACATCCTAGTGTATATTATTTGAATACTGATAAAAGAAAAGGTATTTGACATTCTTAAAATTTAGGGAACTACTAACAGAGATATTGATGTTTAGACATTAAAATAAAATGTTTGTTAATATAATAAAGGGTAGTCCTGTAATTGACAAATAAATCAAATTTTAAAAAGTTTTGAGGATTGTGTCACAACCACAGTATAAGAAGGTAAAGTGTATTTTACCATAAAATATATGAATCTATTTATAATTGCAACTGATGAAAAACTATATCAATATACTTCATAAAAATGGTGATTAAAAAAAAAAGAATTCTTGTCAAATTATGGAGAGAAAAATCCGAAACCAATTTGCAAGAATGATTTGAAGGAACATGATGACATTCATTTGAAGATCCATGTGTTTTGAGCCCAAAAATAATGGTTTTTCGAATTTTATTCGATGGCCGAATTTTATAATCATGTCAAATTATTTTGGGCACAATCATTTCAATACGGGATCTGGTCGCCCAACGATTAGGCACGGGCCAAGGACGAAAATGGCCGAATAAACAGTTAAATTCATGGCCCAATCGTCCAATTAAAAATTTGATGCATGAATAAATGTCATGTGTATAAAATAAAAAGATAGGATGGTGTAGCAACCTGGACTCGGACCCACCCCTGATGGGGTGGGTTTTTAGACCCCCAACTGGGTCCTAGGCAGGTCCCGGGTCTTTATTTCAAAATCCAAACCCGCCCCACTAGGTTTTTATATATATTTATTATTTATTATTTTATATAAATTTATATAATATGTATCTATACTTTATATACAAAAGTGGAAATTATATACATAGTCATATAAAAAAATAAATATGCTATTCCTAAATATAAAAATAATTATCTACATTAGTAGTTAAGTAATAATTTCAAAATATGAACAAATAAATATGTGATAAAGATATGTAATTTTTCAAAATTTAGAATATATTAATAGAAATTTACAAATAATTAGTATTTTGGTAATAATATTATTTTTTTTAATGATTAAAAAGTTATGATAATATAATTTTTTTTAAAAAAATATTTTTTTCATTATTTTAAAAAATTTAACTGGGTCTACTAGGTTGGACCCGGACCCGACGGGTCTGGGGCGGGTCTGAATCTAAAAAATTTCAACCGGTACGCATCCTAGGTTTGGCCAGACCCGCTCCATTGCCATCCCTAGGATGCTGTGTTCCTATGTAGAGGAAAAGGACTTGGCATAACCGCAATACTAAAAATAAAGGGCATGGGATACAAAGCACATAACTAATCCGGAGGTTCAAATTCAAATAAAGCTATTTGACTCCTCCCAAGGTAAAAAGTTTGTTGTAGCTTGAAGTTACAAAAATGAAAGGGCCGAATGGAGGAAAAACAATCCACATCCACCAATCAAATACAACAAGAAGTCCTCTTCTTCAACTCATCGAAAAGTCTACACTTCCTCGAATTTTAGCTAAAATGAATCAAGATTAGCTTAGTTCATAAAATAGAAAACCATTTTGTGATAATTCATAGTCATACCCATCCCGCTCAAAATAGAATTCTCCTTGTGTCTTCTCTAAAGCGTTGTTAAATCGTAGCCACACTCACCCTTTTGGGATGAGATATCAGTATGGTTTAGTGAGATTTTGCATTCATGTCGAGCATCATACATAAGAGGTTGTAGTTAAAATTCATCAATGTTCGTTGGATAAGATAGTCTTTCAAGGCATTTGTTTGTAAGGGAAATTTCCATATAACCCCATGTGGTTTCGAAATAGGGTTGAAAAATCCCTTGTGGTTTCAAAATATGGAAAAAATACCCTTGTATTTTTAAAACCTTACGCAAAACCCCCTTTCTATTAAAAGATAACAGAGCGTGTATTACACGTGCCTAGTGTGCAAAATTAGCAATTTTGTGCCCCTTTTTGTAAGTATATTGACTAAAATACCCTTGTACATTTATATGTACTTATCTAATATAACAAATAAATCCCTTTCATTTGTTCAAACTTTAATTAATCCCTTTTTTTAATTCCTAAACTACAAAAGTACAAACAAGCCCTTTTTGTTTTATTTTAACTATCTTTAACATATAAAATTACAAGTAAAACTTTCTTATTGTTATATTTATTTGAAGTATCTTCTTCTTCATGCTTCTTCCCCACCACCATCCGCCGCCGGAGTAGTAATCGGGAGTTGCTAGCTTGTGTAACTTTTCAAGCTAAATCAAAACCCAGAATTAATTTCACCAAATCTCAAATCATTCGCATTTACTTAGAGAACACTTGTTAAAAACCCTAAATCCCACCACAAATACCCATTGATCTCATTTCTCTAATTCCTCCACCACCATCAATCATAACCCCGAATTGATCTCACCAATGTACTACCCATATCAAATCGCTCAAAACCCACCTAAGTTTTGCTACAAAAGGCGACTCGAATCCTCGGTCTTCTTTTTCACAATGATTCTTCTTCACGCGCGGCTGCGCTGGGTCTTTTTCCCGGTGGCGGCTTCTTCCTGGTGTGTGTTGTATTGTGCTGGGGGGGTGTTCTTTTGTGTTTTACTGTGTGTGCGTTGTGCCGGTGTGTGTGTGTGTTTGTGTGTGTGTGTGTGTTAGAATGTGTCATGTTGTGTATTATTTTGTGTGTGTCGTAATATATTTTATTTTATATATTTCTTTGATATATAATTTATATTATTTATATTTACTTTGTACTTGTTAATTTATATATTATATTTTTTATATTCAAGTATCAATCTAGACCGTTTATTTTTTGAGTGAAGATCCAATGACTCCTATTAATAAAAGTATAATGGACATTTCACTACAAATTTAACACCGTTAAGATTGAATTAATGGAGGGGGAGAGTGCAAAGATGTTAAATGAGCCAGGTGGGCCTACAAACCCAGTGGCTCAACCCCGTCCGACCCAGCCCATGAACAGTAAAAGGTGGGCTGGGCCGATTCAAGGGTGTTGTCGGTTTCTATTGGGTTTGATGGAGATAGCTTGACCCAGGCCGATGAAAGCCCAAAACCAGGCCCAAGCCCATAACCAGCTCAGTCCATTATATTAATTTATTATATATTTTTTATATATTAATATATGTATATTATATATATTGATATATATAATAAATGATTATATATATACATATAAGGTTAGATATACTTATATATGTGTGTATATATAATTAGTTATATATATATATTAGATATATATGTAAATATATAACATATATTAGATATGCAATTTATTGATATATATATTTATATCGTATGGACTATAGAGGATTAGATATATTATATATTAATATATATATATATATATATATATGAGATATATCATATATACATATATATATAGTATATTATATATATAGAGAGATGATTAGATATATCATATATATGAGATATATCATATATACATACATATATTGATATATATATATATATATTGACATATATAGTAAAGTAAAGCTCTTTTTCACTTTATTATTCAAAACTATAACACAAAAGTAATAAGTACTTGAATAAGTTTAAGAGAAAAAAAAATTAGTTAATATTTAGATACAGAATATAAAATATGAAAAAAAATATATTTTTTTCAAAGTAAAACAAAAAAAAAAAGTAGGTCCATCGAGCCCAGCACAGGCCCAGCATTGCCCACCAAACTTGGGTTCATGGGTCGAGCTAGGCCCGACCCACCTCAAGACAGTCCTGGACTGGCCCAGCCCGCTATAGTAGCTGGGCTTATGCTGGCCTGAGCCGGGCTGACCCAGCCCGACCCTTTTGACAACTCTAGGAGAGTGTGCTAGATTTAAGAAAACATGGGAGGCGTTTCTATATTTCTAAAGTATAAGGAGGTTTTCAGTCCTATTTCGAAACCACATGAGGGTTATAAAGAATTTTTTTTGTTTGTAATCATGGCTCATATCAACAACGCACTCACTTGTAACCAAAATCTATAATATCCATTTTGAATAGCATTGCCTTTCAATGCAACCCGTTATTTTTTTTTATATGCTCTTTCAATCCTTTATGTACAAAGTTTTTATGTCCTACATTATGTTGTAGGCCGTGAAAGTCTCAAGGGTAGTGTTTTTTTTACTTTGGTTCGATTGCTCTAATTAGAAATTTGTAATGGCGTAATTCACATTTTACATCAAATCTTCACATCGTGAGTTCATTGCATACTAACATGCCCACACATAACACAAATCCTAATACAAACCATATGCATTGTATTATGTTGAAATTGCAATGTAAGGATTGATGTTTTTGGATTTAGGTTGACATTCCGGAGTATGTCCATAAAATTTTGATGTGAAAAGTCAATTGAGCAAACATAATTAATTAGTATGATTGTATGCAGTATATTGTGTTGAAATTGCAATATAAGGATCAATGCTTGCAAAATTGAGTTGAAATTGCGGCGTATATCTATAAAAAAGTGATGTAAAAATTCAATTGGCCATACAAAATTAATATGAATGTATGTAGTATATTATGTTGAAATTGGAGAATACAGATCAATACTTGCAAAATTAGATTGAAATTTTGGCGTACATCCACAAAAAGAAGTTACAGTCTAAATATCCTCAAAAGTCTAAGCATCAATTTTTGCAGAATATAATAATGAGTACATAATGTATCCTCTTAGAAACTTGTAGAAGAATGAGCAATATTTGCAGATCTGGTTTGAACATATGAAGTATATAATCCAAAAGTTATAGTACACATATCAAGTTTTTTACCATAATTACCAACCAATTCATTTGATCAATTCAATTGCAATTCCCAACTCAATTGATAAAATTGGGCATAATTCTCAATTTAATTGATCAAATCTATACTATTATATATTTGAGTGCAGTATCTAACATTGATTTAATTTTGACCAAATAGAATTTTCATAGAATTTTTAATTATTTTTAATTATTTAGGATGCATTATTTGATTGATTGACATTAATTGTAATTTCTTAATTCTCTCTCCTAATCATTCAAATGCATCAATAATCCCTATTTAATGATTTTTTAATTCTCATTAAAGCCTCTCTCTCTCTCTCTCTCTCTCTCACACACACACACACACACAAAGATGTGAAAATAGAATAAGTAATAACTTCAAATAAAAATATAGAGATATGAAAATTTTTAATTGAAATATAATGTAATGCCATTAAATTGGTTATAATTTAAGATATATTAGAAAAGCTAATGTTAACATAATGTCATTTATAATAAACTTCGAAAATCAATAAAAAATTCAATTAAAACTAATGAAACTCAAACTTGAAAAATATTTTAAATACAATGTCATATCACCAAATTAAATTATAATTTTAAAAGATGACAAAAATTAAATGTGGACACAATATCATTTATAGTATATATATGTTTTTCATCTTCTTATATCTATCATTTTCTTTTTGTATACTATAACGCTACACGAAACTAGTTTTATAACCTAATGTCTCTCGTTCATTGTCATATCTTTGTCTTCAATTCTTTTTAGGTATTAGATTTTCGACACATCTAATATATTTATTTATTTATTATTCTTTTGTATAAGAATTTATTTACTGTTCTTTGTTGCTTTCTTTTGGATTTTATTATTCACTTTTTGGTTCATTAGATATAAATTTTTTATATGTACATTACCGAATGTTATAGCTACAAACCGATATGCTTATTGTTCTTATAGAATTTTTATAAAATTGTTAAATTTGATAGATTTTTTTTAATCGTCGATGTTGATCATTTTTTTTTTATCAAATAGTTGTGTTGACTAATTGAATTTCGCATACTTTTGTTTTTCATCATGTTTCGACATATTTTCCTTTAAGAAAATCTAAAAATTTAAATATAGGCACAATCCTTATTGTCGTTTTTTCCTCCTATTTTTATTTTTCTTTATTTGTTCTACATTTTTTGGTTTTTTGAGTTACTCTATTAATTAATGAGAATAAAATACATTTATTTAAATAATAGTAAGATACAAATTAAAGTAGATAAAATAATTTTTTTTCCTTTATTTTGAATGATGTTGATATTAAGAGATATTAGAAATTTCATAGTTACATTTCAGAATAAGGTTTTGTATTATTATACATTTATTAGTCGGAAGATATACTCTACAATCAAAAATTAACATGAAATTTGAGAATAAATGTATTAGAAATATTAAGATGCTTGCATGATATAATTAGAGTATATTAACTTTTTCATATATTCTATGGGTCAAAATAGTTCTTTTCATATTTGTAATCATTTATCTAATCTTTTATAAATTTAGAGTAATCAAATTTAATATATAGTTATAAGTTATTGACGATATTATATTCTTAACATGGTACTGACTGCAGTACGGTTATATTCTAGTTTATCATAATCCGCAGTGCTTGACCAAATTGGGCATAATCTCTAACTAAATTGATCGAATAGATCATAACCATCAACTCAATTTATCAAATTAACTATAATCCCGAACCCAATTGATTGATTAATCATAATTCCCAGTCTCTATAAATAAAAATGAATTAATTAATATAGCGTAGAGAGGGAAAGAAAAACAATTAGAATATGAAAAACAATAATTAAGAAATAGTAACTTATAAAATTTAATTGAGACTAACTATGAAAGTGTCTTATGTGGCTAAAAGAAATAAAACTAACTTGTTTACATCAATACCAGGTAAGTAAAATAAAACTAATATATATATATATATATATATATATCAGGAATACCACACCGCTTTATAGATTATATGGCCAAATTTTTGGAGGGAGTTGAAGGTCACTCGTAATGGGCATTCAATTCTACCAAACAACAACTATATTTCTTCTTTCCTTTAATTCAATTGTGATTTGAAATGTTCGATAAAGAAAAAAGCAAATATATTCTCAGTATAGACTATAGCTTACTATTAGTATTTCATGAAAAGTTTGGCATAATGGTACATTGGCTGTTCGAAAACTTTCAAGTACATACAAATGTACTATTGATGTACTTGACGACTTGACTAGAAATCAATTTTCGCAACTTTTTGTGGTGTTATAACATCTATTGAAAATGCAATTCATAGTATTAAAAATTAATTTATTACACTTATTTGAATCGGTGTAAAAACTTTTAAGTCTTTTAATAGAAATTTGGTCTTTCTATAGTACACCCATTAAATGCACCGGTTTGTTAGAAAATACTACTATCAATAGTTAAGAATTAATTATTAACAAGTCAGAACTAATTATCCATTGATATAGTTGGATAAGTCATTAGATTCCTTAATCAATATTTAGAATTTGAATTCTAGAGTCGTGAATAGAGTATTTGAATTAGGAGGATCATCCTCATAATAAGCCTTTGTACCCAATTCGAATTAATCAGCTAGTAAATTGAAACCTAATGACTAAGAAAAGAAAAAAAAAGAAAAGAAAGCAAAATTATGAACGAGCTAGCAATCAATCTCAACCTGTTAACTATTACTGTTACTATTCCGTAGCCAACCACCATTAAAGTGGAAATTTATCAAAGTTCAAATATTCTTTCATTCATTGCAATGAAATTCATATCAAGTAACCTTAATTTCAATCAAAATGCTAAATGGTTTAATTTGTATGTATATATTCCAAACTGAAACCCGGATAAGTTGCATTTTTATGTATAATTCATGTTATGGTAGCGAAGAGGGACCATTGGGACACCTGCAACTCTGCAACGAGCGCATGCTCTGTTTCATGCGAACATTTTAGTTCTAAAATGCACATTTTTAAATGGCACTGATGTGGTCGGATTTGGTCCGAAGAGCACGTCACTCCGAGTAAGGGACAAGTTCGAGGATGGGTGTCCAAAGTCCTTTCAAGCTCCGAGCAAAGGTGTTTGAGTGCTGGTCGGGTCCTACTCTGCAAGGATGGAACACACGTGAGCCTAGCCGGATGTGTCTCCGGCGAAGACCCTCCGATGCTCAAGTCAGAATTCGAGCAGGTGATCGGAAGGTAATAATGTATGTAATTGTGTGTAAAAACTTACCGTATGAACAGTAACGGTGTGCTATTTATAATAATCGGAGACGAGTGGGCCGGATTAGGGTTAGACCGGCCCAGCCTTATTGTCCGTACAGGAATATTCCCCGGCTCGTGCCGGGGATGCGTCGGGTACACGTTGTGTCAGAGGAGTACACCCGGTGTCAGAGGTCGTTATCACTGGGACCACATCGAGGACGGAGTGGAACCGTCCGAGGATAGAGGGGTGTTTCCGGATCCCCGCAGGATGGTCCGAGGACTACGGAGATGGGGACGATAGTCCGAGGAGGTCTAAACCCCGAAGAGCAACGTGGCTTCGGGGAAACACGGGCGGTATGGCGTTTTGACGTTTTCTGATCGGGCCTGGACGTACTGGGCCAAATCATAGTCGGACTGGTCAGACGCATGGCGGCCTCCGGTTGGCATCTTGAGCTGACGTGGCGCCGACGTGGCCTTGGGCATATCGGGCCCCATCATTAGTCCCCTCAGTTCAGGTCCTGCTCGGATATACGTAATTCGAGCAGGTCGTGAACTTCCTGGGAGGCGCCGTTACAAAGCTCGTGCATAAATGCCCCGGCCAAGCGCTGGAGGTAATTTCGAAAATTTGACCGTTGGAAAGCGACCGTTGGTAATAATTGCAGGCGACGTTTGGACTTCCCGAGGAGCATTCTTACCGCCCTATAAATAGGGGCTCTAGTCTCGACTACGGGCGCCTTATTTCCACATCGAGCTGAGATTCGAATCCGAGCACAAGTTTGAGAGCACCGAGCACGTCAGACATACTCCGAGCATCCGAAAACATCTTCGTCCAGCCCAAACCTAGGTACCTTTCCTTTTCTCAGTCCTTGTTCTTTTTCGCTCTTCCTTTTTCATTAAAATTCCCTAGGCAACCATGAGCGGGTCCGAGGATGGTTCCGATAGCCAGAATAGGGTAGCTGAATACTCATTTGGCGAGGGTTTGAGCGACGTAAACTTGTCGCTATCTTTGGAGGCTGGAACTTCCGGGGCGAGGCCAGTACCAGCCGGCCGAGGAGAGGCGGCAAAAACCCGAGTAGGGTGGAAGAAATGAGGCAACGCATGATGGCCGAGAGTGGAGCGGAGCTTCCTCCGATGGTCGGCACGTCCGACGTACCCACCCCGTCGCACAGGCTAGTCGACGAGGAGGAAGATATCTCCGATCGGGAACCTCGTCGGAAGAGAAGGAAGGCCATCGCGGGCAACCAAACGACGGTGAGCTGGGGAAATATAGTCGCGCACAACACTGATCGGGATGTGGAGAAAGTGATGGGCCATTACATCCGCGAATCGTTCAGCATCATATGGCCGAGCAGAGAGGACTCTATTATGGATCCCCCCGCGGGGTGCATTCCTATCCACTATTCTCACATCGAGAACGGCCTCCGATTCCCCATTCCGTCCTTCATCTCCTCGATTCTTAACCATTTGAACATAAGTCCAATCCAACTGACCCCAAACTCATACTCCTCGATCTGTGCCTTCGTTGTTTTTTGCCACTGTACCGACCAGCGTCCCACTCTGGCTAACTTTTCCAGCATTTTCCAAATAAATCTCTCGAGTAGGTCCTTCCCGGACGACGAGTTCAACTGTTTTTTTATAAGCGCCAAGAACGGGAGAAAGATCATCGAGACAGCCTCGTCCTCTTATGGGAGTGACTGAAAGCAAAAGTGGTGCTTCATCCAATACGATGGGGAGTGGCCGGTGAGGCGAGTGCATAATTCGGAGGTAAAGAAGCTCTCCCTGATCGGACAGGGGTCGAGTAGCTGGTCCTGGGAGTGGATCAATGGACATAAGGCGCAGGGGTTGCTGTGCCCGATCTTCATGACCCAGGAGCGGTTCCTAGTAAAGGCCGGGCTCTCGTCGGCTAGACTGGACATCGAGGACATCACTTTTGGTTGCCTACCGTTTCTTATTGTTATTTTATTGTGTCGCCTCGAATTCCCCATGTTTCTGACCGGAGTTTATTGTTTTGATTGTGCAGATCTAAGCGTACTGGAGATGGGGAGACTCAAGCATATGAACAAGGTGGCCGGTGAGAGGAGGAGGCCATCTCCCCCCCCCCCCCCCGGAGGATAGGCGTGCTATGGCGGAGGCGTCCTCGACAGCCCCACCGGTGATGAGGGCGGCACAACAAGCCCCTGCCCGGGCCATCGTGGCTGCCATTGACATCGAGGATGAGACTCCTCTAGTTCGAAAGAGGAAGGCAGCTGATCCTGCGCCGAAAGGGCTGTCCGGTCCAGCCCCGAAGAGGAAGACCCTTGTTCCGAGCAAGGGCAAGCGTCCAGTGGATGGCTACGGCTATACCTCCGAGGAATTGGAGGTTTTGGACTATCAGGATGCCCCCGAGCCCCGTTTCGGCCCCAAGTTCGGGGACCTGTCCAACTCGAGCGTCCTCGGCGGTGAGGGCCGGAAAGTGGCCATGAGGAGCTTCAGGAATAGCGTCTTCAAGATCGACCAGAGGATTCTGACCGAGCTTGACGACAAAGACTTGGCCCTAAGCATAGCGGAGGATATGAACACCCTCCAACAAAAAATGTTCCATGGCCTTCGTCGGCTGGAGGTCAGTCGAGGAAGATGCGAGAAGGCCGAGAGGAATGCCCGGGGAAGCGGTCTTCAGGCGGATCTCGACGAGGAGCGACAAAAGAACCAAGTCGCCCAGAAAGAGATCGAGGAGGAGAAAGAGAAATCCCGCAAGTTGGAGGAGCGGGTGAGCCAGCTCGAGCTAGATTTTAAGACTAAGCAGTCCGAGCTGGAGCAGGAGATCGTGGTTCTGAAGGAGAAGGCCAAAGATGCCTTTGCTCGGGGTGAAAGGAGGGGTGACCGGCAGGCAAAGGCGGAGATGAAGGCGCGTATCCCCGAATTCGAGAAGGAAGCCGTGAAACATTTCGTTCGCGGTCCCGTCTTCGAGTACGCTACAATCCTATTGTGCGCCGAGGATGTCGTTCAAGCGTACGACCGGGCTTTCAACCAGCTGAAGGCTCGGGGAGTCATTCCCCAGGATTTCCCCATGGACGGCTACGGCCTTCACTTAAACGACGCCGGGGAGGAAGTGGTCGAGGAAGATGATCCGGAGCCGGCCTACGAGGGCGCAGAATTTGACTCAGTGCTCTCTATCGTGAAAAGGCAAGTCCGGAACGAGCGACATAATCGCTTGAATGAGCCTCTCTCCCCGGACGTGGAGCCCGATGATGCAATCATTGTGGAACAAGGGGGGTCCGAAGTGGGGGCGTCAAGCGCCCCGGCGATGAACGTGGCCGGCCCTGAGGCCGATAAAGCATTGGAGGCGGCGGTCGAGGAGGTGGCCGAGGAGATGGAGGGCGCATAGGCTCCTTGCATTTTTGAATTCTTGTTCAGTTTTTATTTTAAGTTTGTAAGCCCGAGGGGGCGATTTTTCAGACCATTGTTCAATGAAACGTTTTATCTTCCTTGTCGAACTGTGAACTTAAAATTTTATCGTCGAAATGTGAATTATTTTATGCAACACGTAATTATTTGATCTTCCTCGTCGGGAAATAGCTCCAGTTCAATTTTCAGAAACCAAATACGCAACTCAGGCGTGTAAAATTTCGAAAATAAGCTGTAAACAATTCATTTCGACTTAGATTGAAATTTAACCATTGGAGAAAACTATTCGTTGGAGAAAACAATTGTTGAAAGAGCCAAGCGGCTCGAGGAGATGTTTCATTAAAATTTCGTCGAGAATTTACAACGTTAGCAAAATTTACAATTTCATTTCTAATGGTGCAAATCTCAAAATTCTTCTGCTCGGCCACAGAGCGATTATACGTAGAACCTCTTAAGGTTCGCCGCGTTCCAAGGGCGAGGCAACTCCCTCCCCGACATATCCTCGAGGCGATAGGCGTTGTTTTTGCAAATCTTGGTCACTCTGAACGGACCATCCCATTTGGGGTCCAACTTTCCCACAGGGCGAGAAACCTCGACCTTCTTGGTGACCAAATTCCCGATCTGGAATGTCCGGGGATGGACATGGCGATTATAAGCGCGGGCAGTTGATGCCCGGAAGTTGTCCATCCTTCGCAAAGCGGCGCGCTTTCTCTCGTCGGCGAAGTCGAGCTCGGTCAGGCGAGCGTCGACGTTGGCAATCTCATCGAAGTGCGCAACCCGAGCAGATGGGTGCAGCACCTCAGCGGATATAACGGCGTCGGAACCATAGACTAAGGCGTACGGGGTGTCGCCTGTCGCAGTCCGAGGAGTGGTCCGGTATGCCCAAAGCACGCCTGGGAGCTCGTCGGCCCAATTGCCCTGAGCGTCGGCCAAGGCGGTCTTGAGTCCGTGGAGAATTGTTCGGTTGGTGACTTCGACTTGGCCGTTGGCCTGAGGGTTCCTCACTGAAGTGAAACGCTGCTCGATTTTGAGGCTAGAGCACCATTCCCTTACCTGGTGACTCTGGAACTGGGTTCCGTTGTCGGAGATGATGACCCTGGGGAGTTCGAAGCGGCAGATGATGTTCTTCCAAACAAAGATTTTCACAACCGAGTCGGTGATTTTCGCGATGGCCTCCGCTTCAGCCTATTTGGTGAAATACTTAATGGCGACTATGACAAACTTCCTCTGCCCGGGGGCCTGAGGGAACGGTCCAAGAATATCTATCCCCCACTGATCGAATGGCCAGGATATCTCGACGTTTACCATCGGGGCGGCAGGCTGATAGACGAGGTTGGCGTGTATTTGACATGTTCGGCATCGTCGGACAAAGTTGAAGCAATCTTGCACGAGGTTAGGCTAGAAGAACCCTGCCCGTGATACCTTTTTGGCCAAGGACCTTGGCCCAGTGTGGTTTCCGCAACACCCTTGGTGTATCTCTTCGATAACCTCCCTGGCCTGCTGAGTGTTCAAGCATCGTCGAGGAGGCCCATCGAAGCTTTTCCTAAACAGGCGCCCCTGCTCGTCGAGGGCGTATCGAGAGGCCTGCCGTCGGAGTCTTTTGGCTTCGACAGGTCCCTCGGGGAGAATTCCGTCCTTCAGGTAGGCGATTAGTTCGGCGATCCAGTCTTCCGGGGGCTCGACGGAAAGTATGCACTGTCGGGCCCCCGAGCCGGTCAAAGGGTGTTGGCGAACTCAACATGGTTATCGTTCTTTCTTTGGTCCCCCTTACCGAACTGGCCAGCTTCGACAATTGATCCGCCCTCTCATTTTCTGCCCGGGGGATTTGCTCGAGAGAGAACTTGGCGAACCTGTCCTTCAACTTGTTGACCTCCTCCAGGTACTTCGTCATTGATACCTCCCGGGCGTCGTAATTGCCATTGACCTGCTCGGCCACCAACTGCGAATCGGTCAAGGCGACAAGTTCGTCCACGCCCTTGTCCAGGGCAATCTTCATCCCCGCGGCGAGGGCTTCGTACTCAGCTTCGTTGTTGGAAACCAAAAATTCAAGGCGAATGGCGAAGTCGAGCTTGTTGCCCAACTCATCCCGCAGATAAACCCCGGCTCCTCCCCCGGAGTTCGTGGAGGACCCATCGACCATGAGGGTCCACGGTGTTCTTGGCTCCGTTTCCGCCTTCGGGGCCACTTCTGCTAAGAAGTCCGCCAGGACCTGGGCATGAATCGCTGTCCGTGGTTGGAACTGGATATCGAACTCGCCGAGCTCGACGGCCCACTTCACGAGCCGACCAGAGACATCGGGTTTGGCCAACACCTGCCTCAACGGCTCATTGGTCAAGACTACGATGGTGTGGGCCTGAAAGTATTGCCTCAACTTCCGGGCGGAGTGGACCAAAGCGAGGGCGAGCTTCTCGATGGCCAAATAATTCCGTTCAGGGCCTTGGAGGAGCTTGCTAAGGTAATACATCGAGCGGTGTACCCGATCCTCCACGTGAACTAGGACCGAGCTGATAGCATTTGGGGATACCGCCAGATAGGCATAAAGAGGTTTCCCCGGAACTGGTTTCGACAGCAAAGGGGGTTCGGTCAGGTATCTTTTTAATTCGAGGAGCGCGCACTGGCATTCCTCCGTCCACTTCCAATCCGGCACCTTCCCCAGTGCTTTCAAAAATGGGAGGTTCTGGTCCGCTGAGCGGGATATGAACCGATTAAGGGCAACTATGCGCCCTACCAAGCTCTGTACTTCCTTCACTGAGCTGGGCGGCTCGATGTCGAGGATGGCGCGAATCTTCGAGGGGTTGGCCTCGATCCCCCTATGGCTGACGATATATCCGAGAAACTTACCTCCTCGGACACCGAACGTGCACTTGTTCGGGTTGAGTTTTAGGCCATATTTCCTCAGAATCTCAAATGTTCGAGCAAGGTGCCCGAGATGATCGGACTCCCGCTCACTGCGGACTATCATGTCGTCGACGTAAACTTCGACGGTTCTCCCGATCTCTTCCTTGAACATGAGATTCACGAGCCTCTGATATGTAGCTCCGGCGTTTTTCAGCCCGAAGGGCATCACGAGGAAGCAATACGTCCCCGACGAGATGACGAACGACGTTCTCCCCCGATCCTCCTCGGCCATGTAGATCTGGTAGTAGCCCTGGAAGGCGTCCATCATGCTCATCAACTCGCACCCCGCCGTTGAGTCAACGAGTTGGTCTATCCGAGGAAGGGGGTAGTGGTCCTTGGGGCAGGCTTTGTTGAGATCGGTGAAATCGTTGCACATCCGCCATTGGCCATCGCCCTTGGCAACGACGACCACGTTGTATAGCCATTCAGTAAACTGGATCTCCACGATGTAGCCTGCCTCGAGGAGCTTGTTGACCTCCTCCTCGATGATTCGGTTGCGCGCTTCGCAAAATATCCTCTTTTTCTGCCTCACCGGCCTAAACGATGGGTCTGCGTTCAAGCGATGGACAATGACTTCGGGGTCGATCCCGGGAAAATCTGAGGCCTTCCAAGCGAAGACGTCAGCATTTGATTAGAGGAAGTCGACCAACATGACCTCGTGATGCGGCTCGGGCTCAATCCTACCCGGGTGGTCTTGGAAGGGTCGCCCTCTACAAGCTGGATTGTCTTGAAGTCTTCCGCCGGCGTCATTTTCTCTTCCTCGAGCCTCCTCCTCTTCGCCGGGTCGATTTCGGAAGATTCGGGGATGTCCATCCGCGAGGTGGCGGCCTCGACTGGTCGGGGTGCCTAGGGGTGTTCAAACGGTTAAAACCGCACATTTCGGTTTTTCGATTCGGTTAACCAAAATTTTCGATTTTCCGAAATGAAAATCGAAAACCGAACCGAAATGTGTTCGGTTCGGTTCGGTTTTAACCGAAATTTTCGGTTCGGTTTTTCGGTTAAAATCGAAAAACCGAAATAATTGTAAATAATAATAATAATAATAATAATGATAATAATAATAAGAGCATGCAATTTCCTTATTTTCGGTTCGGTTCGGTTTTTCTTACTTTTGTTCCATAGATTACATAATATTTTTTATTTTCGGTTTTTTTCGGTTTTTTAATCGAAAAAACCGAAAAACCGAATTTTCTTGAACTAAATAACCGAAAACCGAACCGAACATGCTTCGGTTCGGTTCGGTTTTTACGGTTTTCGATCGGTTTTCGATTTTGTTGAACACCCCTAGGGGTGCCGGAGCCTTCTTGCCTTCGACGGAAGCCGAGTAACACTTCCAGGCATCCAAAATCCGGCACGTGACCTGCCCGACACCCGCGGGTGTGGGGAACTTCATCTTCAGGTGATACGTGGACACCACCGCCCAAAACGCGTTTAGTGCGGGTTGCCCCAGGATAATGTTATACGCGAACGGGGCGTCCACGATGAGATACGAGATCATTAAAGTTCTCCTCCTCGGTGCCTCCCCCAATAAAGTGGGAAGCTGGATCATTCCAAGGGGAACTACCTCGGATCCCCCGAATCTGACAAGAGGTGTCTGCACGGGGGACATCGTGTATTTCCCTAAGTCCATTTTCGCAAACGTGCTGGCGAAAATGACATTGGCGGAACTCCCGTTGTCAATCAGAGTCTTGGCCACCGTGTAGTTGGCCACGTCCAGGTTTATGACCATCGGGTAATCCGGCGTATCCATGAGGCCGTCTGCCTTAGGGAGGTGCTCGAGATCCCTGTCAGAAAACTCGAGCAACTCGGTTGGGGGCGCTGCCTCCGAGATGGCGTTGATCTGCATCCTCTCGTGGTAGTAGCGCTCCTCGATGTGATAACGAACCTGATCGAGGCGCCTCTCTACATGCTTTCTTCTAGACCTGGTGTCTCCTCCACTGGGCCCGCCCGCGATGGTGTGTATGACCCCTCGTGTTGGAAGATTATCTGGAATGGCGGGTTGCTTATCGGGCCGTTGGGCCGGGGTTGGGTCCCTACGAGGGGAACGTGATCTTTCCCTTCTCGGGGACCCAGAGTCATCGTCCTCGAAGGACGGGGAGCGTTGTCGACGGCTACCTTCGCCTTTGTGGCCCTGACCCTTCTTTTTGACAAACTTCTTGACCTCCGGGCAGCCAGCATCGATGAGGCGCTGGATTTCTCTCTTGAGAGCGTAGCAGCCCTCGGTGTCGTGGTTTCCCACTTGCTTGTGGAAAGCGCAGTATTTGTTCCCCCTCGGGGGGGCTCCATCCCTGTCCTGGATCTTCCTCGGCCTCCGGAAGATTGTGGGGTCGTTGGTGTTGATGGTGGCAAAAATTTCCTTTCTCGACATCACCAGCGGGGTAAGCTCATTGTCTCGTCGGCGGTCTTTCTTCTCCCCAGCGTCCGGCCGCCTTTTGTAACGCATGTCCTCAACATTCATGTATTGCTGGGCAATAGACATGACCTTCTCCATTGTGGCCGGACGCTTTCTGGCGAGGTGGTCCGAGCATGCTTGATTCCGGATGGCGCCCATGATAACGTCGAGGAGGAAGTCCATCTGGACGCTCTCGACCTTGAGTAACTCAGTGTTGAACCGGTTGAAAAAATCTCTCAAGGACTCATTGTCTTTTTGTCGAATTTTGTGAAGGTGGGACGGAGGCAGCTTGGTCAGATTCTTTGTCTGAAAATGGTTTACAAACTTCACCGCCAGGTCGGCGAAGCTCCTGATCGATCCTGGGGCTTGCCGGACGTACCACTGCGAGGCCACACCTTGGAAGGTCGTGACCAGCAGTTTAGCGGCGAAATCGTCGTCGATCATATGCACACGCATGGCGTGCTTGAACTGTATGAGGTACTCCTTGGGGTCGGCTTCCCCGTCGTATCGGGGCAAGTCCGTGGGGATCCGCACACCCCGTGGAGCACGAGCTCTCTGGAGATCGGGGCTGAGGGGATCCGTCTCGTCAAGCTCAAAATAACGTTGAGCTGACCCCTGGCTGGATCGATGTGATGTCTCCTCGAGCCTTCGGTGGAGATCTTCCATTCGGTGAGACAGCTCACCGATGTCCTCTCGGGCCCTCTCCCCACGGCGGACCTCGTCGATTCGCCGCTACAGCTCAGTGGCCTGGTGGGAAATCTCCTCCAGGCGTTCCCTCTGGTTCCGGGCCGGGATCCCGAACGAAGCGCCCACGGAGGATTCGTCAACCTCTTCGTCGAGGCGGGGTGGCGGGGCTCGTCTTTCCCTCTGGGGCTCCCGGGGCGCTGGTCCCCGTTCGCGTGCCGGAGCATCATCCCGCGCGACGTCGGCTAGCCGAACACCACGCGGGGGGCGAAAATCCTCTCTCTGGATATGAGGGTCTTCTGCGGGTGCAGGCAGAGCGGGTTTTGGTTCCCCCCGTGCCCTGATCTCTCGTAGTAGTGCGTTGAACTGGTCGGACGTCAAAACCACGAGGCTCTGCCCGACGGTTGGTGAGGGCGTCGCCCCGGCGACCAGGGGCACAGCCGGGGCCGGAGCGTCGCTCGGCCCTGGGGCGTGGGTGGTGATTTGCGGAGGCGGGGGGTTTGTCGAATCCCCTGGCTCCGTCCCAGTTCGGCGGGTGCTAACCATTCTCACTTGTCTTGAATAGGGGCCCTCCTTCTAGCTCCAAAATGATGTGGTCGGATTTGGTCCGAAGAGCACGTCACTCCGAGTAAGGGACAAGTTCGAGGATGGGTGTCCAAAGTCCTTTCAAGCTCCGAGCAAAGGTGTTTGAGTGCTGGTCGGGTCCTACTCTGCAAGGATGGAACACACGTGAGCCTAGCCGGATGTGTCTCCGGCGAAGACCCTCCGATGCTCAAGTCAGAATTCGAGCAGGTGATCGGAAGGTAATAATGTATGTAATTGTGTGTAAAAACTTACCGTATGAACAGTAACGGTGTGCTATTTATAATAATCGGAGACGAGTGGGCCGGATTAGGGTTAGACCGGCCCAGCCTTATTGTCCGTACAGGAATATTCCCCGGCTCGTGCCGGGGATGCGTCGGGTACACGTTGTGTCAGAGGAGGACACCCGGTGTCAGAGGTCGTTATCACTGGGACCACATCGAGGACGGAGTGGAACCGTCCGAGGATAGAGGGGTGTTTCCGAATCCCCGCAGGATGGTCCGAGGACTACGGAGATGGGGACGATAGTCCGAGGAGGTCTAAACCCCGAGGAGCAACGTGGCTTCGGGGAAACACAGGCGGTATGGCGTTTTGACGTTTTCTGATCGGGCCTGGACGTACTGGGCCAAATCCTAGTCGGACTGGTCAGACGCATGGCGGCCTTCGGTTGGCATCTTGAGCTGACGTGGCGCCGACGTGGCCTCAGGCATATCGGGCCCCATCAGGTACCCTTTGCACAATTGTACAATCACTTTCTAAGATAAAATTTAAATTTATATGTTTATCAAGAAATAAATTGAGAAATGTGAAAGAATTCCTTGGTTTTGGTTGGCTGAAAGAAAGCGGTAAGGGACACATTAATGGATACATGTTAAATGTTCCAAGGACCATTTGCCTTTTCCACATTATAATGGAGTTGGGCAAATCGATTCTTTTCTAGATTTTATTCCAAATAAAAATACATATGCTACCATAACTCACTCGTTATGAGTTTTTCTTGTTATTTTTGGTGTAGATTTTATGTTGAGTGTTGATCCGATATGGGTCCGACCACGTCTGAACTAAGAAAACGATGAGTGTATTATATTTGTCATGTGATTTAGGAGAGAGTGATATGGCAAGTGTTTACAAGTATAAAAACACTTTTTTTTTAGGACAAGTGTAATAACACTTGCTATGTTACTTGTTGGATATGGTCAACTCATGGTCTAATAAGAATCATCTAGATGTCTGACCTTGATCGCATAAAGTGAGTGCATGAGAGTGAAGAATTTTAAAAAGTTGAGTGTGAAAACATTTTAAACTAAGCTTTTAATAAGAAATATATATATTTTGCATGTAATATGAAATTATATATATATATATATTCATTATAAAACAAATTGAGAGAGAGACTATAAGCAACATAATTTTATTAAGTATTGATAATTTTATGTAATTAGCTAAATTTGTTAATTTTTTTCATAACCTAAAAAAGAATTCATACATATATAAGTACAATTTATACTCAAACAACTAGTCACGTCAGCACTCTTAAATAAAAATTAGCTTGTTGTGCTTATATATATTCAAGCAATTAAATCATTAGACGCTAATTACATTTGTAAGAATTTGTTTATACAATACTTAATTAGGTATGCATTAATTTATTGCAAGAGCTTATTTATGAAATAATATCAAACCTTTGTTCAATTTTTCAATATTAGTAAAAGTTAATGAGAGAATTAAAAAATATTAAGTTATTTTAATGGGAGCTTTGAGCATAATTCGAACACTAACCATTAGATACTGTCAATTTGGACACCCTCTAGTTTATGAAATTCAAGCAAAGTACGTAATTGCTATATATAGAGCAAAATCAGCAGAAAAAAACAATTAAGTGGGTAGAATAGATGATCTAAAAGTGTTGCGAGTTAATGATAGAGATTAATTCGCCAACCTCCCATTTGCTGGCTACGGAGTACACACACACACACACACACACATATATATATATATATGCGCATTTGATATCCCAAACCTAATTAAAAAATATAGGATGGAACATAAATTAAATTTAATAGTTCGATGCTTGTATACGCTATTAAGCGACATCATGCATATATCTCTATCTAACAATTTGTAAACATTGTGTCTAAACACTTCCCTTGAATTGATATCTCCCATTCTCTACCATATATCTCCATTATCGTTCCCAAAAATTTCCACCAATTCCATTTCATCACACACACACACACATTGCGCCATTGAAGCAGCTTGCCAGCTAGCATAAGATATGAAAAAGGCCCTTTGTTTCTCTCTCTTCATTACCCTCCTAATCTCCCCCATACTCTCAAAATCCCAAACCAATCCACCAGATCACAACCTAGTGCGCAGCTCCTGCGCGCACGCCAGCTACCCCGACATCTGCGTGCGGACGCTCTCTTCCTGCGGCGGCGGCTCCGCCAGGACCCCGCGCGAGCTCGCCCAAGTGGCCGTGAAGGTCAGCCTCGCCCGCGCCCGCAAGGCGTCGGGCTTCCTCGCCCAGCTGACCGTCAGCGGCCGGAGGGAGAAGGGGGCTCTCAGGGACTGCATCGAGCAAATGGGCGACACCGTGGACGAGCTAAGCAAGACGCTGTCGGTCCTGCAGCACCTCCGCCGCCGCGACTTCCGGGGGCAGATGAGCAATGCGGAGACGTGGGTGAGCGCCGCCTTGGCCAACGAGGACTCCTGCCTCGATGGGTTTAAGGAGATCGACGGCAATGTGAGGTGTGACGTGCATCGGAAGATCACGAACGTCGCTCGAGTTACGAGTAATGCACTGTATCTGATCAACGCCCTTGATGATTAATTAATAAATTGATTAATCGCCATGGCGAAAAATCTGGTGCTCCCTGCAAAATCTCGTATTATAATTATCATTTTACGTTGTTCTTCTATATATACTGTTTGAAGGTGTATGTCTACAATGTATCTTGTAAGGTCTGTATGTATCTGTGTTATTTCCGTGTGACTGTGTGTATAACTTCATTTGCGCAATGAACTTCCTCCAGGATAGCTTCTGTAACTATTTCTGTTCCCAGAAAGATGGTTTGTTATGAATATTATGCAAGAAAAAAGAATTATAACAATTTTTTTTTAAGTTTTAAGTTTTAGCACTTAAATAATAGAATTACGCTTTATATTTTATAGAAAATTGAGTTCAGCCATACAAAAATTTCTGGTCCCGATTGCTGGTAGTAGTGATTTTATTAGGTGAGACATTGATTATGCGGACAAAATTGAAGTGATTGGTTGAGGCAGTTGCTAGGTGCACGAGGGATTAACATTCAGACAACTACTATAATTATATGGTTTTTGGAGTCTTTGAAAAGTTGGTTTAATTTCGAAGGCAAAATTAAGCTCTCTCAATGTTTGTAAAATTGAATTTAAAATGTGTAGATAAGGTCAATTTCTCGAAAATGCAATTTTTATTTTTGTATGGCCCGTGAGTGCAAGTGTTAATGTGATGTCTACTATTTTTATAAACAGTCAAGAAAGTATCAAAGATGGCTTTTATAGTAGTAGTGGTGTAGCAGGTAGGTTGTCTTCAATTATTGCAGCTCGAATCTTCTATTATATAATCGTGTTAAACTTTTTATTACGCTCATCAATACACATCGCGTGTATTGGTGAGCGGTCGATATAAGGAAACCTAGCTGTCTTGATGAGTGTAATAAAATATGTAATACGATTTATGCAATAAAAGATCCGAACTGCAATTATTGTGTTTGTCATGCACTTTGTGGGTCCAGTATGGTGCTCCATGTCTCCAATACCGAGAAGTTGTTGTTAGTCACTTTGAATGTCTACATTTATAATATCTCACACAGGACAATGTTAGTAATATATACATGTACACACACACACACACCAAACCTTCTTAAGTGACTCCCTAATATTGTAACTACTGGATATATTGGGTGTATGTACATTTTTTGGCCACTAGAAATTATCTCAATCGAATACAAAGCTTACCATTTTATTTATTTATTTATTATTATTATTATTTGAATTACACTTATTCAACTCTACTTAGGCAAACATGATGTTATCAAGTTCTATAACCATTTATTACAAAATGAAAAATATGTGAACAAATATTACGCAAACTAAAGAATTCTTACTAATTTTGCACAAACCCACACTTCGAGTGCCTTGCACTTGACAAGTCGTTTTTCAATTTCTTTTAAAAACAGAAAAAAAAAAGTCAATAATAAGGATAAGCTACTACACTTGCAAACAAATCAGTTGTGAGTTTGTGTCCAAACTAGGGTAGTTGGGAAAATTAGCGAAGATCCTTTTCCGGTTGAACATATGCCAGCTGCACCCACACTACGGAAGCACTCCCCCTATTTTTGTTTAATTTTTTTTCTCTCTCCTATTACACATTTTTTTAACTCTATTTCTTTCTTCCCTCGCTTCTTTTATCTGTTACTTTTCAATATCTCTTTTTAATTTTTTTATACTTTTTTTCTGAATTTATTTTATTTTAATTTTTTGAGCTATCATTAATGATCATATATATGGATTTTAGGAAAACATAGTTGAGGGAAAATGACAATGGGACTTTGAAGAGATTAATAATGCCCAATGCTTTCACGGTGCATGAGATGTGAGAGCATTTTACCAAAAAGAACAAGGTGATGGCTGATGGGCTCTGGCACTCAGAATTGTTCTTGTGGTATGGGCCTAGAGATTAGCAGGCCCGTTAGTTTTATGCGAATACAACTGCCGCTTTACCCTATACATTTCTCAAGCCTACCAGCCCAATAAATTAAAACGAGACTCACAACTTTGAATCCAAAATTTTGTATGTGCTATTTTAATTTAATTGTTAAAATTAAGATTGCAAAGCACATTTTGTTTTTATTTAATTAATAGATAAATAAAAAAAGTGACATATGCAATGAGTGTTGCTTGGGTGTAGTTGGTTATCACGCTAGTCTCACACACTAGAGGTCCCCCGCCCGAACCCGGGCTCAGACATCTTTTTCTTTTTTTTAGATAAAATTTCAAAAATTGTGAAAACAGAAGGGCAGATATATAGTCCCGTTCCATCTGAATACTTACGTTATTCTACTCGAACTTTCATTATAAAAACACTTGCTGTCACTCTTCTTAAGCATATTTGAATGGTAATAAGAGAAGATGAATTGATGATGATGGGAAATTAATAAAGTAGATAATCACGAGCATTATGGAATATGGATCATTCTAATACCAACTTCTCGATGAAAGCTACTTTTTGGGATCACATCCGACAAAACACAGATTTGTTCTGGACATACCGAAGAAACCAACACAAGGGACTTTGTGGCCCAAACTAATCCAACAAATATACGCCCGAATATGCCTTCCCAAGAATATTTCTAAACATAGGAGGATAGGCTCATTGTAACATGCTCTATCATCTAACATTTCCCCCTAGAAAAGGATGTCCTTTTCTTGTTTTAATACACACTCACAACACCCACACACACACACACACTCCACCTGGCATTACACTCCTCCCACACCTCTAAAAGATGCATATCCATTAGACCAGAGGACAATGCATTTACTCAAGTAGGAAGTCACAAAATCAATCAGGCTTTTGATTTGAGATCATTTTCGTAGGAATCATTTAGTGACGATTGTTTCTCCCAAGTTCGGCCCTTAGATTGCCAAACCCGAGAGCATTATTATTTGTTCACATAGACACTCACTGTAACCCTATTGCGTAAAAAATTTCTTATGTGCATGGATTATAAAAACACCGAACCAATTAATCTTGTCGCATTGCTAAAAGAGTATTGATTCCCATCACAGTACACTAAATTCTACAGCGTTACATTATTGATACCTTATAGGTACCAATACCATCATGGGTCTTTAAATACCCATCACCCTCTACTCACCAAGTCTAGCAAGGACCAAAAAGCCTGAAAACAGTTCGGGAATCATTGTTTTCACTGGCTGTTGCCAAAAAGAAAAAGAAGCTAATTTGGATCTAAAACAAGTGTTAATGGTTAGTGTTGGCGATTAAATTTTCGTTCAATTAAAAATTGATAAGTGTAAATTAAAATATTAAATATTAATTAAAATTTCTTTTTTTAAATTTTGGAATTTCCTAAACTTAATTCCAAATATTAAATAGTTAATTTTAATTGATATTTTAATATTTGTTTTACCGACGAATGAGAGATCGTCAAATGTCAATGTGAAGTTTCACGGCCAATCAAATCAAGTCTTGCAGCCCGAAAGTCCAAAACCAATTAAATAATGACAAGTCGCGCATTTGATTGCATGGACCAATCAAATAATGACAGTAAAAGTTATTTTTCTCTTTAAAAATAATTTATATTGAAGAGATAAATATCGAAGAAGGTGTTGGCAATTTAAAGACCCTGCATAAACACCTATAAATAGGGGTCATTTGATTCTCAAAAGACATAAAGAAGCTTTCAAGAGCAAGAGAAGTCAAGAAGATCCCGAAGTTCTCTCAAGGCAAGCTCAAGAAGGTTCGTGAAGACCAAAGGCGAAATTCCCGACGTTTTTCGTGAAAATCATCAAATCAAGGTGTTCAATCCGCGATCAAAGTGTTATCCCCGTGTTTTGGCATTTTTTTTCCAACTCAAATCCACGGTGATTAAGACGACGTTCAAGGCGTTCTTCGCAGAAATCATCCAAATAAGGCATTTGATCTGCAATCAATGTGTCAAACCAGCAAATCGACATTTGTCTTCAAGTCAAAGTCAAGTCAAATCCACAGTGTTCACGGCGTTCTTCACGGTGTTCATCGAAGTTTTTGACGTTTGATTCGTGATCAAGCTACTCAGCTCACGAATCGCGTTATTGGAATATTATATCAAATTCGGAGAAAAGAATCAGGGGATTAATCTTTTAGAGATTATTTTCTACTAAATCATATTCTTTTCAAATATTTGTCACATGTATTTCTCGACTTGTAATTTGTATTTACAAAATAAGAAATTTTGTGCGAACAGTCACAAAGAGATCATAAATTGACTCATCAGCAAAGTTAAATAGAGTTGAGTATCACAACAGGAAATTATAGCAACTTCTCATTGGCCATTCCAAATCAAGGGCACCTCTTTGCCTTCTTAATCATCCCATGCAACATCAGAATTAATCTATGATCCAATAATTCCCATAAAACACGACTTGTACATGTCTCCGCCATAAATTAACCTAACCTTTTTCAATCTAGCTTGGCGAAGAAAGTAAGTTTGCTCTTCTCTAACATGAATATACATCCACAGAAAATGAACTCCACAAGGATGCTAGCTGCTAAGGAATGTTTCCTCAGTTCTCATCATTTTGAAAGAAATATAGATTGACGTTTCAGTTGTTGTATCGACCGCCTTTTTCCCAGTAAAAAACTTGAGGTCAATATGAACACCCTTACCATACCTCTGCACCATTGCATAGTAAAACCTACTAGTATGGAGCAAATAAAACAGATGAGTTGTGGCCACCAAACCCAAATGAATTAGACAATGCCACCTTAATGTCCAGTCTTTCTTTTCTTGGTCCCACCAGCACATTAGTATCCTGAATCAAGTGTGGTTACCAATAAAAACAATACAGATTTATTGATTTATGAAAGAAATAATGGCGTCTGTACTGAATTAACAAGTTTGGATTCTAGTTCGTGAACAAATATAATCCGGATTCACAAAAGAAACAACATGCTTGACTCAAATTAAAAAGCAGATGTATAATCTTGGTTCAGTTCTATCAGAAGTAAAAACAATGTCAAACCACTTCCTGATCCAACTCATGCATGTACTCAGTTCTCACCTGTTTATTTCTACGCATTTAGTGTCAGTATTAAGTATGAGTCCTATCTAGTAACTATAATACTCAATGGTGGATAAACATGTCACAATTACTGGCTGATGGAACATACTTCTTTGCATGTAAGTAAATGACTGACAAGTGACAAAGATCAACAATATGCTACATTTTGCATATGAAATTACTGAACGGGATAGGTTGAAGAAGCATACCACACCATCATCTGGATTTTCAAGATTGATATTTGGATGAACCCAACCAGTCCTGATTGCCTATAAGAAGACAAGGGTTCAGTCTAACAATGGATTGCAATTCCAAACATTCAACATTAGTATTACTCAATTAGGTAATCACATTGTGGTGCATCAAATATTTGGCGCCATATGAATCATTTTATTCAATGTATAAAGTATGCATTACACGGGATACTTAATCAATTAATCACATGATTACACTGTTAACAAGCAAAGAACCGAGGAGCATTAATTAGAAACAAGTGAAAGCATAAGCCACAGTGCAGGAGATGCGAAGATCAAGAAAAGAAAATGCATAAAACGTTAGTTTCTAGAGTAATGCAATCTCATTCAGAAAACAGCTGCAAATCAGTCTCTAGCTTCTTTATACTTTAGGTAAACAGATTATGCAGAATAGCTTTCTTGTGTGGAATGGATTCTAGGAGTGACGGGTTACCATCTTGCTTTATTTTTACTAATTAAATCCTGCTACATTTTCCATTTCAGGCACTTAAGTGGTTAAGAAGACAAAACCCACCCCAATCACCCACCTGGAAAATAAGAATATCCAGAAAGCAGAAAAAACAAACAACTCTTATATCCCATGGAATAACAAAATGAGGATTTCGGCAAATGACTAAGTTGAAAAGTATACGGAATTATCTTAGCAGCATCTGCAAATAAAGTAAATATGCAAGATACCTGCACAGTTGCAACAGCCTCCACAGCACCAGATGCTCCAAGTAGATGTCCAATCATTGATTTTGTTGAGTTCACCCTTAGCTGCAAAATGGCAATAATTAGCCACAAATTACCCAAAACCTTTGGCAATAAACTAGAATAAGTATTGTATCTAAGAGAACTTTGAGTTTATGCGGAAACCTCTGGGTTCTGCCCAAAACAATGAATAAGCGCTTGATACTCCTTGAGATCGCCCGATGGAGTAGATGTTGCATGTGCATTTATATAATTTACATCTTCCCTAGATACTCCAGCCTGAGCCAAAGCCTTCTCTACACACAGAATGACACCGGTCCCTGCTCGCAGATATGGTCAAAGGGTCAAAATACATAGAAGTAAAATACTAACTTAATAGAGAGGCTTCCATTATTTTCGTTTTGTATATGTAGCACAACTTAAATTGGGTCAAAACAGCTAAAAATCTGAAGATCACCAACTCCACGAAAGAGAACTATGGAAACAATATACAAACGTCCTTGGGCAATACAAAAGGAATAGGAATAATCACAGCTAAACAAAACAAAAATCTGACTCACTGGAATGGATTGAATGAAATCATAGCAACACAGTCCTAGCCAAGGGCTGTTGCAGCAAACCATGACATGCTCAATTTTGATAATTTATTTGTTCATTCTGATGGTCAAAATGCAAAATACTGAGTTATTAGTACTCTGCTTGAAAAGAAAACAAAAAAGAGTCATACCAAAGCAGTTTGGTAATTCCAAACCATCAATTGAGCCACAAAATTGGCCAGAGCACACTTCAATGGTTTAGTTTCTCTCGTAAGCGACTAAAGGTGGGCAGACATGTAAATATCAGCTTTCCAAATTTAGGAAAATGCAAGTTTATCACACACACAAATGAATAAATGCAAATCAATCAAGAAAGCAGTTGTAATGGGCAAGTTCCAACATTTTAGTTGATGTATACAAAAGTATTTACCACTGTTGTTAAGGAATAGAACTTTGTTAAGCTGCAGCCAGTTTCTGTAGTCATCTGATGCTAAAAAGTCATCAGATTGAAAAAATAACTAACTTCATTAATGAAAGTCGGTGAGGTGAACCAGCATGATAGAGTTCCTGCACTCAAGTGTAAACCTCATCTTTCTAGCTTCAGCACTTTCACGAGGATGACAGCTTATTGTCAATATGATGGATGATGGACAGTTACATTGTTGTAACTGTCACAGCATTAATTGTTACAAAATGTACCTAGACAAAATGTATCTAGACATAATGTATATAGCCATACAAAATGTACACAGTCATTATCTTGTATTTTAGAGCTAGTTTACTTTCCCTAATTAACTAGGATTAATGTTAGGAAGTTTGATTTTAGGATACAAATTAGCTAGCTTATGGTGTATATATACCCCTGTGTAATAGCAATACAAGGGGGAAAGAAAGGAATCCTTTATGTTCTAACTTGGTATCAAAGCCACTTTTCTAACTCTGTGTTTTTTTTTCTTGAGTGTTTTGGCAATCTTGCCTGTCTTTGGGGATTTGTCCTAGACATCTAGGTCTCTCGAATCTTGATATTTTGTTTTTGGGTGCTCTTCTTTTCAAAATTTTTTTGGGTTTTGATCTATTTTTCCGAGAGAGATCTTTTCCATTTTCTTTGGTTTTCATCTATTTTCATTAGAGATGACTTCCAACCAATTTGAGTCTTTTAGTGTTCGTTTCATGGGAAAAAATTATTCTGCCTGGGCGTTCCAGTTTCAACTGTTTCTGACAGGAAAAGAATTATGGGGTCATATCGATGGCAACTCCTACAACTACTACACAATCATCTCAATGGACGGTCAAAGATGCTTGGGTGATGACCTGGATTTTAGGGTCAGTCGACCCTCTTATTGTCCTTAATCTAAGGCCATATAAGACTGCAAAAGACATGTGGGATTATTTAAAAAAAATTTACAATCAAGAACAAACGTTTTCAATTGGAACAACACTGCTCATTACTCTCAGGGAAGTCTTCCCATTCAAGATTTTTATTCTGGCTTTCAAAACTTGTGGACAGAATTTACTGATATTGTTTATGCAAAAAATTTCCTACTACATCTCTTACTGTATTTCAAGAAATTCATGATAAAAGCAAGAGAGGTCAATTTTTGATGAAATTGAGATCTGAGTTTGAGTGCTCATCCAAACTTAATGAACCATGAACCTTCTCCTTACTTGGATGTTTGTTCTAGGGAATTACTTCGTGAAGAGCAAAGTCTTATCACACAAAACACCTTCCCGCCAGAGAATACCGTCAGTGTTGCATTTGCGGCTCCAGGTAAAGGAAAAGGTAGGGATATGCACCTAATACAATGCTATAGTTGCAAAGAATATGGTCACATTGCTATCAATTGTGGAAAAAAATCCTGCAATTATTGCAAACAACCTAGGCACATCATCAAAGAATGTCCTATCCACCCACAAAATCTCAAGGTCAATGCTTTTCAAGCTGGGACAAATAGTCACAATCAATTTACTACTAAACTCCAGCAGTGCCTACAAGCTCTTCTCCAACAAGTGCCCCAATTGTTCTTACTCCTAAATGGTCCAACAAATGATCGTTTCAGCTTTTTCAACCTTAAGGCTATAAGGTAATGTCCCTATATCCCAGTGTTGCTTGTTGACTCTGTTGCCTCAAATCACATGACCAACTCATCTAGTCTGCTTAGAAATGTACGCAAGTATCACGGTTCATCAGAAATTCAAATTGCTAATGGTAGTAATTTACCAATTAATAAGGTTGGGGATATTAATCCTATTTTCAAGAATATTTTTGTATCACTAGAACTCTCTACTAGTCTTATTTAGGTTGGACAATTGATCGACAACAATTGTGATGTGCATTTTTCTCGTGATAGTCAGTGGATACTCCATTGGAAGTGAACGCTAAGTATCGTCACGATGAAGGAAATCTTCTTTCAGACCCAATTTTATTTCAGCAACTAGTTGGGAGTTTGAATTATCTCACTATTACACGGCCAGACATCTCTTTTGCAGTTCAATAAGTTAGTCAATTCATGCAAGCTCCACGACATCTACATTTGGCAGTAATGCATCACGTCATTAGATACGTTCTAGGTTCGTCTAGACGTGGATTATTCTTTCCAGCTAGTTCTCTTATTCGTCTTATGGCTTTTTGTGATGCCGATTGGGCTGGATGTCCAGACACTCGCCGCTCTATTACGGGTTGGTGCATGTTTGTTAGAGATTCTCTAATATCATGGAAGAGCAAGAAACAAGATCGGGTTTCAAAATCTTCAACTGAATCTGAATATAGAGCAATGTCCGCTGCATGTTCAGAGATTGTTTGGCTTCGTGGCCTACTTGCAGAGATTGGATTCCCTTAGTCAAACCCTACATCTCTCCATGCTGACAACGAGTGCTATTCAGATTGCTACAAATCCCATTTTTCATGAACATACCAAACATATCGAGGTGGACTGTCATTCTATATGAGAAGTTGTGGATAAGGGAGTTATTTCTCTTCCACATGTTTCTACTGATCCACAAATTGCTGACGTGCTTACAAAATCCATGACTCGACAATGTCATCAATTTCTAGTTGGCAAATTGATGCTTATTGATAGACCAGCATCAATTTGAGGGAGGATGTCAATATGATGGATGATGGACAGTTACATTGTTGTAACTATCACAGCATGAATTGTTACAAAATGTACGTAAACAAAATGTATCTAGACATAATGTATATAGTCATTATCTTGTATTTTAAAGCTAGTTGACTTTCCCTAATTAGCTAGGATTAATGTTAGGAAGCTTGATTTTAGGATACAAATTAGCTAGCTTATGATGTATATATACCCCTATGTAATAGCAATACAAGGGGGAAAGAAAGGAATCCTTTGTGTTCTAACACTTATTACAACTGAGATTTGACAGTTTATACCCTTTTTGACTTGCTAACTAAAATCAAATCACGATCCCAATTCTCACTCAACAGAATTCTTGACTTCTCTTCACTTCACATATTAATTTGTAGGCTGAAAAACCAAGGGGATACATACCTTCGGGATGAGGCTCTGTCATGTGATAAGCATCACAAGTGAAGCTTCCACCAAGAAACTCAGCATAGATAGTTGCACCTCTACTCTGCTCAACCCAAAATGATTGAAAGTTAAGCTTCACAAATAAATTAGCCAATAGGGAATTCCTCTGCATACATGACAAAAAATTACCAACTATTGAACCAATTGATCTTTCAGCATACCTTAGCATGTTCAAGTTCCTCCAAGAGCAATACTCCAGCCCCTTCTCCCATAACAAATCCATCACGATTCTGTCCAAGATCAGAAATAAAGTTATAAGGGAAGTGATACTAGGAGATTGAAGAAATATGGAGCTTCAAGCAGCTCTATTTATGTCAGTAAAAATAATAAGACACTCCAATTGAAGGATCTCTAGAGTTGTAGTTGCCCTTCCATTCTCACTGATCTAAGCATATTAACCGGTTTGATTGTGAGTTCAACATAGAATATCCAGATATGCAAACTCAGGACTCAGGTCCCAAATAATGGATGATAAACAATCATTTTGTTCGGAAATAGAAATTTTGGTTTTCTAGATTCAATTATTGCCTCTTGTAATAATCACACGTTAAGCACAAGACTGTACCAGTCCCACAAATTTTGTAAAAATGATGCTACTGATGACTGGTCAAATTAAATATACAAATATAAAAATAACAATGCTAGGATTGTATATGAGAGTACTTTGTGATAGTAAAGCATGCATTATTATCAAACAACATTCTGGTTTTCAGACGATTTCCCATTAAATTCCAGCAACTATGGTTAGAGACCAATAAACAGAAGATTACACTATCCCAGGGTCGCGAGGCTTTAGTAGGATCAGTGTTTCTCTGTGACAGTGCTCTGCATGCAACAAAGCCTCCCAGTCCTGCACCGAAGTTGTGATTTAGAAACAGAATTGAGAATTTTGCTAATATGTGAGAAAGAGAAAAACAGTTACCAATTGGTATGATTGCTGCATCAGAGCCACCACAAAGCATCATGTCCTGCAACAATCTCAACAAGCATCAGCAAGCAGTTAGGTCACAGATAGGATGATCTATCATTGATTCACCAAAGAATATGGAGCAAAATGAAAAGGGGATGAGTAACTCTAGTAGTTATCTTCAGAGAAGAAGTCAAGCAACTTACAGCTTCACCTCTGATGATATGGTTAGCAGCATTCAGTATACAGAAGTTGCTAGTTGCACAAGCAGTAGATATTGAGTAGTTTGGGCCCATCCATCCCTGTAATTACCAAGTTTAGGATGATGACAATAAGTTAGGCATTAATCAATCTGCTACAGTCAAAGGAAGGAATTTTCTTTAACCAGATCCATGGCAAGCATGGCAGAACCCATGTTTGTAGTTGCAAAAGGCACACAAAATGGATTCATCTTCCGATATGAGATCCGCAATGCTTCAATTGCATCATTAAAAACCTGTCCAAATACTAAACCAAATCAGAGGGGGTTGCAACCTGTATCTCAAGATAAATTGATGTGCAAACAGTAAATCTCTTGACTAAAACTATTAGGAAGAGGCTCATATGTTTCCAGTTTCAAGCATTTAGGTTCATATGGCAGAGGCTTTAACCAGATATTGAACTTACAGAATTAAAGATTTTATCTCAGGGGATGAAAAAAGGCATTCTCATCTTTGCTCGGTGAATTGTAAAGTTCACAAATGGTACGGCTATGTAATTAAAAAAAAAAAAAAAGAAGGCATTGTAGTTTATGCACCCAATTCAAATCATGGTAACACATACGAAAACCAAAGGAGCGGACAAATCAATATATAATCACACACCAAAGTAATATCAGCAGCAGCCCTCATTTTTGTGCAAGGGAAAAATTAAACTTACTTTCATCCCACCCATTGCAGATCCAATAAGCACACCACATCTTGCTTTATTCAATTCTTCCATCACATCTTCTGTAATTCCTCCATCAGCCAAAGCCTTCTTCCCTGCTGTCAGCATGTAAAGCATGAACTTATCCATTCTCTTGGAAAATTTAGGTGTAACCCAGCCATCTGTTGAGAACGACTTAATCTCTCCAGCAATTCTCTGTAATTGAAACCCTTACTAGTAAAAATTAGAAGAACTTGGCTTAAACAATGAAAGGAGGTAACAAGCAAGTCATCGTACAGTTGGATACTGCGAACAATCAAAAGACTCTATCTCACTAATTCCGCTGACTCCTTCAAGCAGGTTATTGTAGAAGACCTCTGCATCATGACCAAGTGGTGTCTCCACACCCATACCTGTCACAACCACTCTCCTTTGATTGGTTGGAGGTTTCTTCTTGGACATAACTTCCATGGCAGGATTTACAGCTCTGGCCATTGCTTCTCCTATAATTCACATAGGAACATGAACAACCCACGGATGACCCATGAAAACCATTCTAAAGCATCATGATCCATAGATGTATCAAAATTTCAAATCAGTTGAACCACTAATTAAAGTTTGGCATAACACAGAGTTCCAAAAAGGCTATCCCAAGGGGGATATGCAGAACTCTTATAATTAGAAATCAGGAAGAACTAATAAGTCCCTACAAGATAACTGCCCATTGATCCAACATTGTCACTTTCTCAGCAAGGCATGATTGTTGGGACAAAAGAGGAAAATGGGTCAGCAACAAATTAAGATAGGCAGACCTACTGGACCCAACCACACCCACCCTGAGAAAAAATGAAAGTAGGTGCAAAATTTTGTAGCTCGGATAACCGTGCGGAACTAAAGCACATACACATAAGAACGGCAAGGCAGCACAACTTCTGTCAATGTAGTTAATGCAACAACTCTACCTTAATATCAACTAGCGACTGCTACAATAAAGCTCATAACAGGGTTCATGCATAAAGCATGAACAATAACACACCATAAATTACCAATTATCCATTCAAACGACACTGGCAAGAAATTTTAATTTTATTGAACCCCATTAACTCAGAAATGAATCCCAAGACTGAAACTGAAAATCGAATACTGTACCACTTGATAATAAAATTGGGGGAAAAAATAAGTATACTGAGAAAGAACTTAATCAACCAAATTAAAATCTCTAACCAAATTATTCAAAGAAACAAAGAGAAACGACAATCAACTGCGCCGGACGAGCCATAACACCGCGTCAAACACGACAGAAATCAGTAGAAATCCAGATACATACACACGAGCACCATTTTTTTTTTTATTGATAATTGCAGGAGCACCAAATTAATAGCAAGCAAAGAGACAAACCAGAACGAACAGACGGGCAAGGGAGTTTCCTGCGCCTGCGATTCAGGGGACCATTCTTCGATCCAAAGCCGAAGAAACACTCGGAGGCATGCGAAGATTTATAGAAGTGATCGCAGGGCTCAAAGGCGAAGCAAGAATTCATGAGATTGCGAATGCCGGAGAAGTGAGGAGCACATTTGGCGAGAACCCTCTTCCGGCGGTGGGCAACCCATTTGCTGAGGCGGGATGAATTGGACGACTTCGTCGACAGCATGGAAATGGAAGATTCCTTCTCATAAGCGACGGACATGCATGCGGCCATTAGCCATGAGCAAACCACCGATGACGCCGCCATCCCAAAACCCCTGTCCCCCAAACACCACCACTAAACTAAATCTATATGTATATGTATATATAGATATATATATATATATGTCTTTATCTATATCAATGTTTATCACTGTCTAAGCATATAGATATAGATATATGTAGCTATCCTGGGATGACTGACGGGGTCGGCGGTGGAGACTGAAGTTCGTGCTCTAAAATGAGGATGGCGAAATTAACTAGACGACCATTTTGAATTTTTATTGATTGAATCTGAAAGTAACAGAGAGAGAGAGAGAGAGGTTAGAGAGAGAAAGTTGAGCGGATCGAAGTGGTATCGTTTATTTGATTTTTATTCGTTTATCACACACTCCTGACTCCTGAGATGCTGTGCTGTGTTTTCTGACTTTCTCGCTCCATCCTGGGCTTTTGCGTGCGCCTCAACAAAATTAGGCATTAGGCAAAGCATCTACCACCAGAAAAATTGTTTTCATATCATAAATTCTCTCTCTCTCTCTCTCTCTCTCTCTCTCTCTATATATATATATATATATATATATGTAATATTTATATTTGTGTGTGTGGTTTCACCTAGAAAGAAATATTAAAACTACTATACCTACGTGGTCTTTTGAAGAAAAAGATAGTATTGCCCCTGTTTTTTCTTGGCATTATGCTTGAGACTATGATTTATCGTTTGAGCGTTAATTAATACATTCATATATTTTATTCATAAACGCTATTAGAATTTTACAGAATATTTTAGGGTTTATGTATGATTTACAATTTTACCTAAACACCCTAGTTAAGATATAAGATGCATAATATGTTCAAATTAATAAACACCTAAATGTCAAAGTACCCTTATCAAAAAAAAAAAAAAACTGTCATAGTATCGACTGAGAAGCTACAATTTGATTAATATTCAACTAATATTTTTAATTATTAGATTAAGTAGGGTGCTATAACAATTGGTATTGTGGTCCTTGTGATACATTTGTATCCCGGCCTCTACGATACACAACTCTTTATGTCTTAAAAAACGAGTCAATAGTATTTTACTACCCTGTGTTATTCAAAAAAAACAAAAAAAATCCTATGAAAAAAAAATTACTTTAAAAAACTTTATAATTTTCAAAACTTGCATAAAATACCCTCGTGTGTACACGCGTATTGACTGCGAAAATTCATGTATATTAACCCCTTGAAATTACTATTTTATCCTTATATTTAATTTTATTCATAATTCATAAAATAAAAACCCCACCCCAACCCTAACACCCAAAAATCAGCCACCATAGTTCCCTTCCACTCCCCCCCCCCCCAGCCGCCACCAGTGGCGACCACCACCACCACCACACCGCCGTCGTCCCCCTCGTTTTTTTTTCCTTCACGCTGCTTCCGCCGCCGCGCAGCCCTCTCCCTCTCACGCCGCCGCCACCACCACCACCACCAAAGTCCCACCACGCCGCCGCCATCCTCTCCTCTCCTTCCCCTCATGCCGCTGCGTAGCCCTCTCCCTCTCACGCCGCCACCAGCCACCACCACCACCAAAGTCCCACCACGCCGCCGCCGTTGCCACTATCGAAGCCCCACCTGGATAGTCCAGAAGACTAGAAAGATCGGGCCAACCGACGAGCAAGTTGTCAGCTGCAGCTTCAAGATTGATGAAACTGGAAAAGCTGTGCTCACATTTGACAACCAAACTTCCAAGAAGAAGAAGCTTCTTTACAGATCCAAGACCAAGCCCTCTGAATGAACATAACAATGGCAGCATAAAAAAGGGGGGGGGGATTCCCTTTGTTCATTCACGTCACATATTCTTTTTTCTTTTCTGATTGTGTATTGAAAAACTTAGGTCTGGGGGAGTTATTTAATTTTATATTTTATTTGTTGGTTTTTTTTTCTTGAATTTAAAGTTTTGTTGTTGGATTTGTCTAAATTTGTCTGGTGAATGCAAGGAATGAGAATATATTGAACGGATGTTCATTTATTTAGAACGGGTAGAGTATATTGAATGCCGGCACCGGCCGACGGTGATAGTAGGCGGCGGCGGCGGCTAGTGACGATAGTGGTGGGGGTTAGTGACTATGTATAAGGAGGGCAAAATAGTCTTTTCATATTTATTTGACTAAAAATCAACCCTGAGGTGCAGTGAGCAAATTTTGAAAGATACAAGGTTTTTTTGGATAATTTTTTTTTCTCAGGGTTTTTTTTGTTTATTAGGTATAATACAGGGGTGCCGTGTGCATTTCTCCCCTTAAAAAACTCTAGTTAACATCTAAAATTAATTAGTGAAAATATTAATATAAGAAAGTATATGAGAAGATGCATAGTTGTTTTGTAAAATTTAATGTTTTTTGCCCCACATTGATTTTATTAAGTGAATTTATAATTGCCTTGTAAGTTGTAACATAAGTGCTATTAGTTGTGGAAGTTAATAACCAGTGTCACTAAAAAAAATAAGTAAATTTGTAACAATATAATAAGTGATAACATAACATTATCACTAATTATATATATTCAGTGACAAAAAAATTATATAGTCACAAACCATAATTTACATAATGTCAATGGTGATAATATGGTATAAAAAGGTGACAACATAATGTAATATCGATAATTTTTTTTGATACAATCATCTCGGGACACTCTATAGATGTCAATCGGAAAACACCCCCATACACACGCACACACTCACTCAAAGGGGAAGGGGTAGAGGACAAGAGGGTTCGAACTCAGGACATTCCTGATACCACTTTCGAACCCCCACCACTCGGCTCTGAGCCCAGTGGCTGTAATATCGATAATTAGTGGCACGCATATAGCAACAACTTAGACACTTAGTAATAGTAGAATTTTGTCACAAAATTCTAATGACAATTTTTTTGTTATCAAGTTGACACTATAGATGTGTCACTAATTATTAATGATAATAACTAAAATATTAATTTTTGTTACCATTGAGTGATATTATAACAACATAAAAATTATTGTCACAAAAAAAACTTAATTAATGACAAAATAAAAAGTATTCACTTTTTTGAAATGAATCTATTACATAATGGTCTATTACAATCATTGCATCAATATTTCAAATGAAGAACAAACTATTACAATTGAATATTATCAAATGATAATTAGACACAAACTACTATATAATAGGAAGAATCTAGTATTAAACTAGAAAAACACCCACATTCATGGGGAATTGAACCCTTAATCTTAAGGTTATAGGACTTCCACATTACCACTGAGACAAGACCTCATCAACGATATTGCCACTTTTATATATTGTCAATATTATTATTTTTTCTTGTAGTGTGCGAAGACTTAATACTTAATAGAGAATTTGAGAGGTCACATGTAGGGTTGCACTCGCGTCGCTTAGCAACATTGGTGCTTTAAATGCATTTCTTGAAACTCATGGAAGTTATGCACGTTTTTTGTAATTGATTGCCATAAAATAGTACTAGCATATTTGGCACACTTGATATGTATGCAAAATAAAAATGAGATAGGATCTAATGAAATGATTAAATTTAAAATGAAATTTTTACTGAATCTATATAAACGTGTGTGCATATATCTTAACTAGTTTTATTATTTATACTATATTTTCAACTATGTTTAATATATTGGTTAAATTTATGATAAGTGAAAAATTAAAATTAAAGTAAGATTAAATTTTATAATTAAAAAAATAAGTAGAAAAGGAAGTAAAAAAATCTAGAAAAAAAAGGATGTGAGAGAGGAGAGAGAAAAGGGAATAAAAAAGGAAATTTAAAAGAACGTGAGAGAGATGATAGAAAGAATAATAACTAAAGATTATATATTTACGATTATTTTAGTAGGGGTAATTTAGGATGTTTAGAATTATACAGACAAAAAAAAAATAAAAGGGTTCTCACTTAATACATAGTATAGATAAATATACTCTATGGCTTCGTTCGGTTTTGCCAATTAGCCAAGAAATAGAGGTCCAATCTAAGCTAATTGGATGTTCGGTTTATAAAATGAATTGCGTCGGATCCTTTGATTGTTTAACATGACCCGGCAATATTTCAACTATTCACCCCTGATTAAGTCTCGGGGTGGGGGGTGAGACTAGTAATCTCAATTGCCAAGATTATGTTTGGGTGGATGTGAATGTACAAAGGTGCCCTTCATTAAATAACTTAATTCCTATTTTACCCTTAAAAATATCGAACTTACAATTTGACCTTCCTATTTTGGTTTTGGTTCTCACGAACTAGGGATAAGTGTTGCCCATGTTCTGCATTTTGTATAATTAGCGTGTCGGGTATATTCAAAGTATGTACAAAATAAAAATGTGATTTAATTTAATTAAATAATTAAATTTTAATCATATCAAATTCTCTATATAAATACACATATTTTCTTTATTATTATTTATATTGTCCTTTTTAGTTATTTATATTATATTTGTTAAATTTATCAAAAGTTAATAAAGTATTTTAAATGAAAGTATTTTTTAATTAAAAAATAAATAAAAATATAAAGTAACACAAAAATTTTGAAAAAAAAAGGATGTGAAATAGAAAAAGGAGAGAAGTGACAATAGAAAAGGAAAAAAAAAAAATCTATACATTGTTGGAGAGAAAAGAAAGAATAAATAAGAGAGAAGTATAGTTAAAAGGTATTTTAGGAATATTACAATTACACATATAAATAAGAAAAAGTCAAGAGCCCTTACATTTAATATAAGGTTGTGTTTTGTAGTAGATTAGGATTGTGTGTGATAGTGAAACAATTGGATAGATATGTTATAAATTTGTTATTAATCCATTTCATTAAAATATTTGATAGCAGGTATTGTTTCCTAAGATATCCTTCAAACTATGCTTGGTATAATTTTTTTTTTTAAATATGAATTGGAAGTAAATTATGAAAAGTTCTTTAATTTAATCACCTTTTATCAACTTTTATCAACTCAATTTAAATAACGTGGATTACAAATCCTACCTCCATGGAGAAATGGGGTATTCCATAAATTAATAGATAAGAAATCGGGCATATGCTTTATAAAGGACCAAACAAATCTACCAAATATAATTATAGGTGAAATGCAAATATAATCCAAAGCATAAATCCCTATCAAACACAACCTAATTGTATAGATAAAAGCGATTGTTTATAATTTCATAATAATAAACCCCCTCAACTCATCTACTAATTATTAACAACAACAAGCATACAAAAATAAGCAAAAAAAAAGGTTTTTTTTTAAAAGCTTATAAAATATCTTATATTTGTCAAATGCAGACTTCGAAAAAAATTCTTCAAACATAAGGACATAGGAGTAATTTAGTGTATCCATTCAATAGGAGGCTATTTAAATAATTTACAACATATATTCAAGTTTCATATTAGCAGTTGTAGGAACCGAACAATGCTCTCATCAAATTGAGGGAAGGGAGAAAAGGTGCAATATGTCAAACCGAACATGATACACATAATTCAGAAACTAGGTTAATTTCAAAATTGTTAATTGAATGAGATTGTTCAATTCCACAAACCGAACGAAGCCTATATTTATTCTATCATTAGCTACCACTCTAAGAAACTGAAGGGTTACATAGACAATAATCTCAACCATAATTAGTATAACTATGCCCTCATTTCTATTTTTATATGATCATCCTTCACACAAAGATATTCTATGCAATTTTCAGTGAATTGTTGCTATTGAAACTATTTTTCTCACAGAGATAGGTTTGGTATACATATTCGAGTTTCGTAGCATGTAACATATAGCAAATTACTGTTGTTAGAGACAATAAAAATCTAAACGGTAGATATAACTAATATCTAGCAAATCACTCTTGATAGAGACAATAAAAACCTAAAAAGTAGACATTACTGGTGCCATTTCTTCTATTTTCATCATAATTTTAAACACTCTCAATAAAGCAACAGCGCCATATACTACAATATACAAATATTTTGACTGGTCAAATAATTTAAAAACATTAAAAAAAAAACAAAATCCTTAAAGTATAAAAAGATAAATATTATAAAAAAAAACATACTAGGAAGAGGAAAAGTGTATTTTACCCAAATACTTATTTCAATAAGAATGAGGGACGGATTCATAATTGAATAGTTGGGGGTGGGGGTGCAACTTGGGGAAAAGTTGCCCAAAATTTCAATTGTAAATTCAATCAATAAATAAAAAGAAGAAAAAAAAAATCTGTTACCAAAAAGTTACTTTTAGGGGAAAAAATGAAAATTATTTGATTCGATGAACTTAAATAATTTGTAGTTTTATAATTTATCAGAGCGACGCATGATCTGACTTTGTCTATTAAAAATTTTACTCAAATGTGTTGTCATCTCTAAGTAATTAGTAAAACAATATGTATAGTAACTTATTTTTGCTTTTATTTTTACTCTTATATATGTAATTGATTGCAATATTGGAATTTTCATTTGTAATACGTTTAAATTGATTTTTTTTTTGGGTCAAGGATTGATTTTTTTAAGAAGAGAAGCAGTTAATTGTGAAAAAAAAAAACTACTTCAATAAATAAAAAAATTATTATAAAAAGCATGTCTGCTAAAATATTTTTTAAAACTCGTTCAAACGGGTATAAGTCTTGTTGGTTTTTGTCAACTAAAATTTAAGACCATCGATATCTTAAAATTTTTGTAGTTAATTTTAATAGAAATGAGGGGCTAAACTCTAACCCTACCTTCCCGTTACACGAAATTGGGGCCAATTTTACCCAACCCTGTACTAGGAGAATTCAATTTAGTCAACCAATATTGATTATTAAGAAAAGGATCCTAAGATGAGACTACGATAGCCTTAGCCCTTAGGACTCGTATTAGTCATAAAGAGACATTTAAGCCTACCAATTTTATTTTTTTTTAACATTCAAATTGCTTTCACTGATTAAGATATCATTTGAGGGCTTTCGTAAGTAAGAACCACTTCCAATAGTAATTTCTAATGAGCTTAATTATGTGGTTTCAGTTTCCCTCAAAAAAAAAAAAAAATTATGTGGTTTCAGCACTTGATTAAATTGATCGTCCACCCAACCCCAAACGATAGATATGCATGTCAGGCACCACGTTTTCGTGTAAAATAAGAGAAAGAGTTGCTTTTCTTTCTTCTTTTTCTCTCCCCTCAACCAAAATTTGAAATATACACATTAAAAATATTTTTTTTTTGTTTGAATAAGGGTTTTCATATGCTTAATAGTGACAAAAATATAATTAAGTTGTAATTAATAATTAATTAGTGCCATATGTATATATATACCATATAGTGACAATATTAAAAGTATGAGTTGAAATTCTTATTCTCACTGTGCATGTGTCTTAATTGTCAATATTGATAATTTATTACATTAACTCTCACCACAAGAAAAAGTTATAATATTAATACCAAAAAATAAATTATCAATGCTACCACCACAAGATCTGCACAGCCCACGTATATATTGCATACCTAATATTATAAATGGAGCAATTGTGTTGGCAAAATTATCTCCATAATGGATCTTTGTAATATCTAATTCGGATAAATAGGTCACTAAATCAGAACCGAATGACGAAGGAAAACACACACACACACATCAAGCTACAGCCAAAAGACGCGGGCTCACATACTGTCAATTCTACTTCAAAATATTAATGTTGGCAACGTATGTAAACAATCTGCACTAGAATTGGCTCATGTCAAGCACCTCGTACGGCTCAAAGAAGTGCTTCATGTGACTATGCTATGGAAGATGCCTTTCTACACTCCCTATCAAATATCCAATGGTGTATTGGGCAGGGACATAAGGTGTCATTTTGGTTTGATAGATAGCTCAAAGGCTAAACACTAATGGAGTGGCTGGACACCCATATCGAACTCGGTGACATTCCCCTTTGTGTTTCTCATCTTCTCAAACAGGATGGCACATGGAACTTGTCAACCGTTAGAACACCAATGCCTAATCACTTGAAAAATATGATCAGTTGTGTGCCAATCTCCATCTCTAGGCAACGAGAAGATACTAGAATATGGATGGGGTCCCCGAACGGAAACTTCACGCGTAAGTCAGCCTATGGCTACCTCTGTAGAGTGCAAACCACGAATGCCCATGATCATATATCCTGGAAATGGGTTTGGAAACTTTCCCTCCCTCAAAAGTTCAAATTTTTCTTGCGGCTATGCAATCATGGGAAATTACTAACTAATGCTTTAAGGAAAGATAGAAACCTTGCAAATTCGGATTTGTGTCCTCGATGCAATTTTGCTAGAGAGGATACTATGCATGTTGTTCTGCACTGTTCTAAGGCTAGGCAAGTTTGGGACTCAATAATCCACTCAACTGATTTCATGCTCTTCTTATCTCCTCACTCCGAAAACTGGTTCAAATTCCACGTTACTGGCAAATTTCGTAACATGATTCTTCCGCAATACCCCTGGATAATCATCCTTGTAGCCACGATTTGGTGTCTTTAGCTCGCACGTAACAAGTGTGTTTTTCAAAACCTTCAAGAACCCACCCACGTAACTGTAACCTTAATCAAGAATTTGGCCATGGAAATATTGTCATCTTCACAAGAGGTGGAATTGGAAAAACGAAAGAGAGAGAGAGAGTCACCAAGTGGAAGCTGGCCCCAATGAATTGGTATAAGTTAAACGCTGATGGTAGTGTTATACGCGAAGGAGATTCAGCAGCGGAAACGCTGATAGTAGTGTTATAAGCGAAGGAGATTCAGCAGCGGCTGGGGGCTTGGTTCGAGACCACAAAAGGGAGTGGGTTACAGGATTTACCATGAAGCTAGGAAGCGTGACTATCACACTGGTAGAGCTGCTTGGCCTACGAACTGGTTTGAAAATGGCATGGGAACGACGCCTGCCCCGAATTCAGGTGGAACTTGACTCCAAGGTGGTTATTAAGCTGATCCAAGAGGCAGATATCGCTTGTCATCCCCTGACGAACATTATCCAAGATTATAGGAAACTGCTTCATAAACCATGGCAGGTAACTCTAATGCATACCAAGAGAGCTGGAAATGAGTGTGCTGATATCCTTGCCAAACTTGGTCACAAGAATGTTGAGAAGCAATCCATTTGGGATTTGCCTCCTTTTGAAGTTTTTTCAATCCTGGAATCCGAGAAAGCAAGGTTGTAATTATTGTAACCTCTTTCTCTTGACCAAAAAAAAAAATATCCAATGGTGTATTCTAAAGCATATTAGCACTGAATCTCATATTATGCAAACATATTTTTATCTATATTTTTTGGTGTTTCACGTACCAAGTATATGCAAGCATTTTCTCTATGTTGCCCAAGTATAATCGAAAATTATATAAGAATTATTGTTTGGGCCCCACCTATAGATCGAATTTTTCAAATTGTATTATATTTTGAGTGTTGATATTTGTTTTAAATGAATTAATGATGTGACACAACGTAATTTTTTGATTCATGTGTAAGGTTAAAACCGAGTGAAAAAAAAAGTCCATTTTGGTTTACATTCAAATCGCCCAAACTAGAAACCCACATACTTGAGAGTGTTTTCCAGTTATTTATTTAATTCTATTTTATTTGATCTTATTTGCAAAACTATAAAAAATGAAACTTTTGAAACAAGAATTGGAAGAAAAAAAAACCGCAACATGAAGAGCAGTTCGGATCTTGTGTTACATAATCATGTTACATCTTCTATTATACTCATCAATACATGCCACATGTATAGGTGAACGGTCGAGATAAGAAAAAAGAAAAACTAATGATATGGAAAAAAAATATAAAGATTTCCTTTCCTTATCTCGACTTCTCACCAATACACATACGCCGTATTGACAAGTGTAACAGAAAATATAATACGATTATATAACAGAAAATCCGAACTGGATGAAGAGAGTATATTTTTGGAGCACTTACAAATTACAATATGTCGCAGAATCACGGAAAATTAACCATCAATAAATTACTGAGGAATTGTAGCGCAGACATCCCTCCTTACAACTTATAACTTATAAGAGCTAGACGATGGAGTACATTCGATATATGTGCAAAATTAAAAAATTTAAATATTTATTAGATTTTATATATTATTATATATTTTTTAATTATTTGTAATATATGTATTTTATTAAATTTGTTATAAGAATAACTTAAAATAAATATAGAATTATAAAATTAACAAATAAATAAGAAATTAGAAGTTTTAAAAAATGTAAAAGCGATATGAAAAATATTATATTGATGGATGAAAGAGAATAAGAAAAGAAATAAACTAAATAGAGTTAATAGTGGCATAAAAGAGAGTGGAGGGAATATAAATAAGAATAGAGACACCAAAAGGGACCAAAGAGACGATGATTATTAGACCCCTAGACACTTTATTAATAGTACAAGATGATTGTTAGATCCCTTAAACACTTTATTAATAATATATCTAAAAAAGCCCACTTGAATATGCCCCCCCCCCCACCCACAACACACGCACACAAAAGCAAAAAAACTTGGCACTATTTTTCTTTTTTCATACTACAGAAAAATAATTATTAAAAAAAATGAAGTACATCAACAAACATATCATATTTTGATTGCCTTAAAATTAACATTCGCTCAAAATGAAAATCATTATATCAAATTAAATATGCACTTTATATAATCTCAAATATTACAAAAATATATATACATACGTTTATACCTTCAAACCATATTCTCAAATAAATCCATATCTTTTCAGTAATTGCTCCAATAAAATCACGTTGGATAATAATATAAAAGCTAACCAGACAAAACAATAAGAAGAGATTTTTACCATAGAAAATGCAAGTCGGAACTCGTTTTCCAAATTTGCATTTTCAACTTAAAAAAAAAAAAAAAAAAGAATGCATCAGAATATCAGATTAGTTATTTCCTAATAATTTGTCCAAATATATTTACGTTCGCTGCTAAAATACTAAAAGATATTTATCGAGAAACAACTAAAATTAATTCCAATTAAAAATTGGTCCAAATATATTTATGCTCGCTTCTACAATATTGAAAAATATTTATCGAGAAACAACTAAAATTAATTCCAATTAATAATTGGTCCAAATACATTTAGGTTTGCAGCTAAAATATTTATAAAAAAAAAATTCTGTTGAAACAACTAAAATTAATTACAATTCATAATGGGTCCAAATATATTTAGGTTTGCCGCTACAGTATTAAAAAAAATATTTCTGTAGAAACAACTAAAATTAATTCCAATTAATAATGGGTACAATATTAAAAATTATTTGTAGAGAAACAACTAAAATTAATTCCAATTAAACATAGCTTAAAGGTACCATGATTAATGTTTTTAAGTGCCTAGATATGAAAGGTTTGCCAAACTCACGACCTAATGTTTGGACCACCTGCAAATCTCGAGTCTGACTCCAAACATTGATGAAACAACATTTATTGTTGTGAAACAAACGCCAATTAATTTTTTCCCAAAAACATACGCAACTTGGGTTTGTTTGTTTTTGGTGAAAGAAAAAGCCTGAGACTCCATGTGATTTTTCGAACTACAAAAATTTAACTATTATTGAATATTTTTTTCGTCAGAATTCGTTGAAATGAAGTTGAATTTAATTGTCGCAATTTTACCAACACACTATTGCCTATTTCTTGTCAAATTAAGCTATAACCACCACTTGCACATAATACCCTCAAGTAATTAACTTTTTAACAAGATTCATCAGGAAAATTCTATTGATCTGGGTTTGGGGTTTCATTCATGCACTTAATAGTTCAAATTCAACTATATATTATATCTATTTTATAAAAAATAATATATAATATGTGATTGGATCTAAACTATTCGATGTATATACCCCGTTCCATGAAAAAAATTTCCAAATCTACCTCTCATATTTATTGACTCATATTTATTGACTCAAATACGGAAAGCGACTGTCCAATTTTCAAATGATCAGAAAGACTGTCCACTAATATTCATGTACGGTTGCTATCGCCATAAAATGACAAAGAAAACTGTTGGAAACAAATGAACAAAATATCTAAAATTCGATATTCTCGTGGGTGGATTTATTCGATAATATAAATACAATGCAATAATTGTTTTACAGTATAAACACTATAGCCAAAAGCAAATTAAACAATGCCGTAAACAAATAAATAAACAAGAAAGTACAGTTGACTTATCAGTATTTATTTGAAAGGTATGACTGAATCATCGGGTTGAGCCTGTTTGCGTTAAAAAAATATTCGCCCCACTGACCAGTGCGATAACCTCATGAAACCGTTACACCAAGGGTAATTCAGTAAAAAATAAGCCCTAGACCGAGACAAAACTCCCACGCCCCTTGGCCCTTAGCCCGGGGCAGGGGCCGGGTCGGGCAGGTAGCGAGCGTGTGTGGAGTCTGCCCATATGCGGTACTTAGTTGTTTAGTTTACACTATAACAACACTTAACCACATAAATACTAGCATTGTCAAAGTTAATATATCCGATATGGGAGATTTTACACAGCTTTAACCACGTCAAGACAACATTACCTTAGGCTTTATTTATGAATTTTTATTTGAAATAGTTTAATTCTAAATTAATCCCCTTGTAAAAGTCATCTTAACAAGCCATTTTTCAACAAAAACAAAGCTCAAGTAAACGAGGCAAGAAATGGAATTAACGAAACAAAAAATAATAATAATAATAAAAGATTTTCAATTTTTGAAAAATATAAATTATGTGGGAAGAGTGGACTTTTTAAGTGCATCGTGACTTCGTTGTGTAATATTTTAATTGTCACAAGAATATTTATTATATTTTAATCACCGGCGGAGCCACAGCCATTTGAAGGGTTCAAGTGACCCTTTCGAACTTATGAAAATCCTATTTAGACATATATCCAATATATGTAGGAATTTAATTATTTCTCTTATTTTAATGTGAGAATTTTTAGCATTGATCCCAATGAAAAATGATAAATTTAAATATGAAGGGTGTCACAAATAATAAGAGTGTGTACGAATTGAGTGGAGTCTAATAAATTATTATTCGAAACTAATAATTTTTTTTATTAAGTTTAAAAACTTTGTTTGAGTATGATTTTCTTGTGAAATTGAAGTAGCTTTAATCAAATCAAAATTGAGTCAAGTTTCTTGTAATTTGTTGTATAAAAAAAACAAAAGTCCATGTAATTTGATGTTCTTATATGTAATTTTATTGTTATTGAACTAATCAAATCAAGCTACTTTAAATTTTAGCAAACAAACCAAAAAAAAAAAGTAGTCAGACTTATTTTATTATCATTCTTTTGTATTTCTCTTCCCTTAAGTCCCTAAATGCCTACCAAATACAAAAGTAGAAAATTTTAAAATTTATTATCTTAAAGAATTTTATGATACTTCAATTTATGTTCATAAATTTATTTAAAATAATTAGACATAATTTTATGGTTAGGATATTGATTATTATCCTATGATTGTTAGATTTTTAGTTTTCACTTGTTAAACACAGAAAATTTGTAATTAATGTGTCCGAAATATTAAAAGAGTCAACTATAATCAAAATATAAAGATGAATAAATTTGTAAGTACAAATTTTTTGAGAACTTGATATGATTTAAATTAATAAATATAAATTTCTTATATATATACTAGCAACAACGCACACTCTATGTGTGTGCAAAATATAAAACATATATATTTCAATTTAATAGTTAATTTTTTTAAAAAATAAAAATATAAATATATTATTAAATTTCTTTAATAAGAATACTTTTTTTAAGAATTATTTGAAATAATTTTTTAAATTACAATAATTTTAAAGTAAAATAATAATATGAAATAAAATTATATGATAAAGAATAAACAGAAAAACAAATACCAAATAATTGTAATGAGAGAAAGTGGTTTATTGGTTGAGAACATGGATTTTATAAATTGAATGCAGTATTACAATATTGCCCTTTTTATTTGTTTATTTATTTTATGTGTTTACTAATTAAAAGGGTAAAATTGACACATCAAAATTTGGTATCCGAATTGAACCGATTCCATGTGAATTTTCAATTTTAGCCACAATTTTACATATCTCTATTTATTTTATATAAAATTGAAGGGCAAATTTTGTAAAATTACATAAATAACCGTCATTTGTGAAACAAAAATACCTTTCTTTTTATAATAGCATAGATACACACACATGCACACATACCGTCGTAGTATTCATTACATTTTTTTTAATACAATTAATTCGAAACACCCTATAAATTTCAATCGAAACATCATACGCATACTCGTCCAAAGAGGAAGGAGAGGAGACAAGAAAATTCGAACTCAGGGCCCGCTCAAAGAGGAAGGAGAGGGAACAAGAGAGTTCGAACTCAGGATCTCAATGGTATTAGATTCGAACACCTACCACTAGACTGCAACATCAGTGGTGCAGTATCCTCTACATTGAATGACCCCACTAAAAACAAATTCTGACTCCACCATTGGTTTTAATTGTCTTTGCGAAATAGCCATGGGAATCTATATAGTACGCAAAATAAACCTTTCACCCACTCTACAATAATCACACTCGCAGTTTACCCTGCAATTAAATTGTCCTTCTACCTCCATTTAATCTCAATATATCTTAAAATCTAGCATTAAGAATCACGTGATAAAAAATAGACAAATTTTCCCTTTATTAAATTTTTTTTTTCCTTTTTGCCCCTGATTTTTTGTTTTTATCAAATTGTTTATTTTTTATAAACTATATTACACACGTAAATGCGTATAATAATATTTGATATATATATATATATGTATAAAGTATGCATACTATTATGTGTATTAGTGTGTATATATATATATACACACAATCATATATGTCTAATTCTTCTACCTCGTTTGTTCATGATGCTAATACGTTGTAGCATAGGACTCTTGTATGTAAATTGGATAAGGTAAAATATTAGTCTATTAAATAATTTCTCATAACAAACATAAGAGACGGAACAATAAACTACATTTTTCCACGAGGTCTTTTTGAGTAACACAGGATGTCTGATCTTTCTATTTGCTCAAGAAGAAATTGTAGTTAAAAACTTGAGGAATTATATCGAATGCCATGTTCATAAGTTATGTCTCACGGTTGTTAGTTTTGAAAGAAACAATAGTAGAAGTGATAATATTCAGAAATTTCATGATATTGTTGTACCCGTATCGTATTATATTCGTATTGATAAGTTAGTATCTATACAATAGAGCATACTGAAGTTGGAAAGCGTTATGGCACCAAATTAATGGTTGGTCCCTTATATCTGGTGACCTTTGTGGTCTTGGATTGGTTTTGATATTCCAACGATTTGATAATGAATTTGTTTAGGCAATTATTGGTCTCCAATGAATAAACTTCATTAGTTATTTTTAATTGCATATTAAGGAAAGATTCTATCACTATTATCTCATGATCATTTTCATATGAAATAGATGAGAATACTTCAAATATTAATTAAATTATTTTCTTACTCAATCATATCTATTATTTTGGAAAAGTTTGATTTGGTATCTAATTGATACCCAGATGGAATATTTTACTAATGGCTCATTCCTTTCTTGAACGTATTCTAGTTGTTGCATTTATTATAGAACTGTGATAAAATCTTTCCTTACTTGATCATGTCTTCTTATTTCATAAAAGTTTGACCCGGTACCAGATCTATAAACACTTATTCTACACAGATCAAATCACCAGCTTCTCTTTCCTTTCTTGTAGACATTATAGCCATTGTATTAAGTGTTATATAAGAGAGAAATCACGTTTAGTTTGTAGCACAGTACTTAGAACAAACATTTTAAAATTAGATTATTTAATGTAAACGCTCTGCAAAGTTGCATACATCGATTTTTCTTGTTGACTCGCGTATTTTATTGTGTCATTACGAGGGACCTTGCGATGTGAAGAGCAAGCAAAGGCAACCAAGTTCCTTCAAGCAAGTTGAGTCGATGAAGGGTTGTTGGGTCATGATAGTAGTCTGGTGCACAGGAACTTGGCTAGGTGGTAGGAGACGTTTAAGGGTATTATGCACTAAGATCCGGACAAGGGGCGACCACGATATGTATCACCAGAATGGATCACGCTAGCTTGCTTCGGAGGCTATTTGTTGCTGGCCTGTCATTGCTATCGGGATTGAGAATGGCTCTCAGGATAGAGAGCATTTCTTATCCTTTCTCTTTTACTTTCTTGTGTTTAACCTGAAATTTTTGTATATTGTACTAATATTGTTTCTTTTAACAAGTTAATTCTAAGTGAAAACTTAAGAAATCAACGTAGCCCATTTGAGTGAATTATGATAAATAGTTGTGTCATTTTACATAAATCAATTCATTATTCAATTCTTCGTATTTTTGACCTACTTCAACCCCTTTTAGACATATCTCATTCAACATATTCAAACCCTCCATGCCAAAATTTTTGTTGAGAGAAATGGTTATAACTACCTGCCAAATCAACCCATTCTCAACTCCCCAGCCCCTCTCGTACTTATACTTTATTATTATTATTATTATTATTATTATTAGGCTCGCACGAAATCTATATTGAATGGACGCGATATTACAACACAAGTGCGGACTCATGGTAATATTAAATAAACATTTAGGAAAAGACTAACAAAACAACTATTTCCGTTCTCAAAAAAAAAAAAAAAGTACTCGATTATCATTACATTAGAAAAGTAACTTTCAACGTCAGTAAGATGTCTGATGTGCACTGATAATTAAAAGAAATTACCCCCCTCACTAATAAAAAATTCAGAAAAAATTATAATTTTCATCCATTATGTATTAGCATTTTGATTTTTCATCCTATAAATATGAATTATTTAATTTTAGTCCTATAATTTATAAAAAATTATCAATTTTGATCCGATTTTGCTGGAGTCCGACGATTTGTGCTGACATGGACAATTAATTTGGGGCTTTCCGATCAATTGCGCTGATGTGGACAATTTGATGATGTGGCTGACACATGTATATTTACACATATTTTATATTTTTTTTATGTCCACATATATATTTTTTTACACAATTAAAAATAAATTTTTTTATGTTTAAAAATAAAAACCCAATCTCACCCACCCACCTGACCCTCTCTCTCTCTCTTTATCTCTCTCTTCGCCACCTCCTCCCGCCCCTCCCCCCCTCCCCAACCCCCCACCTGACCCTCTCTCTCCCTCTTTCTGCGGGTTGGTGACGGCGACGGTGATGGTGGGCCGGATAGATCTAGATCCAGATCTGACGATGGCGAGGGAGGTGGTGCTAGTGGAGGAAGAAGAGGGTGGGCGAGCGGTAGGGAGTGGGTGAGAGTGAGAGAGAGAGAGAGGAGATGGGGGTGACGCCGATTGGTGGTGGCGGGAGGAGACTGGGGGAGGGACAACGAGAGAGAGAAAGGAGGGAGGGGTGGCGGCGGCAGCATTGGCGTTTTGATAGAGGAAGGAGGTTGTGGGCCACAGGGGGGGGGGGGGAGAGAGGCACAGAGGTGGTGGTGGGCGGCGGCGGCGGCATCGTGGTGGGCGGTGGTGGCAGCGGCATGGTGGAGGAGGAGGTGGGGGGGAGGAGACTGGGGGAGGGACAACGAGAGAGAGAAAGGAGGGAGGGGTGGCGGCGGCAGCATTGGCGTTTTGATAGAGGAAAGAGGTTGTGGGCCACAGGGGGGGGGAGAGAGGCACAGAGGTGGTGGTGGGCGGCGGCGGCGGCATCGTGGTGGGCGGTGGTGGCAGCGGCATGGTGGAGGAGGAGGTGGGGGAGCCGTCGGGGGGCCGGGGGGTGGGGGGTGGGAAGAGAGAGTGAGAAGAGAGAGATAAAAGTTTTTATTTTTAATTTTTTTTAATTGTATAATATATATATATATATATATGTGGATATATATAAATATATATATATATATGTGTGTGTGTAAATACACACATGTCGGCCAAATCATCGAAATTGTCCACATTAGCACAATTGATCGGAAAGCCCCAATTTTATTGTCCACATCAGCGAATTTCGCCGGAATCCAGCCAAATTGGACCAAAATTAACAATTTTTCTTAAATCATAGAACTAAAATTAAACATCGCATACTTATAGGACTAAAATCAAAACGCTAATAGATAGCGGATGAAAATTGTAATTTTTCCAAAAATTTATGACAACAATATTCTGTCACACATTTAAAGTAATCTTTGTAATGAATTAGTGATAAAATTAATGTAAATAAAATTAAAAATAATAATCAATAACAAGCATTTATTAACATAATTATTATAAATAAAATATGTCACATCCACTTACTTCAATAAATTTTAATGCGGATTACCAGGCTAATGTGTTACTATATATATATATATATATATATATATATATATATATATATTAACTTATCATATTATGAAATTATTAATTTATTAATTTTAATTTTATTAATTTATTACTTATGCTTAATTGTACAATTTAATTATCGACTTGACAAATTTAGCATCCACGAAAAATTCTCTAACAAATTCGAAGGTAAAAATATATATAAAGAGTATATTTTCCCTTTCAAATTCCTCAGCACGTTTCCAGTCCCTCAAAAAGTCTAAAATAAAAAGAAAGTTAAGAAAATGTCTCCAACCGAGAATTCCTTGACAAATCCCTTACAAAATAAATATACTAAGGAAATATTTACCTTTCAGATCCCTCATACAAAATTAAAAATGAAAATGTTAAAAAATTAACAGAGGGAAAATGTCCCTCAGAAATCCATTGGTTAAGTAGTCATTTAATTTCTTAGGGACAAGTAAAAAAAAAAATTCGGAGAAAATTTTCCCTCTCATATCTGTAGGAAATACAGAATGTCAATTCTCGGATTAAGTGCGCACCGGATTCAATTCATCTATAGAGTAGCGAATGATCATTAGCAACAGAACTGGAGTTTTACGAATTCCATCAAAAATTATAAAAAAAAATCCATAGGATTTAACAAGGGATGCTGTCTGTAGGCATTACAGAGGAAATCTCTTGAGATTAAGAGAAGTTTTGTTGAAACTAAATTGTCACTCAAAAACTGCTTAACCACTGATACTTTGGTGCATGTTTTGAGAAACTAGTAAAAATTAAAAAAAAAAAAAAAGCATCATCCCTTAATATACATTATTGCAAATCATTTAATTTGTATGTATAGTACCTCTGAATAATTTGTCGCCTATCCCTGCTTGTGATGAACTCAGCATGACAATATAAATGAATAACCAGACAATCTAGTCACAATAATGTAATAACTTACCAGTCAAGTCCTTAATATTAATTACATGGAATTCATAGGTTGTTAATTAATGCATGAAACAAATAATTCAGATTTAAAAATAAAAATGTCGAATCGTTTGACTATAGTTCTTTGATATTTTCAAATACACTATTACACTGTGTCACTGACTTCATTTATTGGGGCTGTCCGCGGGTCGCATTAATTGCTGAAAATGCAGATGGGAATTAGTCAGATATCGTAATTACATTTTCATAACATAGTATCAAATAAACCTGACCCCACTTACGTCCTCAGCACAAACACAATAAAATGACCGTTAAGATAAAATAATAATAATAATAATTTATCTCCTCAATTATATATATATATTTTATGAAATAATTATTGAAGATTAAATTTCTATAAAATTGATATTAAATCTTGAGATTATCTCAAGAACATTTAAATTTATTATAACTCTATTTTCAATACTTCTATAAAGGGATCATAAGTCCAACATTAAAATACCTAAAAAAAATGAGAGAAACACCCGAAGAGAAGAAGAAGAAGACAACGAAAAAATAGAAGTAAAAGCCAATTGAAAAAGCTCTATAATTCTACAAACTTGAAAAAAGAGAATCGCCAAACACTTACAAACTTGAAGAAAGATGAATCCTTTGCTAAAGAATCGCCAAACATCTACAAATTTGAAGAAAGAGAATCGTCAAATGTCTAATTATACAAAAATTCTACAAACTTGAAAAAGGAGAATCACCAAGCACCTCTACAAATGTTCTTACAAATTTTACAAATCTACACAAATGTTCTTTCAAATTCTACAAATCTACACAAGTGTTCTTTCAAATTCTACAAATCTAAACGGTACAATCAACAAACTTCGAAGCCGATTGCAACGTCAGACCCACAAATCTTTGACATGCAGCCACAAACCGCTGAGCCAAGAGATGATCACCAAGCCCCTAAGCTAATAGTTTAAAATGAAATAATATATTTTGTAATTAAAAAATTACAAATAGATCAAAATTATTTTCCTACAAATTTTGTTTAATTGAAATTCTTTTAATTTGTTTGTTCCTTTGGACTTTAGGATATATTAGGGAAAGAAAAAAAATCTGCAAACAATGACATTCAAACCAAACTGAAACTGCACGAATTAATCAGTCCGGAGCTTATAAAAAAAAAAATTAATCAGTCCGGATTTTTTCATTCTTTCTTTATATTCCCTTATGCTGCTCTGCAAATCACGTATCTTGCTGAGTTCGACATAACTTTCCATACGAGAGAGACAGAGACAGAGACAGAGGGAGGGAGAGAGACCAAGTGCATGACATAAAGGGTGGTATTTCACAAGGAGAATGAATAAAGAAGAGAACATAGGCATAAAAACTAACTGGTGTTTAAATCATGCACATAAGCCCGATTACAACAGAAACTTCAACAAATATATCCCGACAGATGGTCCTACTACATCGTTAATTTGTAAAGCACCATTCAGTTGACTAAGCAAGAACTTCGAATTCGGAATATTTACAGAATATAATTAACTTGAAGCCCATCAGGGTAGACTAATACACGACAAAACATGTGCCGGTTGCAATAAGCCTTCCCACTCTGACATGTTAGAGAATTCACTAATAAAATAAGAACAAAGTGAATCACTACAGCATGAATAAGACCAGCCCGTATCGTGAAAATGTTAGCTGCAGGTTGGTAGCTCATCAAAGTATTAACATCTACATCAGCATGTGCAACCCGAGATGAAATGCCTTGACAATACGAAGCAAGAACCTGCATGGAAGTAATAATATCAATTCAGTAAAACGATATGTCGAAATTTCTTCCATTTCATTTCTGTCAAAAAGTGAAGGAGGTATTTTAGAAATGAATGCAGCTCCTAAAACCCCCACCCCAAAATCAAATGCAGGTTATGGAGCCCTTTAAAAAGCTAGGAAATAGAATTCAAGCCATCTAAGCTCGAAGCCTCAAACATAGCTGATACAACATCTGCACATTGTGGATGCAAATCAGACGATCCTTACCTCTCATGGGCATCTACAATGTTCCAGGTCAACTCTTGATATATTATAGAATAAATAGCTTTTGGCCAAGGAACATATGCATGGAGTAATTGCACTAGTAATGGAAGGGGGAAGATGAAGAAGAAGAGGTGCACTAATGGCACACCTAAAAATCCTCAAATGAACATGAAATAAAGCTTGAGTAAAAACGAGTTACTCTCACTTGAAGCAAAGAAAAAAAATTTCCTTCCTATTTCCCTTACCAAAATCAAAGAACCAAACGTAGGGTTAAGGTTTGTGGAAAGCTGAAGACCAGATAATTGGGATAATTCAACAATGATGGAAACGAAATATTTAATATAGACTGCTCTCAGCCCTCAACTCATTTTGATGTTTAGAGCCTAGCAACCATTCTTGACACAGCACACAGAAATTACAGCAGATGCAATGTCCAGCATAATTTGGAGCATCTCAAAGCTTGCTCTAGTTATTAAGAGTCGTATTTTTAGTTAACCTCAGATGTTAGCTTTCTGCACGTATAATTATCTGGCAACTCAACCTCCAAAGCACAGAAATGTGTCGTAAGCAGGCATTGCTCAATGGCAGGTGATTTGACATGTGCAAGGGTTCACCTCAATCTGTCAATTCCAGTGTTTGAAGGTTCTGCTCTTCAATCAAACTTTGAACTCTCTGCGAAAATTCCACATGAGTACCATAGGCAACAGAGAATATGATAAGAGATAAATAAAAGGTACCCTCAGTAATTCTAACCTTCACGGAACTGCCAACCTCCTCTAGTTTTTGCAAAATTGCGACTTCACTAAGTTGAGGTAAAGAATCATGTGCAAATGATATTGAAGGGGACATCTGCACGCCAGAGAAGATAAGCAATTAGAAAAAGAGTGGTAACGAGCCGGAAGACAAATTTGGAGAGTAGATGCTTGTGTGGCTGCAAATGGTGAACAAAAAACCAAAACCTCATAAGTATGAGCACCTATAGAATGTCCTCAAAATAGTGTTAAAATGAGTTAAAAGTATTACTGGTATAAACCGATGTAGTAAACGAAGGCACTCCTCCAGATCATGAATAAGTTAAGAATGTTAACTCAAGGGATTAAGAGAGAGTTACTGGGGAAAACATAGGAAGAAACTACAATTATTGGTACCCACCGTGTGATTTGTACTTTTTCTTTTCTTTCCTTCACCGAGGGGCCGGGGTGGGAGCAGTGACTACGTTTCTATGTTGTATGCCAACAATGGCACGCATGTGTGTGTAACACAGAGAGAGACAGCAGACAAGTTCACAAAAGACGAGTACAGCATTGGAATACTAGTAACTACGCAGAAGATAAGCATGCTTCATATGTTAAGGTGAATGGCATACCAGAGGAACGGGCGAATGACCAATCCTTGGAGTACGGACTTCTTCAACAGCGGAAACTTGTCTGGAGAACACCTCACCTTTCATGTTGGATAACCGTGTAAGAACAGCCTGGAAAGTGGAGAAACAGAAGGGTATGAAGAAATCTATAAGTTAACACATGTCTTCAGTGAATTTTCTGGGCCAAGTTAGAAGTTCTTGACTATCACATTTGCATACAAACCATACCTTCCTGAAAGCATGTGGATCAGAAACACCTTGGATTTGAACATCATCGCTCGGAGGCCTCCTCACTCCAACATTCTCAATTCTAACAGAGTATACTCCGAATAGGGACTGCAGATATCCTGATAAATTACCAATTTCATAAACCAGGCTCAATATGGTCAAGGCCTTTCTAACTACTTCAAATGAAGTCATAGAATAAAGACCCCTCAAATAAATTAAATTCAGATATAAGACATCATAGAAACCTAAACAAAAGTTTTAATAAGAAAAATTACACAGGGAAAATGTAGAACCAAGTTAATCCATCACTGACATACTTCCGGAAACAGAGGTTTTGCTAAGATTAGTGCACTAAACACTCGATAAAAAACATGAATAGCACGACTCTACTACATACAAATACTTCACAAGATTCACAACACCAAGGGCACTAACATTTCCAGCACAATTCTTCAATTGATAATCTCAATTATTTAACTTGGTTAGGGTTTGACCCAAATAGTAAGCCTGGCAAGGGAAAATTGATTTCAAATAACCAAAAAGTGTCTCTTTTCACTTGAAAGAACCAAAAGATCATAGAAACAGCTATACCCTGTTCGATTACAACATCTGCCACTGACGGCAACAAAACATGCTTCTCCTTCCTCAGAACCCCAAAACACGGAAACGGCACCGGCCTTTTCACCTGAAACACAAAACCCTTATCAACAAAACAAAAAACACCACAACCATACAAAACAAAATCAAATCTTTCAAAAAGAAAAATAATTAGAAGATAAATTACTTTGTAAACAATGGCGTTGGGGGTGACGTAGAGTTTCCGGGAGAGTATGTCTTTTCGCAAAATGTACCTCCGAACAGGCAAATAAATGAGCATGAACAAGCCGATGCCCCACACCAGTATCAACAGCACAGAGTACAAAACCCAGCGAGCCGTCTGGTATTCTACGAAACTCTCTTCGGCTTCGTCAAACGACGCTGTAAAGAGGGCGGCTTCTTCGTCCTCATCGTTGTCGATGTGATTATCGTCGTGGGCCGCCTCGGAATCTGAGCCGCCGCCGTCCAGCAACAACCCCCTTTCAAGGCGGTCTATCTCCGCCAACCCATCTTTCGATTCCATAGAAGGTTTTTGATTTAGTGCTGGAAGTGAGATACGGTCTGAATGATACTTCCTTCAAAAACCTTCTAAAAGAATTTTCAAATGCGTGTCGTGATTTTTCACGCTTCAAATTTTTTTAAATTTCATTAAGATAAACTCTATAATTTTTTAATCTTAATTTATTGACAAATACAAATAGAAAATGGTTGTCGAATTTATTGTAAATTTTCCCAAATGCTTTAAAGTTTAAATGATTATTCTTACGTTTGTTGTAAGTGATGCTACATATATATATATATATATATATAGAGAGAGAGAGAGAGAGAACAATATGATAATCAATTTAGTTGTCAAGTTTACTATCAATTATGTTAAAGAGTTAATATAAGTTGGCGAGAATAGTCTTACATGACATATTACTCAATGCATTAATATGTTGTGTGTCCAAGTTTTACCATATGTATATTTAATTTATTTGGTTCCAAAAGTTACGATAAAAATAACATTTCATTGTAAGTTGTAACTATATATATGTATATATGTATATTTAGTTACATAAGTTACATTAAGTCTCCGAACTTGGTACTTTTTTTTCCTTTCTTTCTTTTTAAATTTAGGAAAGAAAGGCAGATAGAAATGTATAAGGCCAAGAAAAACTTTGGTGTGCTTTCCAGATTCGATGGTTGTTTCAAACTCATTGCAGCGAGGCTTCTGGGCCTTATAAGTCCAGTAACTTCTGGGCTTTGATATATTGGTTTATGATAGTCCACAAGCAATCCAGTTGTAAGTTGTAACAGCCAGCACACCACTATAGTTTCAACTTTCCATCAAAGGGAATATTTTACACTACCCAATTGGGTATTACTAAATTGATATTTTTAATCATTAAATTTAAATATAATGATATCAAAAAAATAAAAGTATAACATTATACAGGGACGGCAACGGGCTGGGTCTATGGCGGGTTTGGCCAAACTCAGGACCCGCCTTGCTAGGAAATTTTCGGACTTGGACTTGCCCCAAACTTGCGGAGCCGGTAGACCCAGTTAATTTTTCAAAATAATTCAAAAAATATTTTTTAAAGAAAATTTATATTATCATAACTTTCTAAACATGAAAAAAGTAATAATATTACCAAAGTACTAATTATTTACATATTGCTATAAACATATTTAAATTTTTGAAAAGTTAAATATTGTCATCGTATATTTATATGCACATATTTTAAAATTATAACTTAACTACTAATGTTAGATAATTATTTTTATATATAAGAACGGCATTTTTTTATTTGATTATTTATAAAATACATACTTTTGTATACAAAGTATAGATACATATCATATAATTTTTTGTAAAATAATAAATAAAAACAAATATAAAATCTTAGCGGGGTGGGTCCGATTTTTAAAATGAAAACTCGAAATCTACCTTGGATCTGGTTGGGAGTTTAAAAACCAACCCCGTTCTGGTTCCTTTCTCTTGTGTTTTAAATAGTTCTTGAAGTCTTTTCAGACCGGCGGTAGCTTCTCAATTAGAGCAGCAACCTGAAAAGATTCATAGAGTCGCATTCCCTCTGTATGAAGGTCATGCAGAATAATCTACAACTCTGGACTTGACTAATCATGATTTTGGAGTCCACCATCTTATAATCTAGGAATATTTCGACTATGAATTTCTTTAATTCGGCATCCCCCATTTTGTATTTCTTTTCTAAGGACACCCACAATTCTTTTGATGTGTTGATTGAACTGTATACACTATACAGTGTATCACTCAGCCCATTGAGTATTTAGTTTCTGCATGGAAAATTCCCTTGAGTCCATGCATCTAGAGCTGCCCTATTTTAACCATTAGTGTCACTGTCATCCACTACGGGTGCAGACTCTTTTAAAAACCTTGCGAAACTCAAGGTTGTTAGGTAGAACATCATCTTTTGCTGCCATTTTTTGAAGTCAGCGCCAATGAATTTCTCTGGCCTTTCCCCTTGTGCAGGAGCTTGGAGAACAATACCAGGACTAGAATCTAGATGATGCTATCTTGAAGTCATGAAATCACGTAAAAAAAATTGTCTTAGAATTTCTATTTGTGAGGAGAGCTGATTTTAACAAAGTTGGTGAGAGAATTTGATTCTCTATTTCTAAGATAATTTTGCCCAGTATAGTACTCATGGTTCGTCGGCAATTGTCTCTGAAAATACAACGACTTTTCTCGAGATAGGATGAAAATGAATGATTTTGGCAGAACTAGTGTATGTTTATAATATACGAAAGATTGTGACCATTCATTGAATGAGTGCTAATTGCACGTCCTGGACCACTACTCGCACCGGTTCGACTGGATCGAACCTGGCTTGGGTCGATTTGGTTACTGTCGCACTGCACCGATTTGGACTCCACTAGACCCATACCGAACCGCAGATCCAAACCCGTTTGCTTTATATTTGGATTTGATTCAACCCAAATTTTAATTCGAATTTAGTCCAAAAAGAATATACATTAAATACGGCAACCCATGCCCAGGCTTGGCCAGTCGAACGACAGCAAGCATGCACATGTGGGCCTTGGCTCAAACCCACTTGTACGTAGGTTCTTGCCCATTTACACATTTAAAAATCCCCAAAGAGGCCCCAACCCCTTGCGAGTTTTTAGGCTATATTAAGTGGGCCAATTTCCTTTTATTTTTCGGATGTGGGATGACATTCTTAAATGCCTTCCGAATTCTAACTCCATTTATTTAAGCGGCTAACTTTGACAATTAATTTTCATTCATCCGAAATTGTATTTAATAGAGTGAACATATTATTCATATCTACTTTCGGATCAGAATTCATTAATGTCAATCATAATTACAAATTTAATTTGCAACTTACTTAAATAATTTCTCAAAGTTGGTCAAATACCAACTTGCTAGGAATATAATTTACAACAAAACAGCCAAATTACACTAGGTTGAGCCGAATCGCTTTAAACCACACTTTCAATTCTAATTTAAAAAATCTCAATTTAAAATATATTTAAAAAAAAAACTACATATGACAATTCAATTTTAAATATGTTGAAAAAAATCGAAATCGAACTCTGATAACCCGTAAAAAGAAAAGGCCGCTAGTTTAACTAGATAATTTAACAATGTGAGAGGGAGTTTGCACGTTATTAGCCCATTTTATATATGCGCGCACACTTTTACGATCATATCTTTAACTATGCCCTAACCAAAATATATATATATATATATCTTTAACTATGCACATTGTTGTGGCCATATTCCTAACACTCAAGACACTATGAAGAAACTTTAAAGCTGTTTCCCTAGGTCGTAACACCTATTAATAAAGTCAACATTTACTATGTACACACAGTAGAGCCAAAATACACACACCAAATAATAATAATGTCCATGATATTATGGTGAGGACAACATTTATCCACGTCTACGAACTCAAACTTCAAAAATATATAGGCCCATGGGTGGGCATTGTGTCCATTAATTTGCAGGCCATATATGCAACCCGTGATTTGGGCCACTCCTTCCTCGTCTAACACAAACTCCCAAACTTTGGGCCGTACTCCGTTCCCTTCAATAACTTTATTATTATTATTATTATTATAAAATGGGGCGTAAAAATGTTGAGCAAAATCCCGTGGAAATAGTGACAGAGCCAAATTAAACCCCAGTGCCGAGGCCGGGGATGCACTTGATCATCTACAGACTACTAGCAATATAAATAATTAAACAAGACAAAAAAAAAAAAAAAACAGCCAGTGTACTTAAAAACGACTAGTGAATACACTAAAGGACAATTAGGGTCATCATTAAAATTTAATTATATATATATATATGGTATAATTTTAAAGTCAAGGGAGACATGTATACTCTGATTTATATGTGGTTCCGCCACTATATGAAAATAAAAAACGTAATATGATTAGATTATATAAACGTACATGCTAATTAAGTTATTATCTCTCAATAATAGCATATGGTTGATGTGAAACTGTCCAGAAAAAAAAAACTCGAAAAACTGCTTGACGTGGTATAATTCCGACTGAAAATCCGACCTCCTTTCTCGGGATGAGCTCCCTTTTACTCCCCAATCGATTCCTCTCGAATCCTCCTGATCGAATTGTCTGACACCGTCCGGCTCCACTAGCTTCTCTCCCCATCGACCCGAGCAGGTCGTTATCTCTCTCGGTTCGAAACCAGCTCCTCAGCTCTTCTGGTCGACACCATTATCGACCTGGTCCAACGGATCCCTACTGACATTAAATGCTCCGTCATACGAGGTATGGGGGAACCACCTAATCCCATACCTCATTAATAGAACGCCAGCTAGCGCCTATGGACCTTACCCCTGGGTCTACGGGTCGCCCACGTCGGTCCTCAACAACCTAATTGGCCTGATGAGCCCAAAGGAGCACGATCTATCTGGACACAGTATAAATACCCCCGCATTTATGGTAAAAGATACGCATTAATTACATACAGTACCCTTACTCTGTTCGAATCTCCTCAAAACTGATCCATTGACTTAAGCATCGAAGGGTCTTAGTCGAGACCCATCTCGGTTAGCTCACGTTGTCATTTTCCTTGTTGCAAGACCAACTTCCCACTCGAATATCACTGCTCATCCACCCGACTTGAGGAATCAAACCGGGTCGATCAGCTTCGAATCCGACCTGCATCACTGCTGAAACCAACGATTACCTTTTTTTTTTATTCAATATTTATGTTTGATAAATTATGAACAATATAAAAATTGTATTTATAGAGGGTGTTTGGGATAGTTTTTACTTTTAGAAAAGTTGGAGTTGTTGGGGGTATTTTGAAAAACTTTAAAAAAAACACTTTGCTGCTTTTAGCTTCAAAAAAGTTAGTTTAAGTGTTTTGTTTTGTAACTTCTATCTAACTTAAGTTGAAAAAATACAGAAGCTGAGAAGTTGGGAGTCTAGCAACTTAAAAGTGCTTATTGGTATTTTTGTAAATAAATTGAACTTTTTTAACTGTTTTCTACTAACTTTTGACTACTTTTCACTTTTATTTCCAAACACTCTATACTTTTACTATCAACTTTTAACTTTTATTTTCAAACACTACAACTTTTATTACTCAACTTTTTTTCCACCTTTTCAACGAGGGTGTTTGGGATTGCTTTTGCTTTTGGAGAAGTGGAAAAAAAGTTGAGTAATAAAAGTTAAAAGTTGATAGTAAAAGTATGGAGTGTTTGAAAATAAAAGTGAAAAGAAATCAAAAATCAGTAGAAAACAGTTAAAAATGTTCAATTTATTTACAAAAATACCAATAAACACTTTTAAGTTGATAGAAACAGCTTCCTCTCAACTTCTCAATTTTTATTTTTTTTCAACTTAATTTAAGTAGAAGTTACAAAATCAAATACTTAAACTAATTTTTTTGAAACTAAAAACAATAAATTACTTTTTTAAAATTTTTCAAAACACCCCCATAGGCGGACCTTTATCAGAAAAGAAATAAAGATTAAATACTTCTTCTGTTGAGATCTCAAATAACACATAAAAATGTGACAGTTAGGACAAATTGAATCCAAGTATGAAGAGTGCACGCAATCTCTCCTAGTACAGATCAGCTAGGCCCAGGGTATGGCTGAAAATACTGTACTATGGATTACTCTCGTTACTTAAATTTATGATATTAGATAGGGTATATATTAAGTTACATTGACAAAAACTATCACCAAAAATATACATTAATTAATAATATATCTTTTGCTAAAATATAATTTCTCAAAAATATTACCGTACGTTAATGTTAAGTAATAATAATTCTTTTCTCATTATCAATTTTTAGTGAGGTTGTATTAATTTGACGTATTACTATACATATATCGTTAGTTATTTCTAATAATTAATAATTTTATACTTAGTTTTTGCTTTATTTACGTTGTACTTGAGTGATAGGGAATTTAGTGATGGAATTAAATTGTTAAGCGACGGTGCACCTACGTGTGAAAACCTTCTTTTTAGTTAAAGATGTGCTGATGTTTAATATAATTATGGTTAATGGTGGAGTAATAAATAAGGTCAAAACATTTAGGTAAAGATTTGGCTAGGAGAGCCGAAAATTTTGAAAAATATTAATGGCAAAATACGCTTTAACCCCTTCAATTATGCTTATTAACACTGCTTTCAAAAAAAAAAAACTATACTTACGTAACACTTTATTCACTTATATTATAATAAGCTTCACTTAATCCTTCCATCTTAATAAACAAACAAATTATAATCAAAAGGCTTAACTATTATTTATAAAATACCTATTGTAATCTTTTAATCTTCTACACTCAAATATTACTCATAAAAAATTAAAAAAAAAATTGTTTTCTATAATTGATGTTGGACAAAATTTTATGCCTTTTGATATTATACCACTAATTATTTTGGCAATGAAAGTGTCAATATCAAATTTATTTTCTATCTTACAAGTTTATTATTATATAACGAAGATTACAAATATAAATTTTCAGCTGTTTATGATTCGAATTTTTTGATCTAAAAAACTTAGCTCAACCATTGCGCAATTTCAACTCTTTTAACAAATTTGTAGTTCAACCCATCGGATAAAATTGCAGCCACTATATTTTTGTTTAATAAAGTTTAGGAACTTGAAAAAAATAAAAGAAAGCACGAGCTATTAAATAAACATAATAATAATTTGTTAAGATCTAAAAAAATCAATTTAGATACTTATTAAGTAAAATAAGTATTAACATACAAAAAAGTATTATTAAATAAAATCAAATCAAATCCCAACAAAAATTTCCATAGCTACTATACATATTTGCATTTGTATTATAATAGTGCTATATAGAGATGAAAAGATAATTGTGGTTATACAATTTATCTTTTTCAAACTAATGAGTATTTTATTATTTAATAATTAAAAGAGTGAAAAATTAATAGATATTTTACTAGTAATAATTAATGCCTTATTTGCACACAGATTAAGATGAAGGGTTAAGTAAAGCTTATTATAGTATAAAGAGGTAAATTGTTGCATAAATATAATTTAAGGGAGTTTAGTGTGTTTTGCCCAAATATTAACTAGATCTAAATGAGTGGGAAATATAGACAACTTCCGGAAGTCACATGAAAGTACTTGCACGACAATGGTGTGGCCTGAAAATCGCTCAGTAGGATCACCACTTAATAGAAATTATGATATTAAAATTAATAGAAATTATGATATTAAAATTATTAAAAAAAATCAAATAAAACTATATATTTACTAAATAAAAAATTTAAAACAAAAATAATTACAAGTAAAAAATTTATTAAAAAAGGACTTACAACTTCCTTAACAATTCTCCACGTTTATTTCCCATAGATTGAAACTACTTCATGATTATACTTCTATGTTGATCTGATTCCATATATGTAGCAATGGGTTTGATGTTTAGACAATGTTACATAAAGATTTTTATATTTATTGACTGGGGTCCAACAACAAATAAAATTTAGAATTTATATATTTGATTATATTTAATTTATAACTAAATAGGGGTTTTCAATTTTCAATGAGGTCATTGGACCTAGGGGTGGCAATTCGGGTGGGTTTGGGTTAGGTTGAGATAGGGGCATAATACAAAATCTTACAATTCTAACCCAACCCATGAAACATCAATCCTAACCCAATTTGGTTGGGTTTGAGTCAACTCGAGTTGATCTGTTTTAAATAAAAATTTCAATTTTTCTAATGGAAAAATTAAACCAATTATAATTTACTAGTTAAAAGTTGATTTTTCACCCTAATTTTTCATTTGGCTAACTATACTATACATACATTTATTTTTTATGCACTATAAAAAAAACACCCCTTCACTAAGTCTATCAAAAATTTGTGACAAAGAGATTTTTATATTTTGTCACAATTTTAGAGTATCATCAGCATCACGTGATGATTAATGATAGAATTCAATGTAAATAGAACTAAATAAACAATTAATAACAAGACATTTACTAACAAATTTGTTATAAATGAAATCTAGCACAGAAAACTAAATTTGTAATTAGTTCGTCACTAAAAGGTACACTTCTTGTAGTGATGGTCGACTACGTACAAAATACATGTTTGGAATTTACATTAGAAATTAATGAGTTCATTTCCTACTCTAATTTATTTAAATTTTATTTATAATATACTGTAAAAATATTTGATAAAAAAATTTCATTCAATATTAAAATAAATCAATATGAAACTTCAATGAATGCAAATAAGCATTAAAGGAAACAAATATACTTTTTTAGATAGAAGAAGAATACAATAACTAACATAATTATAGTTTCATTCAAATTGACTTTTCACTTATTTAAAAGATTTAACGACCTGTTATCTTTAAATATCTAAAAGTTTGTATTTGTTTAATAATTAAAAAAAATTCCTATTCTCTTTTTCATAATTTTTCCTATATTATATTATTAATGATTAATTATAACTTATCAAAATGTTATTATTTATAATTTATACATAATATTTTTTTCTAAATGAGAGGAAAAAGGAAAAAAAAAGATTTAAAAAAATGAGTTAGGTCGGTTTGGGTCAGGCTGTCGACCCATAAAAGAATTTGGATTGTCTTGGTAACTCACGAGTCAACCCATATTTTTCAGGGTTGAACCCAATCTATGAACTTTCAATTGTAACCTGTTATTTTCGTATTAAGTTTGTATTGGATTGTCGTGTGGGGTCAGAAATTACTATCCATAATTAGACCCAACTGAGCCAAGGGTAGCTTAGTTAATGTTGCAGGGCTTTATTCAAAATGAACAGAAGCTTAAGAGAACTTCATGTTGGATTAGGACTCATCGCAAAGATTTCTAATTAAGAAATATAAATTGATTTATACTTATTATGTAATTATTCAAATTGAAATAATATTTACAAATAATTAAAGAAGCAAGTGCAACTATACCCGCCACCCGCCATAAACTAGATAGAATCACTACATAAGTTACGAAATACAATTATTATATGATGAATTTTGTTGAAGCGGCAAATGTTTCAATGTAATTTGCACTTATAAATACGATCTTATGTGGTTTTTCAATTATAAAATAAATCCCACAAACAAAAGATGGAAAAGCAAAGGCAACCGCAAGTGTCTAAAGAATCCACCTTTGTTTCGTCGGACATATTTGATTACATTTTATATGATATTTGTACCATATAAAATTATTTTATAAATATGTTTAATTTGGCATTAGATTTTTAATGAGCCATATGAGGTGTGTGGCTTGAAATTCGGTTTGAATTTCAAATTATGTAACATGGTCTATAACAATATTACATATGAGGTGAATTTTGCAAATTTCAATTAAAAGAACTTTTATTCCAAAATAAACACAATTAACAAATGCTTAAAAGATGAAACCTACCAATTTAATGAATTTAACATGTTATATTTCAAATACAATAGCAAACAAGTTCATAGTATCAGGAGAAGGGTTCATCATGTGGTGGAAATGAAGTCAGATATTTTAAATTAGGGGAGAAAATTGAATATGAATTAAAAAGTGCATTTTTATTATTTTAAAAAATTTGTTTCGATTTAATATATATATAAGCACAAATATATACACATAAATTACATGGGGAATGGTGAGATTGATTTCAATCGTTAGAGGCCACAATAAAGTTCTTTTCATGTATTGAGTTTATTTTCTACACATACAGCAAACAGTTCAAATTTCATTATATCATTAATTCACTTATAAAAAAAAATCAATGTAAAAAAATAACATTATTTCAACTATTTGATTAACATGTGGAGTCAAAATATCGAATTCATATAAGAATTTTTAGTAGGTCTAGGTATAAGGCCAATCTTTTTATCCATGTAATACATGATATCTCGTGCAAGTTGGAAGAAAGGACAGAGTGGAAGATGATTGATTGAAGGGCACCTTATAATGGTGCAATAAAAAAGGGATTGGGGCCTTGGGATGACCCCACTAACTAAAAGGAACACAATATAATGTGGCCTTTCTTCTTTTACTGCTGCTTTTCTTGGTGGGTAGCATAGAGAAGAAAAGAGTTTTCAGTTTAATTCAGCTTCCCCAGCTAGCCAAGGGACATTGTTGAATCACCTGGATGTTGATTGAACCTTGATGCCTCCGTCACTAACATCACCTTCTTTTCTTTATGCACACAACACACACACACATATGAAAAACATTCTTTTGTTTTTCTTTAGAGCCCTCTCGAATATATATATATATATATATGTACAAACACATAAGCCATAATTTCTTGTGTTTATTATCCTAACATAAGCCATAATTTCTTGTGTTTATTATCCTATCATAATTAAACATCTATTACCAGATAAAATTGAGATAAAAAGAGTCGTACTGCAAATGCCTACCAGCAAGATACTGCTTTGATTGTAAGGTGGAGGACCCCTGAGGTCAAGCGTTAGAGTTCTGTGAGTCCTACAAAATGTGAGTATAAGTTTGCTAAATAGTAGTATATATTATCTATTGTATGGAGTCTGTTTTTCTCTGTATTTGATAATAAGCAATGATTGATAAAATAGTTTATTTTTAATTTGTAAGTATTGATATATAAATTGATTGATATATAATAGATCATTTAAAAAAAATACAAAAATGGTATTCAAGAAAATTATTTAGTTAATTTCATAATCAATTACAAGCAAGATTAGTAAAATAAGTGGACGACAATATCAGAATGTATCGTATTAGTATTGATTAAACTGTGAAGGTTCACCTTATTCTTCTCCCCCTTACACTAACATGTACAGAAAGTTGCTCTGTCTTGTACGAGCACATGGATGGCATATATTATGTCGTGTAGGACCATTTATTCTTAAATAGAGAATTAATGGATTAGTCAATCGAAACTAAACATTATTAAGGTAGTTAAGAAGGGAATAATCTCATGATTAGCTCCTTAATCTTCCAAGCATCTTTATATTTCGAAAAAGTATATATATATATATATATGTGATCAAATCATTTCATCTTTCTTGTAATTAATCCACCTTTTATGTCCAAATTGATGAGCATGTGCACATTTCCTAACCCGACATCATTTGAGTGGCATGTTAAGAGCCACCTCAATATGTAATCAAAATATGATTTCAAGATGTGATTTTTTCATAGGAGAAATATTTATTGAAAAAAAAAAACATTGTAGTAATAAAAATTTACGTTTGACTTGACTTTTTTTAAAAAAATATAAGTCAAAAAAGAAAAAAGTTCAGAATTAGTTTTTTTGGAAATTATTTAATTAGGGTGACTTCAAATAAAAGTATATTTTAAAGTAATTTTAATTATTGTATCTCAATGCAAAATTATTGGCTTAAAAATATATATAAAAAAAATATACTATAATAAGTGTTGGAATTTATCACACACAAACGAATAAATTACGTGGATCGGGTCGGATACCTAATATGCAACAGAATTATTGATGCACAAACCCCGAATCTGACTCGTCTACTAGTCATCCATTGATCGAATCACGAACACGCCTTGCTCACCCTTACTGGATTACTACTAGAGTAACCAAACATTTTACATACTTTAAACCCTTAGAGAACTAATGGTGATACTCCAAGAATGAATGTTGAAAGAAATATATTTTCTATAGAATTAAGAAACTATAGAAATTAAGAAGAATGAATTCTATGAAATTGTATTGAATTCGATTGAATAATTTCATGAGAGATGCTCCTATTTATAGGCATCCAAAAGTGGTAGAGTTATATTGCACTTACGAATTCTACTCCCACTCAAATTAGGATTGTAGCAATCCACATTGATTGTGTTGATCACATCAATGGTGCCAATGCATGAAGATAATGTCAATCTATAATAAATATGGATGCACTCAAATAACTGGGACTTCAAATAAAAGCACGTTTTAAAGTAATTTTAATTATTATATCTAAATACAAAACTATTGACTTAAAACTATATATATACATATATATATAAATCCTACTATAAAAAACATTATTCAATAAGCACTTTCTTTAAAAAATAAAATAAAAATCATCCAAACGGGCCATTAGTCTTTCTCCTTGCTCAGATTGTGAGAAGCTAGGGTATAATTACGATACAAAATATATTTTTCATGTATCACCAACATACAGTCATCAAATTTTTTTCTCTTTTTCATTCATGACACGATATGATGATTTACAATCACTAATCTTCTCATATATGTTACTGGGCTCATAGTCAAGTGGTGGGGATTCGAAAATAGTATTAGAGAGGTCCTGAGTTTGAATTCTCTTGTCCTCTATTTCTTTGTCTTCTAATGAGTGTGTGTATGTGTTGGGGGTATTTTCTGATTGATATCTATAAAATGTTCCAAGATTATTGTATATAAAAAAAAAAAAAATCTTCTCATATATATTCCGTCTCCATTTCCATATGTTGAGTGCTAGCAAAAAGTATACTCTAGGCATGATCGTGATTGATTTATTATCTAATCTGTTTTTCAAAAGGATTGATTTTGGGATACGTATCACCCAACTATTTCATCATTAC